>JAOXNO010000015.1:3489748-3503105 GCA_028565335.1 Limnodromus scolopaceus | reverse complement strand
CCTAGAGCCACCCTAGAACCGTAGAATGACCCTAGAACCACCCTAGAACCATAGAATCATCTTAGAACCACCCTAGAACTATAGAATGACCCTAGAATAATCCTAGAACCATCCTAAAGGAATCCTAGAATCATTCTAGATCCACCCTAGAACCATAGAATCATCCTAGAATCACCCTAGAACCATCCTAGAGCCATAGAACCATGCTAGACCCATAGAATCCCGGCTTGGGTTTGGAAGGGAGCTCAGGGATCATCTGGCCCCACCGTTCTCAGCCAAAGCAGGCTCTAGACATGACAGCCCAGTCCCCTGCCCAGCCCAACCTTGAAGGTGCCCAATGCCAGCGAAGCCCCTGCTTCCCTGGGGAGATTATTTCAATGGCTGATTTTTTTCACTGTGAAAAATTTTCCTCTGACGTCCAACTGGAATCTCCCCAGGAGTAACTTGTACCCGTTACCCCTTGTCTTTCCCTCCTGGTAAAAAGAGAGCCTTCATCTTCTTTGCAGCCACCCTTTAAATACTAGAAACTGGTGACAGAGTCTCCCCTGAGTCTTCTTTTCTCGAGGCTGAACAAACCCAGTTCTCTTGGCCTTTTCTCACACGGCAGTTTCCCCGGATCATCTCTGTGGCCCTTCTCTAGCCCCTCTCCAGCCTGGCCACAGCTTTTTTGTGTAGCGGGGAACCAAAACTGAACACAGGATTCCGGGTGTGGCCTGACCAGTGCTGAGCAGAGTGGGATAATGGCTTTTTTTGTCTCTGTGGGTGATGCAGCCCAGCATCACGTTGGGTTTCATTGCCGCAGCAGCCCCACTGCTCGCTCATATTGACCCCCAGGGCCCTTCCCACAGCGCTGCTCCCCAGGGAGATCCCAGTCCCTGCTGCACTCTGGGATTTTCCCAGGTGCAAAACCTTACGCTCATCCTTGTTGAACTTCATAAGGTTCTCGTTCGCCCACTCTTCCAGCCTGTCCAGGTCCTCCTGCGGCCAGAAGGGTGTGTGTTGCTCTCTGGGGGGGTTAAGAGAATGAGGGAGGGCTCTTTGTAACCCCTTTCCTCTGGAACTCCTTCCCCAGAGGAGCCCAAGGTTGGAATAAAGACGATCAAGATGTACTGCCAGAGGATGCAGGAGGAGAACATCACCAGAGCGCTCATCGTGGTGCAGCAGGGCATGACCCCCTCAGCAAAGCAGGTACAAACTGCCCTCAAGGGAGGCTGCCTGAGAGTCAGGGGGTTGCTGTGGGCCGGGGACGTCTTGCTTGTCTGTTTTTAAGTGCTGCTTTAGGTAAATAAAAGCCTAGAATATCCTTCCAGATAAAATCTTTCGCTGAAGCCTTTGGTACCTTAATGCAGGCTCTTGCTTAACGTACAAGTGCATTTGGCCAGAACGGCTGGTTCTGGTTCCAGAAGAACAGCCGAGGGCCCAGGAGGGATGTTTGGCAGCACTCGGGAGATGTGTTTGCTCCTGCGTAGCTGTGTCTGTGTGAGCACGAGTGTGGTGACCCCACGCTTGCCGTGGCGGCTGTTCATGGAGGGACAGGGCTGTCCTGGAGCAGCGCTGCCATCTGACAGAGCTTTCCCTTCCCAGTCCCTGGTGGACATGGCTCCCAAATACATCCTGGAGCAGTTCCTGCAGCAGGAGCTTCTGATCAACATCACAGAGCACGAGGTGAGCGGTGTCGGGCGGCGGAGCAAGGGTGGGGTGACCAGTCTCTGGTGCTGAGCTGCAGCTCGTGCTGCTCCCGGGGACCTTCTCTCAGCCTTCGGGCTGAGCGACGCGCTCGGAGTTTTCTTCCTGACAAACCAGTTGCTTCTCCCACCGCTGTGAGGAGCCACTCGCTTTCTCTGGCTTCATGACCTCACCCTCCCTCCCCTCTGTTGTTTACAGTTGGTCCCGGAGCACGTTGTTATGACAAAAGAAGAAGTAACCGAGCTGCTGGCCAGATAGTATCCTTTGTTTGTTCCTTCCCTTCCTGCCTGGGCGTGAGGCAGACAGGCTTTGGGCTGAAAATGAGTATATCTGCGTGCGATGGTTTATCACTTTGTTCCCTGAGCTGCGCTGACGAAGGGGAACCTGGGCCAGTCGTGTGTTCTGCTGGGGGAGCTTCTCCTTAACCCCCCGCCCAGTAAACTCAGAGAGAACCAGCTCCCCAGGATACAGGCCGGGGATCCCGTGGCCCGGTACTTTGGAATAAAGCGTGGGCAGGTGAGAGAGGAATAGACTCGGGCACCAGCCGTGGGCAGGGCCAGGAGGGGGGGATCCTCTGAGGAATTTCAGAGCTCCTGGAGGCAGCAGAGGGGTCTCTCTCAAACATAAAAGCTGCGGTGGGTGGGGGGCGGGTGTGTGTACCGTGAGCAGGTTTCTGGTGAGGACACGGCAGTCTCGGCCGCCTGCTGAACCGGCGGGTGACAAGCGAGATGTGACACAGCCCCCCACTCTGCCATCTCCCCTCGCACTGGGGGGCGACACTTCCACCCTCTGCTCCCACCTGAAGTGGGGAGCTCGGGACCAGTGTCTCTGTGGCTGCCGAGAGCCCCACGCTGCCGGGGTCTGTGTCCCTGTGGGGCCAGGGAGCCCTGTGGGGGTGCTGCCACCAGCTCCTCTCCCTCAGCAGTCCCTTCTGTCGCCCTTCCAGGTGGTGAAGATCATAAGACCGAGCGAGACCGCGGGCCGCTACATCACCTACCGCCTGGTGCAGTGACCCGGGGCTGCGGGGTAAGGCCGAGCACGAACGCCCCCCAGCCAGCGGAGGCCTCGGGGGAGCAGGGGGGCTGAGCTGGAGTGAGCTGCCTCCGGGAAAAGATTGTCTCGGAGCTTTAGACTGTGCGTGGAGGGAGCTGTTAGCGAGAGGACGGAGCGGGGCAAGGCTTTCCTGGCCTCGGTACCCACCCGTGGGTGTTGGGGGCGGTCGGTGGGGCTCGGTGGGGTGATTCACACCCCGAGTTCTGCTTCCTCCGGCTGCAGGGGAGTTGTGTGATGCCTCCCCATCGGCCCATCCGCCGGCGAGTCACAGACTCTCCGAGATCTCTGCCTTTTCTTAGATGGCCCAGGAGGTTCCCTGCAGGGATGTTACACAGCCTAATTCTTTGTTTTCCAGTGTCAACTTTGCTGTAACCCCTTGGTCTTTGAAGGACTCAAGCCATGGAATCACCTGGCGCGGCGGGAGGCGAGTGGAAAAGGGCCTTTGCTTTCCTGCTTTATTTTATAGGATCTTATTTTTAATAAATAATAAAGGTTTGTACTCTGGCTGTTCCTCACTGGTGCTGTTTCTCAGCCTCTCCCTGTCCCTTCTGGTCTTGGCGGGTTCCCCTGTTCCCCGTTGTGTTTGGGGTGTGCTGCTGCCGGGGCTCTGCTGGACTCTCCCTCACCCCGAGGGCTCTGAGCTCGGTGTGTGGTTCTGGTGCTGCCTCGTTCCTTCCCCCACCTCTGCCCTCCAGCCCTTGTTCTGAGACCTCCATGTTCGGATACTGCGCTGGAGAGTCGCTTATCTCCCCCGGCCCCTTTCATTTCGGTCTGCTTCAGGTCTCTTGAGGGTTTTTTAAACTTCAGTTTACTTGCTAGAAATACTTGGGAGTCCTTCCTTACGGTGCGTAGCCTCCTGCGTCCACGGTGTGTGGGTCTGGAAGACTCAGATCCCCGGGACTGACACAGGTTGGAACACACAGATTTTATTTATTTTCGGGAATCGTGTCAATCCGAACACAGCGAAACACGTAACAGCGTCCTGCAGCAGCCCGGGCGCGTGGCAGCAAACACGCTCCCCTTCTCCCGCGCTGCCTTGACGCACAGGGAGAAGGGGACCTGTCACCACGTGAAGCTCAAGCGCAGCTTTTGTCCCTTCCCTCACTCACTCCCACCCTCGCAGTCACTCACTCCTGGTACCGCCCGGGCAGGGGGGGCCCTCGGCCACCTCCCTCCTGCTGCCGGGGAAATGAGCCGCTGGACAGTCCCAGCGTCTGGTTGAAGAGCCCGAAGAGCTCGGGCTCCTCCGTGGCTCAGGGATAAACCATTTACCTGTGCGTTACCTCGGGGGTTGTACCTTTACCCTGCTGTGCCCAGGGGCGTTCCCCGTGAGTCCTGGGGGAGCTCCGGGAACCGGAGGGGTCAGTCACCCACTTCTACAGCAACGGGGTGCGTGTGACCCCCAAACACCACTCGCTGTGCCTGGGACCGCTCCCACCTGGCTCCCTCGGCCCCTGCCCTCCCCTCGCTGCCCCGAGGGGCGGCTGCTCCCACGTGTGAGCAGAGGGACCAAGATCCAGCATCCCACCCGGGGGGGCTCTGGCTGATTATTAGAGAAAGCTTTGGGTTTGTGCAATTCCTCAGGAGCCCTGGGCTGAGCGTTGCCCCCGTGTGAGGTGCCCTCACGCGTCTGTCCCCGGCCAGGCCTGGTGGCACGTTGGCCAGTGACAGTGGGGACGCACCCGGGCAGCAGCAGGGGAATAGAAGGAAACAGCTTTCAGCTCTTTCTAAGCTTAAAATCTACTGGTTTCTCTATAGCTTCAGTGCAGAAAAGTCTCATAGCTTTTAAAAAAAATATGCTTTGACTGGTCTCATTTGACCTTCAAAGTTCCTTTGCCAGCAGAGGTAGTGGATTCATGAAGGGTTATTATCTCTTTACATAAAAAAAAACCAACCAAACAAAAAAAGCCACTCGCAGCAGCGGGGGCCAGGACCCGGCTGGGGCCCTGGGGCTCCCGAGGAGGCGGCGTCTCCCCCTGGTGCCCCCCTCCCTGCCCCGCTGGAGGAGCACCGGGGCAGCCCTGGATTCGCAGCTCAGATTTTCGGAGTCCAAACGTCTATCAAAAAACCAAACCCTGAGAGATGAGGCAAAGCTCAGGACCCTGCAGCCGGGAACCCCCTTCCCCGCAGCCCCCTCACAGCCCCCTCACAGCCCGTGGCTGCTCTTCGCGAGGCCCCGCCAGGTAGAAAAATGCCCATGAACACAATCAGCAGCGCAAACCTCGTCCCCCGGGGCCAGCAGGGCCCCGCGCTGGCTGAGCCCCATGTCCCTTAGGAGTGTGGGGGCAGCAAATCCCCGGCTGGAGGTGGGGTGCCCGGAACAGTCAGTTGGAAACGATAGTTGCCCCTCGCAGGGCTCCGTGCGAGATGGTGCGGGTGGATTTTACCCGGCTGCACGGAGCCCAGCGCTCCCCTGGCCATGTCTCCTTCCCCAGAGCCAGCCCGAGCCCACGGTGCTCGGCGTTGTCTGTCTGTCCATGCCTGGCCGCAGTGCCCTTCTCCTGCCCACTGTTGGGGACCTCCCCCTGTGTCACCCCCTCTCCCCTCCGGCTGTGGCCAGTGGGGACGGGCACATCCTTTGACTCTTCCTGCCTCGGTTTCTGCAGCGGAGGCGAGGGATCAGGGAGCGCGGCAAAAACGAAGCCCGTTGCCCGGCAGAGGAGCAGCAAAGCCCCGGGTCCATTCCCAGCCCAGAACAAGCAGCGAGGGCTCTGCAGGCTTCAGCTCCTTCCCAGGACACGTAGTTCTGGGCTGCTGGCCCTGACCCCGGCAGTTGGGGCATCCTGGCCCCATGTGCCCCATGGGGAGCCAAGGGGCTCGGGGGGTTTTGCGTGAAAGCTCCAGCCACGGAGCAGCGAGGACGTGCCTGTAGCTGACACACCAAACCCCCCCGAGATCCCTGGGGCTCCGTGTGGTCCCTCCCCACCCCAGCTCCGCACGTCGCTGCTCCCGGGCGGCATCTGGGTTCTGCCCCTTTGCCCCCTCCCAGTATCCGGGGGGCTTTTGTCGGGTGGCTCAGACAAACCGGGGCTGCTGCTCACCACCCCCTGGGCACCCAGCTCCTGGGGACCAGGCAGCAGTGGGTGAGGACACGTTGTTGGACTGGTTTGTGTTGTGGTCCGTGCCGGCGGCGGAGAGGCGGCTCTCGGGATATTCCTCTGCATCGCTTTGCTCCTCTCCCGGGGGGCTGCGGCAGCGGGGAGCGGTGCCCTCCGCCTCCCACTGCCCCACGCTGCAGCTGCGGCTCCGCTGGCCCTCGCTGCCCTCGTCGCAGAACTGAGCCTCCTCGGTGCTGGTCTCGCTCCCCTGTTTGCTGAGCTGGGTTCGTGGTGGGACCCCGGCGGCGGCGGCCCCCAGGTCCCCGCTGTCCTCCAGCTCCGAGTCGGAGTCAATGGAGCGGTCACGGGACTCTGCGGGACAGAGGGAGCCCCGTGCCACGCTCTCGCCCGGCACCACGGCTCCAGCAGGAGCTTTGCTCAGCAACCTCGTGGTCTTCAGGGCAGGGGAAGGGCACTGAGCTGTCGCCGCTGGTGACACTGGTACCTCCCGAGAGACCTGTGCCCGCTCGGGAGGAGCCACCGGGCGCCTTTCTCTTACCTGCGAATGAGTCGGAGCCGTAACCCGAATTCCCCTTCTCCGAAGGCAGCTCCGGGTGGGAGACGCTGCCGGGGGGAGCCTGGGGCTGGGACCCTGCGTTGGCCTGGGAGGAAGAGCAGTGGTGAGGGCACGGAGGAGGAGGAAACGTTCTCATTCACCGAGACGTGGGGAAATGCCATCTTTTTGTCCCTGTGTAAAGGTGAGTAGGCTCCATCCTCCCACCCCTTGCCTGTCACCTGCGGGGACTGCTCTTTTGGGGCAGAAAATCACTCACGAGTGGAGTGGGGGTGCACGGGGTGACAAAGCAAGGCAGGGTTTCTAAGGGAAGGGCAGCAGCATTGGCCAGGCCCGTACCATCGTGGGGCACGGCAGGGATGGGGAGTGTCCCTGGTGCCATCTGTGGGGCAGAGCCCACGGCCGGGCACTGCTCAGGGCTGCTGGGGCTGCAGGAGGGGCTGCCCCGGCTGATCTGCTCTGGGTTTTGAGCACAGACTGGGTGTCTTGGTGGGATCCCCGTCCCCTCAGGGTGCTCCGTGCCCCACAGACTCCTACCAGGTCTGAGCCGCTGGCTGCCTCCTCCTGGCTGTCCATGGAGTATTTGCTGGAGTTGGCCAGCACCGCATTCTCCTTGTTCTCAAAGATGGTTGAATAGAAGATGATGAGCGCCTCGATGATGCGAGCTTGGTGGGGATAATCGACCAGAGAGGACAAGGAAATAGTGGCATCCGTGGGCCTCGGGCGCATCAGTGTCGGCCCAAAGACGATGCCCAGGTTGCTCGAGGTCATCTTGTTGTCCTGTTCCACTTCCACAATCCTGGGGAGGAGGAGGAGGAACTTGTGAGAGGAAGCCGGGAGAAGGGATGGGTGGATGGGCAGAGCTTGCCCATCCTGGCACATCCAGGCTGGAGGAGCTGCTGGAGCTGGCAGCAGAGGAGATGCCTCTCGTGGCACACACCAGCGCTGGGAGCAGCAGGGAACTGGGGCTGGGCTGTCCCCATGGTCCGTGTGGGTGCCGTGGGGAGGCTGCACCCACCTTCCTGCTCCAGGGAAGAGAGGGAATGTGCCCCAGCACGCCCAGGGGCTCCGGACCTCTTCTCACCTTCTCAGGTGCTGCAGGAGGTACTGGAGCGTGGCCATGTTCTCCGAGGGAAGCTCCTTCAGCAGCTCCTTCAGCTTCAGCACCAGGTTCACCACCACCTTGTCGGTGTCGGCTCCCTTGTCCACCAGCTCGGGGCCACCCTTGCCGCCCTTGCCCTTGCCCTCGCCGCCCTGCAGGCTCTCCTTGGCCAGCCCCATCAGCTCGTTGTACAAGCGGAAGGGCATGATGGGCTCCGGCAGCTGCAACCAAGAAGAGGGGAGGTGGGTGCCGGGGAGCGGTGCCCCCCCCGAGACCCAGCCCTGGCCAAGGGTGCTGAGCTGAGGGAACCTTCCTACAGCGGGGGAACACGTCCAGCGCCTGCAGAGCACGCAGCCTGAAGGTAATGTTTATTTATCCGTCTCCTGAAGCGTGTAAATCCCGCCTCGTTTGTCCCAGCCAATTAGCACCTTTGAAGTTCGAGCAAAAAAGCAGCATTTGATCAGCCCTGGGGTGCTCTCTGCCAGATGGGTCCCTCCGCGTCAGGGTTCAGGGGTTCTCTCTTTTCCCTAGAAAAGCCCTGGCCCCGGGTGGGCAGAGCAGCAGGTTCCCAGCGGACGGGAGGTGGTTGGAGGGAGAGGAATGAGAGAGGACGGGAATGGATTGTTCTGGGGGGGAGAAGGCAGGATGTGATCGTAGCCTGCGGCGAAGGTGGGGCTGTGGTTAGGTGGAAACTCTTGCTTTGAAATTTGTATGAGGCACCCAGAGCAGCTCATTAACTAATTGGTGGTTTTTGCCTGGCTGGCGATGTTCTCAGCGTGGCTTCAACAGATGTTTTTTGGGACCAAAACCCACAGCAGAGCAGGGTCCCTCCAGCCCAACGCTTCACGGAGGGACTTTAAACCCGTTTCTCTGCAGTGAGAGGGGTGGGTCGTGGCTCAGGGCTGATTCCTCCTCTCTCTCCACTCTGCTTTTCTCCGCAGAGGTGGTTCAGGGCCCTTCTGCCTGTGCAGGGACCCAGGGACACAGATCCCTCCTACAGCTGAGCCCGATGCCAGGGTTACTGCACCGGAGCCCTTCTGGGGGGTTAGAGCAGCGCCCCGAGAAAGGCGGCAGGAAAGAGTTAAGCCAGGAGGCTGCAGAGCGAAGGAGAAGCTGCTTCCTCTCCTTCTGCCTTGTGGTGGCTGGTTGGAGGATGTGGGTGATGCCGTTTGCGCTGCCAGTGTTTGAGTTTGCGTCTTGGTGTTTGCTGGGGGCGGAGGACAGGACCCGTCTGAGCCCAACGAGGGGCACAGCACCCATCTGAGCCCACCACGGGGACACCTGAGGGACACAGCACCCGTCTGAGCCCACCACGGGGACACCCGAGGGACGCAGTGGGACGGGGAGACATGATCTCAGCCCCGGCTCTGCCATGCGGAGCGGCCTTTGCCGGACCACTTCCCTTTTCGAGTTGCTGGTTCCCCCGAGGCGAAGGGGAGGGAGGGTTTGGTGTCTCTGCACGTCGCCTGCCTGCGGGGGCCGATGCCGCGGGACCCCGGCGAAGTGACAGTGAGCACCCTGTGCCAGGGCTCCCCGAGAGCAGGAAACCCACAGTCGGCTCGGGGGGGGCTCATGGTCACATCCCCACCACTGACCCGCTCCCGCCTGGGAGGGACCCCTCAGCACCCACAAGTTCTGCCCAGTTTGTGCAGAATTACTCCTGCCAGAGGCAACTTGGTGATGGTGATGCCAGGTTTGGTTTGGGGCAGTTCTTTCCTCTGGGCACCTCTCCCCCCGGCAGGAGATGTCACCAGCACCTTACCTGTCTCAGGTAGAGCTTCAAGACGTTGCTGATATCATGAGGGGAGGCCTGGGAGAGCTCCACCAGCTCTTTCCCATTCTCAAATGCCTGGCAAAGCTTCTCCACCCGGGTCTTGACACCATTAACTCGGTAGATGCCCTGTAAAAGAGAGAAAAGTGGAGTTGAGGTCAGGAGACATGCTTTTCTTCCTGTTTGCATGAGACAGTGAACTTCTAGGGGCTGGAAATCCCTCTCAGAAGTCATTCTGGGACATCCCCTTCCAGTTCAGACGTTACTGTCACTCCTGTTTCTCAGGAAGGAGGGAGGCAAGAGAAGTGAATTTCCAAGGTCAGAGTTTGGGGAATCAGGGCCAAGTTTATCACCCGGGACTTTCTGGCTTCCTGCCTCCAGGAATCTGAAAAACGGGCCTGTTCTACCAAGGCAGAAGGTGGTTCAAGAGAAGGCAGCGGAGCTGAAGAAGAGGGAAGAGAGAGTGCGTCACCTTGGTTTTCAGCGCCCGCTTCTCGATCTCCGAAATGCACTTCTTGATGATGAAGGGGATGCCGTCAGAGCTGCTCTGAGAAGCCTTGGTGAAGTCTTGCCCGAAGAGCTGCAGCTTCCCTTGGAGTTTCTTGTGCCCGCACTGGATGGCCAAGGTCTCCAGACACTTCTTGTGACAGGCCAGGCAGCACTGGGAAACGGGGGGGGGAATGCGTGGGGTGGGAGGTAGCACTGTGGGTCAGGCCGAGGGGCAGCCACTGAGGGACACCAGGCATCGCTCAGAGAATGAGGAGCTCGTTGGACAGGATGACAGGCAGGAAAAATGCCTTTCTTGGGGACACCACAGGACCACACAAAGCGCACGGACCCCTCCCCAAAGGAGGAACATCTCCCCAAAGATGGGTCAGAGCAAGTGGGTTGGTCCTGCCCCAAAATTCATGCTGGTGCCTCTGCTGAGGCTCAGGGAAGAGGGAACCCGGACCTCCTGGCTGTGGTTACACCTGGGGTTTGTCCATGTGTGTCAGAGCTGCTGGTTGGGTTTCCACAGCAAACCTGTGACACCCGAGTGGCAAGTGGCACCGCAACGTGCTGCTGCAGAGCGTGTGGCTCTGGGGACAGAGTGAATCCCGGGACAGAACACAGGTAGCGGTGAGGTCTCCCCCTTCACGGGACGTGTCCTCCATCTCCTCCACCCGCCCGCTTCTCTTCCCACTTCTCTTCCCACTCCTCCCAGCTTTACCTCCTCGCACTCTGCTCCCTGGAAGTACACGTAGCTGTTGCACTCCCGGCACTTGGAGGGGGCACGGAGCTTGCGCAGCCGGTGAGTCTGGGCAGCCTTGGACAAGCCGACGTTCCGGAAGGGCCCCGTTGGAGCCGCCATCTCCGGGGTCATCCCGTTGATGCCTACGAGCAGAGCCCAAGGAAACGCAGCTGCAGCCGGGCTGCCGAACTGCCAGAAGTGCCAAATTTGGGGAAAGTCAGCCCGCAGTTGGCTTGGCTGTGGTGGTGGTGGGGGGCACACCGGGGACACCGCGTCCCCTCCCGCGCTGTCACCTACTCTGCTCAAAGGGGGTGGCGGCGTTCTCATCCTTCTCCTCCAGCTCTTCGCTGGAGGACATGGTGCCGTTGGAAGACAGTCGCTGGAGCTTATGGCTGAATTCCCCTGCCAAAAGAAACCCCCCAGCCGGTGAGGCCACTGGGGCAGCTGCTGCTCTTCCGAGAGCGCTCTGAACCCCACCGCAAGGATTTGTTTGTCTTGCATGGCTCTTGGGGCAGCTCTTGGGAGAATATAAGGACCTGGGAGGGAGCAGGGGCTGTGCCCACCCAGACAGTGCCCCGCTGCCGCCAGAGCAGTGTGAAGCTCAGTGTCCCCTTGTCCCATCCCATCCCGTCCTGTTGGGGACGGGGATCAGGGCAGTTATTTACAACACGGGGCAATGACCAGGCAGATCGAAAGGAGAAGTGGTGGGTCCTGCCCAGCTCTGAGGCTCTGGGTTTGGGGTGAGGGTGTGAAAGGGGAAGGACCCCCACCCTGGGCTGGTTTCAGGATCTACCTGTGCTTGAATCCAGGCTGCTGTCGCCTTCGGTGACGGAGGTCGGCCAGGATTTGTGGACCTGGTGTCCTCTCCCCCCTGCAGAGGAAAACACATTGTCCTCTTGAGATATTGCTTCCTGCGTTCAGGGAGAAACACGGGAGAAGCACCTGGACTCTGGGAAACTAACTCCTGAAGGAAGGTGCCTGGTTTCCTGCTGACAGGGTGGGGAAGGGGCTGGTGGGGTTGTGGGGCCTTCAGTAACACCATCCAGGATGGGAAAGAAGAGGCAGGGAGATGGAGAACAGTCTTGGGGAGATAGAGTGGTCTGTTTGGCAGCACTAGCAAGAGCAATCCCCCCCCATGGATCTGATTTTGTGTCCTTCAGTAAATTCAGCTCACAAAGCTTCCAGCGTGTCCTCCTGCTGCAAAGAGAAGCCCCCTCGGTACCCACGGAGGTCCTGCTTTGCTCCTGACCCCCCCCCGACTGTGGGGCTGGGGGCTCACCTCTCCGCTCGGCCCCCGCGGCCCCGCTCTGCTGCTCCTTGGCTCCCGCTCCTCCTTCCGAGCCAGCCCCGTCCCTGGGCAGCCCAGCCCCGTCCGAGCCTGTGCCCGTGGAGAAGTCGTTGGCATTGAAGCTGCCCTTCCGTGTGCGAGCGAAGGGGGACCTGGTGGGCAGAAGGAAGGCGAAAAGGGAACATCTGAGTGGATGAGAAGGAAGGAGACTTGAAAACCTTATTCGTGGCCGCCCTCCACATGTCTTGGGATTTGCAGTCCTCTGCTTTGGGTACTAGAGAGCCTCTCCCATCCACGGGGCGACGGGAGAGGGATTCCCAGCTGGTCCAGCCCCAGTTTTCCCAGCAGGAAGCACGCTGGTGTCTGCGGGGGGGGGGGTGGGGTGGGCGCAGAGCCAGCCCCAGGGGATTTTGCCAGCGACAGAGAAGACAAGTGTTAAACATGGGGGGATTTTTCCCTCTCCCTTCCTACCAGGCGTTGTGCGACACGTAGGGCTCAAAGTCGTACTGGATGTCGGGTTCGTCCCCGCGCTGCAGCTGCTTGACGTGGGAGGCGTACTGCTGCCCGGGGTCGTACAGCTTGCTGCTCTCGCACAGCGTCTGGAAGTTGACGGGCAGCGGAGCCGTCTGCATGTGCATGATCTGGTAGAAGGAGATGGTGGCCTGAAAGCAGCGTGGAGAGAATCAGGCGTGAGCGCTGTGAGCCGACGTACGAGGAGCTGCGGGTGAGGGGGGACATCGGGAGCACACGGAGCGGTGCTTGGGCTGCAGCCTTGAGCCTTGGTGTTTCAGAGCACCAGGGAGCGAGGAGAGCTCACGTCCCCCTGGAGCTCAGCTGAAGCCAGGTCTGCTGGGGGGGCAGCTCTGACCTCTCCCGAGCAGGGCACGGCCACCCCCGGCCCTGGGGACCATCCCAAGCCGACCCCACTCACCGTCTTGATGACCTGGTCGCTCTGTTTGATCACCTCGTGGATCTGCCGCAGGGAGTTCACCTTGGTGTCCTCCAGCTCCTGCTTCTGGGTATTTGCATCTGCCACACAGGTCCGATACGTGGCCATCGCCTCTTCTGCCTGAGAACCAGGAGAGCAAGAGATGGGAACAGTTCACAGGTAAGGAGAACAAGGAGGACATCTCTCTGCACTTGGACCCCCTTCCTCCAGGGCCGTGTCCGAGGACCCGTGGGGAGCTCAGTTCACCCCACTTCGCTCAGGGCTGCCCCTGCGCTGGGACAGCGAGGTGTGAGAAGGTTCTTGTCAGGCTCAGCCCCGATCCAGAGCTGTCGTGTTCCTACCTTGTTCTTGGCTTCCTCTTCCAGACGCCGCTTCTTGTCCAGGGTTTTGGTGGTGATGCTGCTGGTGGTGTTCTGCTGCTCTTCCTCTGCCTTCACCGCCATGTACATGGCCTTGTCGTGCTCCTCGCTGCGCTGCATGTAGGTCTGCTTGGCCTTGCGCAGGTTCACCTCCGCCTCTTGCTGCCCAGGAGAGCAGTGACCCCGGGTGAGGACTGAGCTCCTCAAGGGCATCGTTACCTCCCACAACCTCCCCAGGACCCCTCTCCTGGGACAAAGCACCCAACGCTGCTGGAGCGGGGCCAGGACCCACAGAATCACAGAATC
>JAOXNO010000015.1:3443412-3469331 GCA_028565335.1 Limnodromus scolopaceus | reverse complement strand
GGGGGGCTCAGGTGGCTAGTTGTGGGGGGGTCTGGTGGCGAGGACTCGGCTCTGTCCCCACCCAGGTCCCTTCTGTCGAGAGCTGGTCCGTAGCTTGGAGTCCAGTCCCTTCTCCCAGATCTTCTGGAGGGGGATCAAGCCCCTCTTCATGGGGAAGATCCTGTACACGCCGCCCGGCCCCGGCCCCGACAGCATCATGGCCGAGGTAAGTGGGGGACTGGGGGGGGGTGCTATGGAGGGGGGGGCCTCACCCCAACCCTGCCTCATTCCCCTCCTCCTGTAGGTGAACCGGACCTTCAGGGAGCTGGCGGTGCTGGGGGAGATGGGGGGTGCCTGGCGGGAGCTGGGACCCCGCATCTACACCTTCCTCAACAGCAGCCTGGAGATGCAGGTCCTCCGGGTGCGTGACCCCCCAGACCCTCTCCCCATTGGGGACTGGGCCGTGGTGGGGTGTGAGACGGAGGTGCACTGGGGGGGGGGGGGTATTCTCCTGGCTGGGCTGCATCACCCTGGTGCTTTGCAGGACCTGTTGCTGGCCCCGGGGACAGCCCAGCTCCTGGACGGGTTCCTCAATGGCACCTCCTGGAAGCTGCCGGCGCTGGTCAGGTTCCTGGGGGGGCCAGCAGCGGGGCCAGGCCCCACCTGGCAGGAGGTGTACGCCGATGTAGACACGGTCCTGAGCACACTGTCACAGTTCGTGGAGGTACATGTCACCTCGGTTGCCCGGGCGGGCTGGCTCCCCCAGCCCCACTGAGCCGTGCCCACCCTGCCTGCAGTGTGTCTGCCTGGACAAGATCGAGGCGGTGGCCACCGAGGAGCAGCTGGTGGCCCGGGCCCTGGAGCTGCTGGAGGAGCAGCAGTTCTGGGCAGCTGTGGTCTTCCAGCCCCCCATCAACGCCACGGCTCCCACGCTGCCCCCCCACGTCCGCTACAAGATCCGCATGGACATCGATGACGTCACCAGGACCAACAAGATCAAGGACAGGTCGGGGGACACCCACCCTTTTCATCTCCATGGTCCCTGAGCATCCTGTGCCCATGCTGGGGGGGGGGACCCCCTCCCAGCACTGTGCTCTGCCCCCAGGTTTTGGGACCCGGGCCCTGCGGCTGACCCCTTCAGCGACCTACGCTACGTGTGGGGGGGCTTCGTCTACGTGCAGGACCTGGTGGAGCAGGCGGTGGTGCGGGTGCAGACGGGGGCTGCCCCACGGACAGGAGTCTACGTCCAGCAGATGCCCTACCCCTGCTACGTGGACGACGTGTGAGTGGGTGGTGGGGGTGGCCCCAGCTCCCCAGGTCCCTCGAGTGACCCACTGTTTTGGAGGACGGGTCCAAGCACCCCACAGCATTGCTGCCCCAGGGAGGTGGCACGGGGCTGGTCCATGCCCCGGGTGTCCCCTGCCTGGCGGTGGCCCCTGGGTGCCAGGCTGGAGGTGGAAGGGCTGGTGCCATCTCCCCCAGGTTCCTGCGGGTGCTGAACCGCTCGCTGCCCCTCTTCATGACGCTGGCCTGGATCTACTCGGTGGCCATGATCATCAAGGGGGTGGTGCACGAGAAGGAGACGCGTCTCAAGGAGACCATGAAGACCATGGGGCTGAGCAGTGGGATCCTCTGGCTCAGCTGGTTCCTCAGCAGCTTCATCCCCTTCCTCCTCAGCTCTGCCCTCCTCGTCCTCATCCTCAAGGCAGGTTGCAGGGCACAGGGGACAGCGTGGGTGACCTGGGGAGCATCGGCACTGGGAGTCAGCACGGGGGGCTCCTCACGGTCCAACCTGCCTCTGTCCACAGCTGGGAAACATCCTGCCCTACAGCGACCCGGCTGTCGTCTTCCTCTTCCTCAGTACTTTCTCAGTGGCCACCATCAGCCAGTGCTTCCTCATCAGCACGTTCTTCCCCCGTGCCAACCTGGCCTCGGCTTGTGGTGGCATCATCTACTTCTCCCTCTACCTGCCCTACGTGCTGTGCGTCGCCTGGCGCGACCACATCACCTTCCCGCTCCGTGTCCTCGTGGTGAGTGGCCATGGCTGCCCCCTCCCCGATGCCCCCTGGGGACCCTGAGTGGGGGGCTTTGGGCTGAACCCCCCCCCGGCTGGTCTTTCTGCCCACGCTGCCGTTCTTGCTGCCACCAGAGCTTGCTGTCACCGGTGGCCTTCGGCTTCGGCTGCGAGTACTTCTCTCTCTACGAGGAGCAGGGGGTGGGCATCCAGTGGCACAACTTGGCCACCAGCCCTATGCCAGGAGACCCCTACAACTTCGCCATGGCCATGGGGCTGCTGCTGCTGGATGCTGCGCTCTATGGCCTGGCCACCTGGTACCTTGAGGGTGTCTTCCCAGGTAAGTGCAGACCCCCAGACCCCAGCAGCCCCCCCGGACCCCAGCAGCCCCCCAGCCCCGCTCAGTCCCCGTCTGCTGCAGGTCAGTACGGGATCCCTAAGCCCTGGAATTTCCCCTTCCTGAAGAGCTACTGGCTTGGAGAGCCATCCTCAGCCGGGCACCCTCCCTACCCCACCAGCCCCCTCTCTGCACCCCAAGGTGAGCCCTTGCCCACCCCGGAGCCACATGGCCGAGGGCTGGTAGCCACCGAGCTGGGCTTGAGCCCTCCCACCCGGGCTTTGTCCCCTGGCGAGGGGTTCTGCCCGGGACGTGACCCTCTGGTGGGTTCCAGTGCTGGTGGAGGAGCCGCCTGCCCATCTCCAGCCCGGTGTCTCCATCCGCAACCTGGTGAAGATTTACCGCAGCAGCAGCCGCGTGGCCGTCAATGGCCTGAGCCTGGACTTCTACGAGGGGCAGATCACCTCCTTCCTGGGCCACAACGGGGCTGGCAAGACCACCACCATGTGAGCTGGGGAGGTGGGGGGCACAGTGGGGATGGGAGCTGAGCCTGGCTCTGCCCTGGTGCTGCCACGTCCCCATCAGATCTGTCTGAACCTGGGTCCCCATGAGGCCAGACGCTGAGCACCCTGCATAGGATGGGGCACCCAAGCCCCACTGGCCCTGCTCTCTGTCACCCTCTTTCCCCACCGAACCCCCTCCAGGTCCATCCTGACCGGGCTCCTGCCCCCCACCGCTGGCACTGCCTATATCCTGGGCTGGGACATCCGCTCCGACATCGACAGCATCCGCAAAACCATGGGGATGTGCCCCCAGCACAACGTGCTCTTCGACATGTAGGGGCAGGGGAGAGGGATGGGGGGCTGGCATGGGCCGGGCTGCCCCCCCTCACACCCTGCCCTCACCCCAGCCTGACAGTGGAGGAGCACGTCTGGTTCTACGGGCGGCTGAAGGGGCTGTCGGAGGAGCAGGTGAAGGCAGAGATGGAGCAGCTGATCCAGGACACGGGGCTGCCCCACAAGCGCCAGGAGCAGACCAGGAACCTCTCGGGTGCGTGTAGGGGGCAGGACCAGCACCTGAGCGGGGGTCCACAGCCCCAGCACCCCCCAACGCTGTGCCTGCTTCCCCTCAGGGGGGATGCAGAGGAAGCTCTCGGTGGCCATCGCCTTCGTGGGTGGCTCCCGGGTGGTCATCCTGGACGAGCCCACGGCCGGTGTTGACCCCTACTCCCGCCGCAGCATCTGGGAGCTGCTGCTCAAGTACCGCAAAGGTCAGGGCTGGGGGGACCCCACTTCCCCCTCCGAGCATCTGAGCCCCCCAGCGCTGGACAACCAGCAGCAGGGCCCCTGGGACGTGCTGGTGGGGAGAGGCTCACAAAGGGGGGCCCAGTGAGGGAGTTGGGGGTCCATCCTGCTGCCTGCCCCCCCCAGGCCGCACCATCATCCTGTCCACCCACTACATGGACGAGGCGGAGCTGCTGGGGGACCGCACGGCCATCATCTCGCAGGGCCGGCTCTGCTGCTGCGGGTCCCCGCTCTTCCTCAAGGCCAGGCTGGGCACCGGCTACCACCTCACCCTGGTGAAGCGGGAGCCGGTCGGGACGGGCGGCAGCACCGTCCCCGTCCCCGGCACCACCAAAAAGGTGGGTCCCTCGGCCCCGCCGAGCATCAGCCAAGAGGGTGACCGGTCCCTCTGCCCCAGGGATCAGGGGGCGCCGAGCCCCAGGCTTGGGGTCGGGTCCTGCCACAGGGTGCCAGGCTGTGGCCACCCTTTCCCGCAGGACAGCAGCGACTCGGAGCAGAGCAGTGACACGGGGCTGGGCAGCGAGCGGGGCAGCGAGGCCAGCGCCGTGGGTGAGGGTCCCATCCCTCCCAGTGCCCTCAGTACGATGTCACCCCCCGGCTGCATGTCCCCCCTTGGCCAGGGTGGGGGTGTGGGTGCATTCAGCCCCACACTCTGCCCTGCCACCAGGTCTTTCCCCCCCTGCACTGGTGGGGCTCCCTGCCCTCCTGCCCCCTGCAGACCCCTGGGGGACCCCCTGATGAGAATTCAGGGCACATGCCAGCTTTGGCCAGCCCCTGTGCTGGCCCCCACCTCCAGCCCCAGGCTTCCAGCCCTCCCTGTCCCCCCAGATGTGACCCAGCTCTCAGCACTGATCCAGAAGCTGGTCCCCGGCTCCCGGCTGGTGGAGGACATCGGGCACGAGGTGCTCTTCGTCCTGCCCTACAGCGGGGCCAAGGATGGGGCCTTCGGGGACCTCTTCCGTGAGCTGGACACCCGCCTGGGGGAACTGGGCATCTCCAGCTACGGCATCTCTGACACCACCCTAGAAGAGGTACCTGGAGGAGCTGCAGCTCCCAGGGTGCCCACCCTCCCTGGGGCTCTGCCAGGGGCTGCCCCCAACCTGGGGGATTTGCCTCACCGGGGTGGTGGGTACTGGTGGCCAAATTTAACGGCAGCCCCTCCCCACCCTCAGATCTTCCTGAAGGTGGCCCAGGACACGGGGCTGGATGCTGACACGGCAGGTAAAATGCCTCAGTGCTGGCTGGGAGTGAGATTCAGGGTGCTGGGGTGCGGGGCGGGGGCCGGGGGAAGATGCTCAGCAGCCCAGAGCAGAGGGATGCGGGTGACCCCAGCACCCCAAGTGGCCCTCGCCCTTCCCAGGGCTGGGGACCCTGCTGGGAGCACCCATGGGTGCAGGGAAGAATCACAGGCTCTGGCCTCGGTCCCACTCTGGTGCTCTCACCCCTGTTTTGTCAGGCACCAGGAGCAGAGCAGCCCCTGGCGAGGGGGGGGATGCAGAAGCAGCCGATGGGGAGCTGGGTAAGGAGGGGGGAGCTGGGTGCTGGGACCCCTGAGGTGTCCAGCCCCTGGGCTGGGGCCATGGCACGTGTCCATCCAGGCGCATCCATCCAAGCAGGCATCCCTTTGGACACGCATCCCTGCAGGCGGGGGGGAGCTCAGGGATGCTCCATCACCCCTGCCCAGCCTCGGGGTGCCCCCAGGGCATCGGGCAGGGTGAGGGGCAGGGATGGTGGTGGGTTTGGGGGAGCCCAGCTCTGTGCAGGGGTTGGGGTGGGACATGAAATCCCAGGGGAAGTATCCAGGCCCCTTCTCTTGGAGACAGAGCTGGTGTGGGGGCAGCCACGGGGGTCGGCGGGGGGGTGTGTGTGTGCTGTGACCACCTGGGGAGCTGGCTCTGCCCTGGGTCGGTGTGGACCCGGCCGGGCAGGTGCCAGTGTGGCTATAACCCCTCTTTCCTCTCCTTTACGCTGAGCCAAAGGAGCCCGGCGAGGTAGGAGTGGGGTAGGAGTGGGGGGCTGGGGGGGGCTCCCATCACATCCCTGCATGCAGCACCCCGTCCCTGCTGGGGTGGGGGGGACACCCCGACCCCCCTCATCACCCAGCTGAGCCCTTGCCCCTCGCCGCTGGCTCTGCCGAGGCTGGACCTGTCTCTGCCCCCGCAGCGGAGGACTCCCGGGAGACCGACCTGCTGCGGGGGGGGGCCGGGCAGGCCTGCCGCAGGGTGAGGGGCTGGGCGCTCACCCGCCAGCAGCTCCGCGCGCTCTTCATCAAGAGGATGCTCCACGCCCGGCGCAGCACCCGCGGCTTCTTCGCACAGGTAGGGCTGGGGGACCGGGGTGGGGCTGGGAGGGTGTGGAAGGGATGGGGCAGGGGGTGCGGAGCCAGCCCTGACCCCTGACCCCTCCCCCCCCCCGGGCAGATCGTCCTGCCCGCCGTCTTCGTCTGCATCGCGCTGCTCTTCAGCCTCATCGTGCCGCCCTTCGGGAAGTACCCGCCGCTGCGCCTCCGGCCCTGGATGTACGGGCAGCAGTTCACCTTCTTCAGGTGTGTCCCCATCCCTCTGTCCCCCCGTGTCCTCCATCCCCCGTGTCCCCTGTCCCCCGCTGTCACCGGCTCACTCCCACATCTCCTGGCAGCAACGACGCCCCGGGGGACCCTGACACGGCTCGGCTGCTGGCCGCGCTGCTGGCCGAGCCAGGCTTCGGCACCGAGTGCATGAAGGATGCCGGGGAGGAGTGAGTGGCTGCAGGGCCGGGGGGGCTGGGAGGGGGCAGCTGGGGCTTGGGGGCAGCCCTGCCAGCCAGTGCCATGCCACGGGACCCCCCCCAGCCATCCCATGGTGGGGTGAAAGTCCCGATGTCTCTGGCACAATCCAGGCTGGTAACAGGGGTCTCTCTCTCTCCCCACGGTGCCGGGTGCCCAGGATGGGGCCGTGCCCCGCAGCTTCCCACCCCGATGGCTTCTTGGCCCCCCCGGCCCTGCTGGAAGTGCTGCAGCGTGGGAACTGGACGCAGGCTGAGCCGTCCCCCCTGTGCCAGTGCAGCGGGCCAGGGGCTCGCAGGATGCTGCCTGACTGCCCCGAGGGGGCTGGGGGGCTCCCACCGCCCCAGGTAACCCCCAGCCCACAGTGGGGGGCACCACCGCTGCCGGGTGCGGGTGCAGGCGATGTTCTGGGGAGGCCAGTGGGTCTGTGTGTCTGTCCAGCCTGGCTGTCCATCCCCCCCAGGTGCAAAGGGGCACGGGTGACGTCCTGCAGAACCTGACAGGCAGGAACATCTCCGACTACCTGGTGAAGACCTACCCCCAGATCATCCACCAGGAGTGAGTGGTGGGGCCCGGGACACCCTGGGGACATCACTGGGGACATGGCAGGGAGGACAGGGCAGGGCTTTGGCACAGGCTGCCTCTGCGCTGGAAGCAGGGAGGGACGCTGGGGACCAAACCCCGCGAGGGCACCGCGAGGTAAAGGGGGAGCTGCTGGGGGGCTCGTGGCCGGGTGGGCACTGCCGTAACCTCTCCTTGGGGGTGTTTCTCCCCCCACCCCATTTCTTTCAGGCTGAGGAACAAGAAGTGGGTGAACGAGCAGAGGTGAGCCTGGAGGGCCTGGGGGTCTCATGCAGATGGGGTGGGGGGGGCAGGAGCTTCCCTGTGGGGTCAGGCAGAGCCTGAGCCGTCCGTGGGCAGAGTCCTCATCTGGGCAACTTCAGCCCTACCCTGCGTGCCCTTCACCATGGTCTCTGGGCGAGCGGGGTGCCCAGAGCAGGGTGGAGGGGCCAGGAGGGATTCCGTGGGATGGCAAGTTTGGAAGTACCCGTCCATCCCTGCAGGTACGGTGGCTTCTCCCTGGGCGCTGGCAGCTCCCAGGCCCTGCCGTCGGCGTTGGAGGTGGACGAGGCGGTGCTGGAGCTCCGGGCACTCTTCAGCATCACCCCGGTATGGCCGGGGCTCGGCTCCCCAGCTCGGCTCTGGCATCCCGGCGCTGGGAGGGCTCTGGCCCGAGCCTGCTCCTCACCCCATGTTCCCACACCCAGGGCAGCCCCTCGGACCGGCTCCTGCACAACCTCAGCCGCTTCATCGGGGGCTTGGACGCCCACAGGAACATCAAGGTACGTCTGGCCCTGAGAGAGAGCTGCGGGGCAGCGGGGACGTGGCACCTGGGTCCCCGTCCGAGGTGGGAGCAGCTTGAGAAGATCTGATCCCAGCCAGAGCCAGGGGGCAGTGGGAGCCCCTCGGGGTGCTGTGGGTGCAGCACTGGGGTGGGAGGGGGTCTCTGAGCCACCGGGCTCCCCTGGGCTGCAGGTCTGGTTCAACAACAAGGGCTGGCACGCTATGGTCTCCTTTGTCAACGTGGCCAGCAATGGGCTGCTGCGCGCCCGGTTGCCCTCCGGGACTGACCCCACGCTCTACGGCATCACGGCCACCAACCACCCCCTCAACCTCACCAAGGAGCAGCTCTCGGAGGCCGCCCTGTGAGTGCTGGGGAAAGGGGTCCCACAGGGTCCCCCGCTGTCCCCGGCTGAGCCCTCCCCTCTGCGGCAGGATGGCCACCTCCGTGGATGTGCTTGTCTCCATCTGCGTGATCTTCGCCATGTCCTTCGTCCCGGCCAGCTTCGTGCTCTTCCTCATCGAGGAGCGGGTCAGCAAGGCCAAGCACCTGCAGTTTGTCAGTGGGATGAAGCCCATCACCTACTGGCTGGGCAACTTCGCCTGGGACATGGTGCGGGTTGGGGACAGGGATGGGGTACAGCTCCGGGGGGCCAGGTCCCATTCGTGACCCCCTCCCCGGCTTCTCCGTGCCCACAGTGCAACTACCTGGTCCCTGCGCTGCTGGTCGTCCTCATCTTCCTCTGCTTTCAGCAGAAGTCCTACGTGTCCTCCGCCAACCTGCCCTCCCTGGTGCTGCTGCTGCTGCTCTACGGGTGAAGGGCTGGGGGAGCCCCCCCTGGGGCTGGACCCCGGGAAGGAGGGGACACAGAGGGGGCTCTGAGCAGGGCTGGGGGCAGCCCTGGTTCAGGGGGTCGTGGTGATGGGGACTGGGGGCTGGCTTGCCTTGTTGTGCCCCCCGGGACGGGAGGTGCACCTTAGCCAGCCCCCGTCTCTCTGCTCCTCCAGCTGGTCCATCACCCCCCTGATGTACCCGGCCTCCTTCCTCTTCAGCATCCCCAGCACTGCCTACGTGGCCCTCACCTGCATCAACCTCTTCATCGGCATCAACGGCAGCGTGGCCACCTTCGTGCTGGAGCTCTTTGTGGACAAGGTGAGCCCCTGGGCTGCCCCAGACCCCCCTCATGTCCCCATGGAGCTGGCACCAGCTCCCCCACCCCTCTCCTCACTGCCCCGGCAGAAACTCAACGACATCAACCACATCCTGAAGAAAGTTTTCCTCATCTTCCCCCACTTCTGTCTGGGCCGAGGCCTCATCGACATGGTGAAGAACCAGGCGATGGCTGACGCCTTCGAGAGGTTTGGTGAGTCTGGGGGCATCAGGGCTGCTCCCCCTTCCCAAAGCCCAGCCAGTGCAGGGGCCCTCCCTGGTGTCCCCCCCTTCTACAGCCCCTCTCACCACTCACAGGGGACCAGCGCTTCGTGTCTCCACTCTCCTGGGATCTGGTGGGGAAGAACATGTTCGCCATGGCCATCGAGGGTGTCATCTTCTTCCTCTTCACCCTCTTGCTCCAATACCGCTTCTTCCTGCGGCTGGGGTAAGCACTGGCCGTGGGGCAGCCGTGGGGTAGCTATGGGGTGGGCAGCCCTGGAAGTGCCCCTGCTGCTGTTGCCCCCAGGCCACGGGCTCTGCAGCTGCCCTCGCTGGGGGAGGAGGACCAGGACGTGGCCCAGGAGCGGGCGAGGGTGGCCAGCACCCCCCCACACGGCCACCTCCTGCTGCTGAAGGACCTGACCAAGGTGCGTGCCGTGGGGCCTGACCCTGCCCCGGCCCTTGCTGTGGGGGTCCAGCCTCTCCCATAGCCCCTGGTCCTGCTGGTGGGTGACGGGCAGGGGCCTCTGCCACGCAGGTCTATCGGCGCAGGAGGGCTCCAGCCGTGGACCGGCTCTGTGTGGCTGTTCCCCCCGGAGAGGTGAGTGCCAGCCGGCCGGACAGATGGACAGACAGTACCGTGGGCATGGCCGGGGCTGCCATAACCCCCGTCTGTGCCCTGCAGTGCTTCGGCCTCCTGGGGGTGAATGGCGCGGGGAAGACCTCCACCTTCAAGATGCTGACGGGGGACACGGAGGTGACGCTGGGGGAGGCCTGGCTGAAAGGGCACAGGTGGGCGAGACGGAGGGAACCCACAGCCAACCCGCTGGTCCCCCTCTGCTTGTCCCCACGTCACCCCTGTCCTTGCCTTGTGCTCCTCCTTGCCCTCGTCCCTGCAGTGTGCTGGCGCTCGGCTTCATCCTCATCCTCATCCCCGTAGCGGGCTCATCCCTGTTCCCGCAGTGTGCTCAGCCTCGTCCCCGTCCCTGGAGCTTGTCCCCGTCCCCGCAGCGCGCTCAGCCGTGTCCCCGTCCCTGCAGCGTGCTCACCGACCTGCAGTCCGTCCACCAGCACATGGGCTACTGCCCCCAGTTCGACGCCATCACGGACCTGCTGACGGGACGGGAGCACCTGGAGTTCTACAGCCGCCTGCGCGGTGTCCCGGAGGAGGAGACTCCCAGGGTAGGGCCCGCACCCCGGCCCCCCCAGCCCAGGGGACCCCCATCCTCATCCCCTCCCCATCTCTGGCAGGTGGCCCAGTGGGGCATCACCAAGCTGGGGCTGGAGCCACACGCGGACCGGCCAGCGGGCAAGTACAGCGGGGGCAACAAGCGGAAGCTCTCCACGGCCATAGCCCTCCTCGGCTCCCCCCCGGTCATCTTCCTGGTGAGTGGGGGCAGTGGGGGGGCTCCCGCGGCAGCACCTGGCCCTGCTGGGGCTGACACGGCCCCCGGGGCTGTCGCAGGATGAGCCCACGACAGGGATGGACCCACGAGCCCGGCGGTTCCTGTGGGACTGCATCCTCAGCGTCATCCGGGAGGGCAGGTCCGTGGTGCTCACGTCCCACAGGTGAGTCCCCGTCCTCTGTCCCCATGGCACCCCCAGAGGGGAGCACCCCTCTGCCCCCCAGGCCTCACACCTTGCCCCCTGGCAGCATGGAGGAGTGCGAGGCGCTGTGCACCAGGATGGCCATCATGGTCAATGGCCGGTTCCGCTGCTTGGGCAGCGTCCAGCACCTCAAGAACAGGTAATGGGGCTGGGGGCTTGGGGAGGGCTCCAGTGTCGAGGGGCGGCCAGTCTGCAGGGGATGGGGGCACGGCTGGACCCTGCAGCGATGTCCCCCTCTCCCCTGCAGGTTTGGGGATGGCTACACGGTGGTGGTGCGGGTTGGTGGCCCCGGGCCGGGGCCGGTGGAGAGCCTGATGCTGCACCGGTTCCCTGGCATCGTGCTGAAGGAGCGGCACGGGGGGCTGCTGCAGTTCCAGCTCCCCTCCCACGCCGCCTCCTTGGCCAGCGTCTTCAGCGTCCTGGCAGCCCACCGCGGCCCCTGCCATATCGAGGACTACTCCGTGTCCCAGACCACTCTCGACCAGGTGACAGGGGACACAGGGCACAAAGGCATGGGAGGACAGGGTCCTGCCAGTGCTGCCCCTCACCCTGCCCTCCCTGCAGGTCTTTGTGCACTTCGCCAAGGAACAGTGCGATGAGGACCCTGAGGGGGCTGCAGCCCCAGGGCAGGATGCGGCCCCGGTGGCCCCCAGCCCCAGGAGGAGGCTGACACCATTCCTGGAGGACGACAGCTACCAGGAGAGCACTGTCTGAGTGGGGCCACGATGCCCCATGGACCCCTCCCCAGCCATCACCACAGCACGACCTGGAGTCCTGGGGCTTCTGGCCACCCCAGACCCCCAGAGCTGCACGGGGGGGCCTGGACGCGTCCCGCCTGCCATCATTCCCCAGGACGCTCCGGGTGCTGAGGAGGGCGAGAGCACCAGGGCAGGGCTGGCCCCAGCTCCCCCTCGGCGGGTTGTACCCTCTGGGGGGCTGAGTTGGATGTGGGGGGCTGCCCTGGAGGTTGCGGGGGGCTGGGGCTGGCCCCGGGACCCCGACTGCACAGAGCAGAGCCTGCTGTAAAAGAGTAATTAAATAAAGACCCGTGGTACTGCCCGGGGGGCTCATCGCCCTGGCACCGCTGCAGTCCCACTGGGGTACACGGGACAGGGGGGCACAGGAGGATGGGGGGCAGCAGGGTGGCCCTCGCACAGGGGACACAGAAAGGCCAGCTCCTTCCCTGCCCCGTGACCACCCTGCAGCCCCTTCCATGCGCCTCCCCGAGTGGCCGAAGGTCAGCCAGGGTCTTCCTCACCCTGGATGGTCCCTGGGCAGGGGTCCCCACCTGCCACTCCCCGGGGCTACTTCCTCTCCACCTTCTCCCCCTCCAGGGTGTCTCCACGGGGACAGGGGTCTTACCCCTCAGGCAGGTGTCCTTGTGGGACCTCCACCGCGCAGGGACCCGAGCAGGGCTGGGGTGTGAAGGTTTTGGGGTGCTCATCTGCTCCCGTCGCCCCTCTCCTATGGCGGGGAGGCCACACACTGGGGCTGGGGCAACCCACGGCCCGTGGCGAGGGGGCCCAAAAGGGTTCTGCGGGGCTGGGGGAGGTTCCGATGATTCCCGAGGGGAAAAAAAAAAAATATGGAACGCTTCACGAATTTGCGTGTCATCCTTGCGCAGGGGCCATGCTAATCTTCTCTGTATCGTTCCAATTTTAGTATATGTGCTGCCGAAGCGAGCACGAACGTCGCTGCCCCCACAAAGCTATTTAAACCATTCTTATTTTATAATTTTACTGTCATGGTGGATACCCCGTCTCGGATTCCCACTTTTTCCCCACTAAGTCACTTTCAAGAAGCACCCATCAGTTTCTATACGTAAATCCTCCTTTTTATGAGAAATTTCGGCGTTTCTACGGTGAACCACCCTGCGGAGCGGCGAGATTTTTGCGCGGTGCATGACGGGAGACACATAACTTTGCATTTCAGGGAGGGGCGGGGTCGGCGCTCGTCCTCCACCGTCCCAGCGTTCCCCGCGGCGCTCGCGCAGGCGCTGTGTCGCCGCCGTCGGTGCCGGCGGAGGAAGATGGCGGCGGGGCGCTGAGGGGACGGGACGGGACGGGATCGGGCCGCTCCACACCGCACCGCACCGCACCAGGAGAGCCGAGCTGCCGCCTGCGCTCCGGGACCGGCTGTGCCGCCCCGGTGACGGAACCCCCATCCCATGGCCGCGGGGCCGGCCCAGGAGTCGCGTCTCCGCTGGGCCTGCTCGGGCCGCGCCGCTACCGGGCCCCGCCGAGGCGGCGGCCCGCTGAGTCCCGACGCCTGGCCCGGGCCCCGCTAGGCCTGACCCACCCGCCGCTCGGGAGTCGTCTGCGCGCAGGAGGCTGGGCCGGCTCCGGGGAGGCCGCCCCTGAGGAGAGCGGGACCGGGGCAGCCCCTGCCCGGCGGCCGGCGCTCAACGGCTCCCGGTGCGGGGCTTCTCCCCGGGCCCTCCGGGGCAGCGCTTGACCCTCGCACCCCTCCGGAGCGGTCGCCCGGCTCCAAGTCCGCTCAGCGGGGGGAGGAACGGCTCCTCCGGCCTAGGTCAGCACTGCCAGTGCCCTTCGGCTGCCGGCCGCGGCGTCAGGATGTCCGAGAACCAGCCCAACGCCAACAACCACCACCCGGCCCACAACAACGGCGGCGGGGGGGCTGCCGGGGGCAACAACCGCGGCGTCCGCAATCCCAACCTCAACCAGAACCCCTTGATCAATGTGCGCGACCGCCTCTTCCATGCGCTCTTCTTCAAGATGGCAGTGACCTACGCTCGCCTCTTCCCACCCTCCTTCCGCCGCGTCTTCGAGTTCTTCGTCCTCCTCAAGGTGAGGGGCAGCTTTGTGGGGAGGACTGGACACTCCTGTCGGCTGCAGTTGGGTACTGGGGCGTAAATTTCCTTATAAACACAAAAAAAAATATTGGTTCTGCTAGAGGGCACAGCCTGTGCGTGGGCCACTGACCCCAGGCTGTCCCCTGAGCTCCCGTGGGCCTCTCTTCTGTGAGAAAGACATGAGTAGTCGTAATGGGCTGTGGTGGTACCCACACTGCCAGAGCTCTGCCACCGTGACTGGGAACAAGGAAATCCCTGGGCCAGCTCAATGGGCAGCTGGGCTGGTGTGGGTCAGGTCAGGGATGTGGGCATGGAAGGTTTCTCTTTCGGTTTCCAAGAAAACCACTCGTTTTGGATACATTGCCTTACGTGAGAGATTTGGTTGTTGGAGTCTTGTCTTTTCTGGAAGCGATTAATGCACAACCCCATCTTAACCCCATTTCGTTTTGTCAGTCAGCACCCTGTCAGCAGCCAGCACAGCGTCACACCTCTGTGCCAGTGTAAAAACCCGCCTGCTTTCCTGTTGATGTGGGTGCAGGACTGGGGACCCACAGAGGGGCCTGGGAAATTAGATAAGGGGGAGACGAGCTTGCCAGCTGACAGCAGCATAGTTCTGCTCTGAGTTTCTAAAGTTCAGTTGCTTAAAGCAAGGAAGTATTTTGGAGAATTTGTCTGATACTGCACGTACATGTTTTCTCCCCTTCCAGGAAATGTTTGAGGTTTTAACACCTCTTTTTTTTTTTTTTTCCCCCATTGTATAACTGGATTCCTGGAGGCTGGATCAGGGATGGTGCTGGTGGTGAGGCTGTCAGGAGAGCGAGTGGTCTGGCTGGTAGCGGTTCCTGCTGCTGTTTGCCTTTGATCAGAGCACATTCTCTGATCTGAGGTGCTCGGAGCATTCACAGGGTGTCTGCAGAGAAGAGCCTGAGCCTGCCCACAGGGCTAGGAGTCAGCCAGACTCCATCCCTCTCTGAGCACAGGGTAGGGGTGAAGTCAGAGCCTGTGGTCCTGCGCACTGCTGCTCGCAGAGTCCTCAAACTGCTCGTGGCTCTGCCGGCTTCGTCGTGGCTCCTCTTGCCACAAGGGAGGTGTTTCTGATTTACCTTCCCCAGCATCTTCCTTTGCAGCTCCTCTGCAGATGTGGTGTTTACCCGTCTGTTTATTCATAGCAAATAGGTCAGGAAGGATGTGTAGCAAGCACAGCTGGTTTAATTAGGAATGAGCATATTCATGCAGTTGGGAAGTGAGTGTTTGAAACTGGGCTGTACCACTTACTGTACCAGCGTTTGTCGGAGCTCTCAGCTCTGGACTTTGGACAGCGCTGGGTGACGTCACACTGGATTTACCATCTTCACTACAGGGAGTGAATTTTATTTGTCTGCTTTGTTTTGCTGTGACTTTATAGCTGTTCCTTGGGGTGTGCCCGGGCACGACAGTGGAGGTGTCCCCGAGCCCAGTGCCACCTCTGCCCTGGCCCAGTCCGTACCTCGCAGCGGCGAGCATTGAATCTGAACGTGGAGCTGGTGGCTCTGCTGTGGGTTTGTGTCCTCCTGCTTTTGTGGTGGGTTGTCTTCTGTCGAGGTTTTCTTCTCTCTGCCTTTGTAAAAGCTGGGTGGTCTTATCCAGGCTTCTACATAAAGCACTTTGTGCAGAGGAGGGAATGGTTGAACACCATGGATGTGTTCCTGTGTCTTTCAGTGCTTTGGAGCCTCATCACGCATTGGTGCTGCGTTTGGTCGGTTTGCAGGACCTTGCGCTGGGGCCTGCGTGTGTGACCTGTGTCCTGCACAGGTATCGGTGGCAGCATTGGTCTTGCAAACAGGGGGAGGTTGTTCTTGCTGCTGTCTCTGCTGTGTTCCCCTGTTGATATTGTAGTGGTGAAATTTCCTAATTCTGGGCTACTTCATTATCGATGCAGAGACCTCCGGGGTCGGAAAAGCGTAAAAGCTGTTGTCCACTCGCAAATCCATTTGTCCAAGTTAATCTGGTGTCTTTATGGGCAAAGAAGAGGTGGTTCAAACTGGGGAGTCTGTAAACAGGCCGAAGTTGGTCGGGCTGATGGGTCTCTGCTTTGTTCCTTGCTGTGTGTAGGCTCTCTTTGTGCTCTTCATCCTGGCTTACATTCACATCGCCTTCTCCCGCTCGCCCATTAACTGCTTGGAGCACGTGCGAGATAAATGGCCACGCGATGGCATCCTGCGGGTGGAAATACAGCGCAACTCCAGCCGAGCCCCCATCTTCCTGCAATTCTGTGGCGTTGAGAAGTTCCCAGGAATGGTAGTTGAATCCACAGCTGAGGAAGAGGAGGAGGAAGAGGAGGAGATGACCGTGGATATGTTTGAAAACAGCTCTATCAAGGTAAAGGCGCTGTTCCTTGTACACAGAGGGAGATGGGAACCTGGTTGTCGGTTTGGGGAGGAATGGTTTGTTAGTGCAGTTATCTCAAGTGTGCCACAGTCCCTCTGTGATCCCTCGGTCACCTGGAGACAGAGTGTGTTCCTTGGCTCTTCCTGTGTCTCCTCATTGGCCTCTGATGGTTCGAGATAGAAACTGGAGCCCAAAAGGGTGGCTTTTGTTCTCCTTTTGGTGGTGGAGGCCTTTGCTGGGGACACGGAGGGAGCACAGAAGATGGGAGCTGAAGTGACTGCTAACGTGACTTTCCATGCTGTGGTTTTTCAACAGTTTGAGCTGGATATTGAGCCCAAGGTGTTCCTCAAGCCATCCCTGGTGAGCAGCACCGAGGCGCTGACCCACAACGAAAGCCAGGAGTTCTCGTTTAGTGAAGCGGCCACTAAAGGTATGCAGCCTCTGAGGGAGACTGTGTCCGAGTTTGAGATGCTAGCCAGAGCAGGTAAAGACACCTTACACTGCTATCTGTGCTCTCTCCTTTCCCTGCACCTTCCCTGCACGTCCCCTTCCTTCTGGCTTCTCTGGGCACCTGCATCGTAACCTTAAATGTCTTCCCTGACGCATTCCCCTGCGGTTAATCGTGTCGGTACTAACGACGGATCCACAGTGATACCCGTCCTTTGGCTGGAGGGAGGCTGGGAGTCAGGGATCATCTGGGCTATAAAATGTGCTGCAGCCTCGTGGGCTGGCACTGTGTTTCTGCAGTGACCGGTACCAGGTACCTCAGGTGAATGCAAACCTCCCTCTTCTGAGCAGTTCATCGTCTGCTTCAGCTCTGCAGGGATCCCCCTGACAGCGCACATTCCTCCTCCCATTAACAGGGTTTGGGCTGTATTTTGGGTCCCTGACTCAACACCAGTACTTGGAATAGCTAATTAATCCCGAAAGCCACCGAGCAAGTTTTATTGGATTGCGAGATATGGCATTGCTGCTCTGCATCGCTGAGGATATCATCCTGCTTTATCCCTCCCCTTCTTCCAGCACGACTTAAGCTGCTCATGTCTCATAAACTCCAGGGGGAGATTGAGTGGCTTTGTATTATTTAAAATGGAATTCCAGTGTTGGAAAACTTCTGTTTCTAGTGGTTAGGGGAGGAAATCTATTAAAAAACATTGATATTAAAATAGAAACATGGCAATTGGATTCTTACTTAATTTGCCTGTTTCACGTACACTTTTTTCCCTGGAAAGACTGGAATTCTTTGCTCTTCAGAAGTACTGGTTGTGGAGGGTTGGGAGACTGGATACTGCTCCCGTGGTCTTGCAGTGATTTTGCTTGATGCTGATCCAGAACTCATTAGTCCTGAATTTAAGATCATTAAGTCACGTAAGACTAGAGAGCAGTAAATGTTTTTGGTGCAATACCTTCATTAACGGTTGCCTGAGCTCTGTAAGAGCCGCGTTGGGCAGTGCTGTGAGTGCCTGTGTTTGCTGAAGGCCTGGTTGGAAATGAGCCAGGAATGGGGTGGGAGAGAGAATTCCGCTGCTTCCCAGTGTAGTTAAGAAAATTGATCTTTTCAAGTGGGTCCCAGATACCTGTTTTTATTGTTTTTCCACGTTTCTTGGGCTATAAGTACATCAAGTTTGAAGTTTAGACAGAATATTTTACCATGGAAAAATGTTTTATGATACAAAGACGGTAACTCTTTTATTGATATTTAAACACTTTATTTCCATGTGGTCTTAAAACTGTTTTATAATGGAAACAAAATATGAAAGGAGCCTGTGTTTGCTGCCCAGGAAGTGGGATCAGAGGCAGGGAAGTGCAGTGGGCATTTCTGTGGGGCAGAAGAGGCAGGTACATTTCGTATAAGTTATTGCATCCTTTTAACTGTGGTGCTGTGAGACCCCGACAGCTGCCGCCTCTTGCAAGATGCCCTATGACAGTTTGAAAGATCAGGGATTAAATTGCTTCGCTCCTATTCATCAGGAGGTTTTGTCCTTTCAGAGACAGTTTAGCAAAAAGCATCTATTTTGAACCTTTCTTTAAAAAGGAAAAAAAAAAAAAAAAGGAAAAATCAAGGAAACTTCAGGCAGCAGATTTTTTTGGAGAGCCATAATTGCTCCTGCCTTTAGTTCTGGGATTTGTAATTGCAGCAGTGAGCTCTGTCTCCTGGGAAGTGCAGCACTCCTGCCCTCTGGAGTATTTACTCGGTGTTCAGCAGGTGTAAAGTGTATTTCCCTGCTGTTTCCTGAAAACACAGAGAGCAGAAATTGGACAGAGCAGGAACAAGTGGTCTAGGGCTCCCCAGGCAAAGGTGTGGGCAGATCCTGGGCAATGTTTGACACAGCTTGGAACCTGAAGCTTTCCCACAAGTTTCATGTTAAGGATTAATGTCAAGGGAATGGGCTGCAATTTCAAAGAATTTGTATTGATTTGTTTTAAATCGGTGGAAGGAAGCCTGGAGCCTGCGTTTGCAACTGATTCTCTTTTCCAGAATGTGGTGGGAGGGAGAGAGGGAGGGGGGAACCCAGAGGTGCTGTTTGTTCCTGGTGATTGATTGCAAACCCCGGTGCCGGGTCTCGCTCTCCGCAGTGTGGCCGCAGGAGGAGTACATCGTGGAGTACTCGCTGGAGTACGGCTTCCTGCGCCTGTCCCAGAGCACTCGCCAGCGCCTCAGCATCCCCGTCATGGTGGTGACTTTGGGTGAGTGAGGGGGCCGGCCCGCGCTGCCGCAGCGGTGGGCGAGCGCTCTGCGCAGGTGCCTACGCGCCGTTTCCTCCTCAGCCTTGTGGAAACTATTTATAACAGTTGATGGCGCTCATTTTCCACGCAGGGGAGCGGCTCCGCACAGGCTTTATTGCGTTAGTAGGTCATACCTCTCCAGGAGGAGCCGTGTGAAATGGTGGAGCCTGTTTTGGAGAGCCCTAATGTTACGTCCAGCAGTTTTCTCGCTGGGATAGGAAGAACCTCTTGGTGCTGAAGCTCTGGGCTCCACGTGGAGCAGCCGTGGCGCAGGGTTAGAGCCCAGTGGAGACAACAGTTGTGTCTGTGTCGGGGCCAATACCGAGCAGGGTCTCAGCGTACTCTGTGCCCTTGTGAGCACCAGCAGGGCATCTTCCTGGAACACTCTTCTCTTCTCCTGGCATTTGCTCCATTGAAACCTGCCCAAGTCAGGAATATAGTTTCAAACCTTCTCATGCCTGTGAACTTAATTGGTCTGTAACGATCTGTTAATGCAGCCATCAGAGTAGATTTCATTACTTACTCCTCTAAGCAAACTGAAGTACAGCTGGGCTGGAGTATTAAGCAGTTATCCCATACAGGTAATGGGCTGTTAAATGTCTATTTACTGACCTGGGTTTTCCAATTCGGCTGGACAAATTCCTTCATAAGTATCCCAGTAATTTGCTGAAAAATTATTTGTGTTCATACTGCCCGTTTTGCTTAGATTTGGGTTATTTTTACAGGCTGGTCAGTGTTTGTGCAGTAGAACACTGTACCATCCTCATGAGACGGAGTGTTTGTGCCCAGAGCCGTGGGGAGGCGTTGGCGTGTCCTTGCCACAGGAGGGTGGGTGGGGATGGCAGGTCCCAGCAGTGTCACGCTGAGCCCAGCTGATGGCTAAAAAGTCTCGGCCGGGCCCTCTAAATCCTACCAGAACTTGTTTCTCTGGGCCATTAGCTGGGGTGAGCCCGGGGAGACAGTCGAAGGCAAACTCCCTTTATGTCTGTGCCAACAGAGAGCGTGACAGCCCCGGTGTCATTCCTAAGGCCTGATTGACGTTAGCATTTTGACAGCATGGCTAGATTTGTCCGGGTGTGACATTCTCCCTCCCAGTCCTGCCCAGTTTAGTTACACTGCCAAAGGTCTGAGGGCAGACACAGGTCTGCTGGCACTTGTGTCCCTTGGGTGAGGAGAGGGCTCTGCGCTTGCCCCCGCCTCTGCAGCTCCAGGTGTGAGCAGTCTGAGTGGGTTTTTGTCTTCTCTCTAGATCCTACCAGGGATCAGTGCTTTGGGGACAGGTTCAGCCGCCTGTTGCTCGATGAGTTCCTGGGATATGATGACATCCTGATGTCAAGTGTCAAAGCTTTAGCTGAAAATGAAGAAAACAAAGGTAAGGCCTGGAGGAGTGGCTTTCAGCAGCTGTGCAGAGCAGTTGATGCTTTTCTGTGCATGCATGACTATCATCTTCTGACTATTGATTAATCTCTATGCAGGGAACAGTTCCCTGTGCTACATAGAGATGTTATTGTCAAGGACAAAATGAAACGAGCAGGAGGGGAGAGATGTCTGCAGACGTGGTTTCCTACTGCCTTGTTGCACTGCATAGCAATAAGAGTGAGGCTGTCAGGAGCTGCTGCCATAGACCTGCTTTAATTCCTGTTCCTTTAGAAGGCAGTGGAAGTTTGTTCTTAGTTTGTGGGTTAATCATGCTGAGCTTGTGTGTTTGTGTTTGTTTTTGTTTCCTCCAGGTTTCCTTCGCAATGTGGTATCTGGAGAGCACTATCGCTTCGTCAGCATGTGGATGGCCAGGACGTCCTATCTGGCAGCCTTTGTCATCATGGTCATATTTGTAAGTCGGCAGGAGCTGGGCATTGCCCGGACTCTGAGCCCGTGCTGCTCAGCCTCTGTTTGCTGTAACAGCACAGGCCTGAGCTCTCATCCGCTTTTAAAGCTAAGCTGATGGAGTTTGAGGTTCTGCTCTGATTTGTTTTGGTTTGGTTTTGGGTTCTTAAAGCCCTAACAGTGAAACAAATGGAGGAGCTGAAATGGGATGACATAATGGCTTTGTTGTCCAAAGGGCAATTCGGGTTTGGGAGTCTCTAAGTTAAACACTGGCTGCCAAGGCACGGGGTGCGGAAGTTTGTCCTCTGAGTCTTTTAAGAACAGGTCTAGCTAATTGCCAGGAGTGAGCAAGGCAGATCCAAGTCTCCTGTGATTACGTGTGAGACGAGGTGATTACAGATAAGTGTTAGACAAGATCCCAAGTGATAACTAAGCCCATGTTCTTAGTCTTGGGTGACTGTCTCCCTCTGTGTCTGTCCATCCCCTGCTGCAGCTCCTTGTACAGTGACGCTGTGGCCGGTGAGCGGGGAGGCAGCGAGCCATGGGACTGTTGTCGGGAGGCATTTCGTGCTCCTCCCAGCAGCACGGATGTGGGATGGGAGAAGCCCTCGTTCCAGCTCTGCTGCTTGGTTTGGCCCCTGCTCAAATATTCGGAATCGGTCTCTTTACAAACAAATTACTTACTGCCTATTTCACTGCAGTAATACAAAGATTAATTGCTGTTTGTGAAGTCCTAATTACTCTTTGGGAAATCGGTCTGCGGGGCTCAAACTAATGAATGTGGGATCTGCGCAGTGCCGTGCAGCATTGCGAGTCCAAGCTTGCCTGTCCCGGCCTCTGCCCTGTGTGATTCTGAACGGGGCTCCCTGGGCCTGTGCGGCTCTAACCCCGGCTTCTCTTCTATTTCAGACTCTGTCCGTTTCGATGTTGTTGCGCTACTCACACCATCAGATCTTTGTCTTCATTGGTAAGGATTTTTCTAAGGGATTTAGGGTGTGCTCGACTCTGTGCCTGCTCCAGCACAGCGTATCGTGTATGTACTCGTGACTGTCGTTGTTTAGAAGGGTCCTGCAAGTAGCTGCACAGGGACTATATCCCCTCGTGTCCCCGTGCTCCAGAGCTGTTCTGTCTCTTGACGCGTATCGGGGACAGTGGGCCGCACTGCAGGCTGCAGTGCTCTCAACAGGGGGTGATTCAAAGGGGTGGAGGGTTTTGTGGCCCCATGTCCACTTCGTGTTACAGTGTGTTTTCCTTCTCGCAGTTGACCTGCTGCAGATGCTGGAAATGAACATGACGATCGCGTTCCCTGCGGCTCCCCTCCTCACTGTCATCCTGGCTCTAGTAGGTAAGGACTCTGCCTGCTGGACAGTAGGGAAGTGCAATTCCCTGTTCTGACCTGCCCCGGCAGGTGATTAGTGTGTCCACTCGTCACAAGGTGGAAGGCTCTGGAATTTGATGGCACAGAGAGCTGCATTGTCCTTCCAGGTCCCCTGGAAAAACAGTTCATTTGGAAATCGCATCGACTGAAGCTTTGTCTGTCGCTGTAGTTCATTTCAGATTCACACTTCTTGTGACCATGTTGCATTAGCACAATTAAAACACAACTAACAACAAAGCCCCCTGAATCTGCGCAGCGCAGAGCCGGCTGGTGCCCTGGCCTGTGCAGTGACAGCAGTCAGCAGTGACACGTTTGGCCTTAGTCTCTTGAAACAGCTCGCTTTTCCTGCGGGGGCCTTTGCTGTGCGTTCATGAGGCCCCGGCTGTGGATGTGACAGCGGGTTCCTTCACGTGCCGCTTTGGGAAGGCCGTTGCTGCACTGGGGTCTGTGCCCTGCAGTGTCCTCATCTCAGACACCCTCTGTCCCCTAGGGATGGAGGCCATTATGTCCGAGTTCTTCAACGACACGACCACTGCCTTCTACATCATCCTCATCGTGTGGCTGGCTGACCAGTACGATGCCATCTGCTGCCACACCAACACGAGCAAGAGGCATTGGCTCAGGTAGGAGCTGGCACCTCATTGCACATCCTTGCAGTGAGTCCCATCCTCTGGCGGGAGGCGGCTTTGGGTCTTCTCCAGCCCTCCCAGGCAGGAGAGCTTCCACTTGAGAGCTTCTGTGGGTCTCCTTGGGAGCTGCCCTGGGTGTCACAGGGTCCAAAGTGCAATTGTTTCCACTCTGGGCTTGTGCCTGGATGTCAAGAATCACCTTGATCCTTTCCCTGCCCTTTGTGTTTCTCTGTTGAAGACCTGTTGACAGCAAGGAGATTCTAATTACCTGTTAATGGGAGTCTGCACCACCCTCTGCAGAGCGCCCCAGCCCAGAGCAGAGTCAGGAGTAGGAAGAACTCATGTTTGTCCTGTCCATTGCTGAATCCTGATACTTACTGCCTTTCTGTCCAGGTTCTTCTATCTGTACCACTTTGCCTTCTATGCCTATCACTATCGATTCAATGGGCAGTACAGCAGCCTGGCTCTCGTCACCTCTTGGCTCTTCATCCAGGTGAGTCGCTGCCACTTGTGTTGCTGGCCAGGAGGCCGGTGCCATCCCGGGAATTCCATCCTGGGCACCTGACACGCCTCAAAGGGGTCTCCTTACCCATGGTTTGAACTCTTACATGGCTGATTTTAACAGCACAGCCGGTAGGAGCAAAGTGAAGGAAATAATTGCATTTTGGGTGGGTTGGAAAAATGCCTTTATCCTTGTTCTCAGCCCTTGGAAGGGCAGAGGGTTGTACTCCATTGCCTGTGTGGAGAGAAACTGTATCAACTCTGACAGCAGCTTGCAGGGGTTGTAGTGGAAGAGAGAAATCTTTCCAAAGTTTCAGGTAACTCTCATCTGTCAGAGCAGCCCAGTTCCCCTCACAGTGAGAGGAAAGCTTGGCTTCCTGAGGTATGCCTCGGCCCAGCCCCAGCAAGTGACTCCTTTCCCTTTGCCTTCTCCAGCACTCCATGATTTACTTCTTCCATCACTACGAGCTGCCGGCCATTCTCCAGCAGATCCGGATCCAGGAGATGCTGCTGCAGAACCAGCAGGTGGGGCAGGGGACACAGACCACGCTCCAAGACAACCTCAACAACAACACTACGGCTGCCCCCGTGGACGTGGGGAGCCGCCAGCCCCATTTGCCAGCCGGGCCCTCTGGGGAGGGCAGTGGCCCGGCCGCCCTGACTCCCGGCGAGGCCTCCAGCGTCATCGCCGCTGCCACGGCGGCTTCTGTGGGCAGCGATCTCAACTGGGTGGCCGAGACGGCCGCCATTGTCACAGAAGCCTCGTTCCTCTCCGACCTGAGCACTACCCTGCTGGAGCCCAATGTGGTGCACGAAGCCATGGCCAACGGGAGCCCTCAGGATGCTGCCGCTGCCTCCAGTTTGGTCGCCCGCATCAGGGTCAGCAGCGACCACCCGGAGACGGCCATGGGCTCCATCACCATTGAAGTCACCTCAACGTCTGTGATGGCTGCAGCAGATGTCCCCCCTGCTGCAGAGGTGGCACCAGCTGCCCCCCTTGTCCCACTGCAGGAGGAGGGGACCCCCGTCCCCAGCCCTTCCCGTCCTGGGCAGACTGAGGCAGTGGAGGGCTTGGAGAGCCCAGCGAGGCCCGGCAGCAAGGACTGCGTTGCAAACAGCAGCGCGGCAGAGACCCCTCCGGCTGCGGCGGAGGACACTGATCAGGACAGACGCTTGGGTTGTGCTCTCGGGGACCGGGGACAAAGCAGCCCCTGCCCAGCACCAGCGGATAATAGGCCAAGCTCCAAACCCTGCTCTGAGCCAGACTCCAGGAGCCTGTCTTGAGTCCCTGTTACTGTAACTCTGGACTGCCGGGGGGGCGTTTGGATTGCGTTTGTTACAATTTCTCACTTCACCATCATCCTTAACCCATGAATTCCTCTTAGCGGAGGCAGAGCACTGGGACAGAGAAGGGGCTGCACTCAACTCCCCTGGGAGAAGCGTGTGTGTGAGCGGCCGCTGTGCTCGGGGCTGCGGGGACGGAGGGATGAGCCCTTCGCTCCTGCTGCCCTCTCCAGCCCCGCGGCCGGCTCCCTGCCACGGCTTTTCCTTGCCCCTGGCTTTGCCCCCTGCGTTCCCATTTTCAGCCCAGGCGCTGTTCACAAGCGTGAGCTGGTTTGTGACAGAGCCACGCGTGTGTGTGACAGCTCTCTGGTTAGAGCCATGGCTGCGTATGAACAAGGAGAGTGTTTTCAGACACCCTGGGGAGAGCCCCAGGGGAGAGACCTGGTGAACTTCCCTTCTCCTTAAGGGGAAGAAGAGCTTAAGACCTTCCCCAAACACTAGATCTGCTCAGGCCAGGGCAAAGCTGGGCGATAACCAAAGCAGAAGCTGCAGTCCAGCCCAGTTTTTTCTGTCCTTGAGCTTCCTTCGGTCGGTGGGTTTGGGGGCAGAAGCTGCCGGGTCCCTCTTGGAGCTTCCATCCCAGGAGGGGTGTGTGGGGCTGGGGTGGGCTCCTGCGTGGGCAGCCCCAGAGAGGTGCTGTCCCTTCTGCGGCTGGTGACCTCTGCCAGGGCTTGGGGAACGCGGCCTCTCTTAAATGTACGTGGCCAGTGTGAAGTGGGAGCTGCTGGCACAGGGTGTTGGTGTCTGCGGGGACTGAGCTGTGGTGTCAGTGTCTGCGGCGGCGTTTGGATGAGGAGGACGCGGCTCTGTCCCTGCACAGCTCTGCTTTTGGTGCCTGCTGCCGGGGGTGACGTAGTTTGCTTTTCAGTGCCTTGTCCCTCAAAGGGGACACGTTTGCATTTAAGATCAGCCCCATCCCAGAGGAGAGATCGGCTTTTCGCTGGCTGAGCTGTTGCATGAGGTGGTTTAGCAAAGAACCAAAACACTAAAGCCAAGACATTTCAGCTGTTTTTCCCCTCCCTCCCCTGGCAGCAGGGGTGAAGCTGGCTGCTGACCCTTCTGCACCACGGGTACCATGGGGCTGAGTTGGGGGGCTGGGACAGGGAACGGCTGCCACCGAGGACACACTGGACCCCCCTGAGGATGTGGCTGGGAGCAGGGTTTGGGTTTGTAGGTGGAGCGGAACGAGGCAGGAGCGTGTGGTGTCTGCAGGGCTGAGGGGAGCTCGGGGAGGAATGTGGAAGGGCAGCGCTGGGAGGTGACGCGGGGGACACTCCTCTCTGGGGGGAGCAGGTCTCTGTGGAAGTGTCCCAAGTTCAGCCCAGTCTCCCCCAGCCGTGTGCATCTCGGTGTCTTCCACCAGGAAAGGGGGTCCATGGGGGCTCGGGGCCCTAGCTTTGCTTTCTCTGCATTTCCCACCCAGGTGCCCCCCTTTTTTTCTTTTCTTCTTGTCTGAAGGAGCCCTGGGTGTTGCTCGGGGGAGCTCATGACCAGCATGTCGGCTCCTCCTGTAGCCAGCCTTCCTGGGAAGGGGTCTCGGTGGCCGCTGGCTCCTGCCTCCGGTGTGGATGTGCCAGAGCGAGGGATTACCGTAGGCTTTTAAGAGGAGCAGGGGGGG
>JAOXNO010000015.1:3420748-3433171 GCA_028565335.1 Limnodromus scolopaceus | reverse complement strand
GTTTTGAAACCCATCTTCTCTTGGATCATTAGCCCCATAGATCCAGCCCCATAGAGACCCCCGGACCCATAGATCCTGCCCCATAGCAACCCCCGGACCCATAGATCCCTCCCAGCACTCTGAGCCCAGGGACACCCCCACAGCCCCCTGCCCTCTCCCCAGCCAGACCAGGAGGGGGGATACGGCACCCCCAGGACACCCCGCCTGTCCCCAGGCAGCACCTTCCCTGCCCCTGGCCCCCCCCAGGAGCAGGAGCTGCTCAGCCCCCAGCGGGATCCCGGCTGCGAGGGGTCCGGTGACATCGAGCAGCGTTTCCCAGGGCGGGACGGGCAGAAGGGGTCTCCAAAATCCAATCTCAAACCGGTATTAAGAGAGAAAAAAAACACTTTTCTGTCTGCACTGCAGGGTCAAGTAACAAAAAGAACCAAAAAAGGGCCAGGGGAAGAGACGGAGAAAGAGCAGGAGCCACCTCCTGACCCCTCTCCCGGGAGCCGGCGACGCTCCTCCCGCAGCCGGTGGCTCGGCTCTGCCCCCGCCGGCACCGAGCAGCGAATGGGGGTGAAAACGGTCCCTGTGTTGTCCCGCACGCAGCAGCCCCGCAGCCCCCACGCACGTCTCAGTCCCGTCTGGTCCAACGGGCGCCGGAGCCAGCGGGCAAACGCTCCGGCACGTTCCGTGGGCCGGGCCCCGGCACCGCTGCGTGTGCGGGTGCCCCAGGGCCGGTTCTTCCCCGGGAGCCGGGCAGGGAGAGGCCGAGGGGTGCGAGGGCAGGGGGGGCCTCTTCATTTGGCTGGTTTGGTGATGATGCGAGCGGAGAAGTCAAAGAGGTTCTTGTTGATTTTCCGGAGGGTGCTGACCTCCTCTTCCAGCTCGCTCACCTGGATCGTCAGATGCTCCTGGTCTCCCACCAGGTTCTGCCACAGAAAAACACAAACAGCAAAGCGTCAGGCACCGGGGTCTCCCCTCCGGCCAGCAGAGGCTGGTGCTCCCCCTGACAGCAGCAAATCCCAAATCCTTTCGTCCTCTCCCCTCAGCAAATTTTGGGGCTCGCTCCTGCCCGTCCCCAACTTCCACAGGGCTCCAGGAACTGGTCCAGCTAAAGAGAGGACACCCCAAGGGGTCTGCACCCCCCATCTCAGAGCAGCTCTCACCTTTTCCCTCGTGGAGTACATCTGCGCGTACATCTTCTCGGCCTTCTCCAGGTAGCTCTCCCCAGAGTCCTGCAGGGACAGACAGGAGACACTGGCACAAGACCCGGGTCCTCTCTCAGCACCCCTGGGCAGGGCTCCCCGTTGGGAGGAGGCAAAGAAACCCCCTGTCCCAGCCCCAGCAGTGATCAAGCAGACCCCAGTGGGGCACAGCCAGCCCTGCAGCGCCCACAGAGCCTGGCTGGAGCTGCAGCCCCTTTCCCAACTGGAAGGGCCTTTACACAGGGATGGGGGTCCCAGAACAGCCCCCTTGAGACTGCTCTGGGCAGGGGTCTGCAGGCTCCTCTCCCAGCACAGATGGAGCCCGTTCCCTGCGGGGGGGGAAGCCACCCCCAGCTGCTCCCCCAGCATCGTGCTGCGAGCGGAGGAGCCTGACTGGGTGCAGGACTGACATTTCGGAAGCAGCAGCCGAGCCGTCCCCTCCACCGAGCAGCAAAGAGCCCCTCCTGGACTGGCTGCCACTTCCCCTACATGGAGCCCATCCATCAGCCGTGGCAGGACTGTCACTCGCCTGGGGACAGATGCTGACAGAGGAGAGCAGCTCTGGGACCACCAGCAGAGAGGCCAGGGGATGGACTGGCAGGGCACGCAGCCAGCTTGTGACCACTGTCGGTGCAGGACACCCCCCTGCCTGGGGACAGCCACGCTGGGGCCGAAGGACAGCGGTGTTGGGACCAGCCCACGCTGCAGCACAGGGCTGGGAGGACAAATGACTGCACCAGGCAGGACAGCGAGAGGGAGGAGGAACGGGTCTCACCAGGCTGGAGAAGGGCGTTCGCAGAGGGAGAACAGCCTCTGAGGGGCGAAGTCACTGCATGGGGGCTCCTGATGGGCAGGACTTGGGGCAGAGCAGCGCCCCGACATCTCCAGACCTCCCCCTGACACCGGGGGGATTTCAAAGGGACACCCTGCCCCCCAGCCAGGACCCTGCTCCACTGGGAGACCTTGGTCTGGGGGCTCCGATCCCCAGGCTGAGAACAGCAGAGAGCACGGGAAGAGCCTGCCTGCTCCCTGCCTGCTCCCTGCCTGCTCCCTGCCTGCTCCCTGCCTGCTCCGCTCTCACCACACGTCAGTTAATTGGGCAACTCCACTGCTTTAGGAAATGGCACTTGGGGAAGTTTAGCAGCACGGGGGAAGATCAGAACAGGCCGAGCGTGGAGCTGCTGCCCATCACCAACGCACCAGGCACTGCCGCTGCTCTGGCTGGAGGAGAAATTTTGGACCCTCCAACACAGACCCCCCCACCCACAGTCCGTCTCCCCCTCCCCAGCAGCCCCCTCACCCCCGGTACCTGCTGGTGGAGCCCAAGGCGCAGCGTCACTCCCTCGCTGCCCTGCTCGTCGTTGCTCTCGGTGCCGTGGAGGTGTTTGCTGAATTTGGGCAGAGGCACGCTGGGCTTCCCGTCCGGGTTGAACATGTTGGCTGGGGCCAGCACTATGAAGGCGTTTGTCACCGGACCTGGGACGGGACAAGAGGAGGGGACAGGTCAGGTCCCCCCCTCCGGTGGGGTTGTCTCTTGCCTGGTGCCTCAGGCAGCCTCAAGAACAGAGCAGAACTCGGGGTGCAGGGACCTGCCAGGACCCCTGCCTTCCTCCCACCCCCGGCTGAGGCTGAGCCCTTCTCCCCGTCTCTGGTGGTGGGACTTGGGGCCGCAGCTCCGCACCCCGGGCCCGGCAGCGGCTCAGGGAGGAGCGGGTGGCCCGGCCGTCCTCCGCAGAGCCAGCCATCCATCAGCGGCTGCCGCTTTCCCAGCTGTCTCCTGCAATGATCTATCACACACCCTCGTTTGGCAGAGCTAATGAGTGCTTTAATTACTGCATTTACCCACAGGGGCTGCTGCTTTCTGTCAGCAGCCCCCTCCGCCTCCCCTTCCGAACTCGTGCTCGCTGCTGAACTCCCACCGCTGTCCCCCACACCCCAAACCTGTCCCTGTCAGACGCAGTGACCCCCCAGCCCCCCAAAGCCCCCCGCACACCTCGGGCAGCCAGTGAGCAGAGCGGCTCAGTCACTCCTAATAAATCCCAGACCATCCATCTTCCACCCGACAGCGCGAAGGGGAAGGTTAAAAGGATCCAGATGCACCTGAGCGGAGGCAGCGCCCGCCCAGCGTCCCCACCAAAGGCAGCGGGGAACGGTGCAGGGTGAGGGGGGAAACCCGGGGTGGGGGGCCTGGGGGACAGGGAGCTGCCCGAGGGGCTCAGTCTCCACAGAGATGGACAAAAGCATCTGACGCAGACGAGGGCTCCCTCGCCATCATCTTCCCCTCCAGCTACACCAGAGCCTGCACCGAAGCCCGACTCTCCCTGGCCCCAAGGCTGGATCCCCGCAGCAAACCATCGGCTCCAGGAGCTGCTCCGCCAGCAGTCCCGGGCTGGCCCCCAAGCTGCTCTTTGCCAACGCTTCACTGTAACAAACCATTTGTTTTATTCTCACTCCCTCCCTAAAGACAAGAATTTGCTGCTGCTTATGAAAGTGCCCATTAGTGAGATTACTGCTGCTGGGCCACCGGCAACTCCAGGAGCAATTGGAAAGGAAGGGACGAGAAAGGTGGAGAAGAGAAAATCCCGTGAACCACCCCACAGACCCCTAAACCTGGTCACCACCCAGGGCAGACCCCCGCCCCAGCCGCTCTCAGGGCCCAGTGAGGCTGCAAGTCCTGTCCAAGCCCACCTCGTCACGACGGCTGGGGCACCAGGCGGTGGGTGACACCCTGCCGGTGCGGGCAGAGGGACCGGACTCAACTGGCAGAGAATAAACAATCCAGCTCCAACACCAGGAGCTGCCAGCGGGACGGATCAACCGGAGCATCCCTGGGGGGAGGGTAGCAGGAACAAGCCCCTGGGGACAGTCTGTGCCACATGGTGTGTGCAGAGAGAAGGATGGAGCTTGTGTGACCAAACGGGAACCAAGGACTGGAGGGACGCTGGGGCAGTGCTGGCAAGGGACTGGGGAGGGCTGCCCCCCATCCCACTGGTCCCCACTCCCCTCAGTGCAGGGATAGCCACGCTGGGTACCCAGGAGCAGCCCTGCCTTGCCCAGCGCAGTCACAGCCCATCACCTGACAGCAGCAGCCCAGTTTCTCAAAGTCCATCTCCCTGCCCATGCCTGGCCCCCCCACTTGCTCCTCGCCACCAAGGACAAGCAAACCTTGCTGGAAAAGCCCCCTGCATCCCTCCTGCTGCACAGCTACGCTCCTCTCGAGCCCCGAGCCACACTCCAACCCTGCTGATCTATTTGCAGCACCATCATGTGGGGAGGGCAGCGGTTTCTGACCTGCCCCAGTCACCCGCGAGCAGAGGGACCTCGCTTTCCCGAGCACGCAGGGCTGGAGGATGCTGTCATGTCAGTCCTGGTAGAAAAGCCTGTCTCCTCTCTGCCTCAGGAAGGGAAAGGCTCAGGGAACACGCTGGAGGGGAGAACAGGGCAGCGGCAGGGAACAGACCTTGCTGGGAGGCTCAGGTCACCACTGGGAGAGGGGGCGAGAAAAGGCCAAGGGGAGACGGTGACCGTTGGAAACCAGCACTGCAGGGAACCCGCTGCCTCCCTAAGGGGGTGACAGGGCCACCCCAGAGGGACAGCACTGGGACAGAGGAGCTGCAGAGCTCCCCGACGCAGGGACCCTCCTCCTCGCGCTCCCTTCGGTGCAGCTCCCACTGGATGGCAGCTCCTGACTCATAGCCCCGTTCCCAGGCTCCAGTGAAGCAGACGGCGGCAGCAGGGGGGAACTGGTGCCAGGGCTGCCAGGGAAGCCAAACCCCTGCCCGCAGGAAGAAGCGAGCCATGGAGCTGCAGAAAGCACCCACACCTCACAGCCCCGGCACCCAGCGGCACCCTCAGCCTGGTCCTGCCCCTCATGGGAAGAGCTTGTGTCCATCTGTACTTCCCTGCAGCCTCAAGGAGGGTTGCAATGCCTGGCTCGTGGTGAAAGTTTGGCCCCTCCTCCTCTGATGACTCACACAGCTCAGATTTTGTCTGCTGTCACCCCTCTGGTGCCAGTGGAGCAAGGCTAATGGAGACCTACTGCAGCGCCTGTCCAGAAACGGTCCTTGGCAGCAGAAGAAAAGGGTCTGCAGGCAGCCCGGCCCCCAGCGACCACCCTGGGGCAGCAGCTTGGCCAGAAGCGGCGTCACAGAGGAACAGGGTCTGACTTTCACCACTGTCACCTTCTGGGGGGGTTTAGGCAGCTGCCAGCCCCACCAGCAAGAACTGATCACAGAAGAAATCCACCGTCAGCAACAGCTCAAATGCAACAGGAGGGTGAATCGTCCACTGCTCCGAGGCACTTAATTGCTGATCTGAGCCTGGAAAGGTTTGTTTGCCTGGTTCATCGCAGCCATTAGACTGAAATCCCAGACAACTGCTTATATCAGATTCACTTCAGGCCTAATGAGCTCACGGGTGCTCATTGCTGGGGTCACAGAGACAGTCTCTTCTCCAGACACCTCCTCCCGCTCCCACAGCCTCCCCAGGCCTTGGGGTACATGTGGGGCAACAGGTCCCTTTGGGAAACAAAGAGGAAGATCCTGGATGACCTCAGAGACAGGGTGAAATCTCTGACTCACTCCCTTGACAGCTGCACAGGGAGGTTGTTAACAGACATGGGCAAGGGCAAAACATCACTCCAGGCAGCTAAGGCGTCCCTCCGATGCCTGTGCCCTTCCTGGAGGTGTGAGGCAAATACCAGAGAAATGCCTCAAGTGGCCAGGGCAGCCTCACAGCAGCACAAGTGAGACAGCAGCGGCCACCAGCAGTTGAGGAGGAAAGGATCCCGGAGATAAGAGCGTACTTACCTTTGTGATTCATCGTCTTCAGGCACTGCTTGCTCTGGATGTCCCACAGCCGGACGGTTTCATCGTGTGAGCCAGAAAGCAGCAGGCTGCCATCCGTGGAGACAGACAGACACGTCACCTGGTTCCTGGAATGGGGAAGAGAAGAGGGAGTTTAAACTCAGGATGACCCGAGGACTGGCCGAGACTGGGGAGGTGGGCAGACAGGGGTGATGAAGCACCTGGCAGGTACGTCTGGTCTCTCACCTGTGCCCTTTGAAGACCTTCCCGTTCTCCCGCTCCGTCTGGAAGGTCCTGTCTCTCTGTACCGGCTGCAGAAATGCAGGAAGGAAGGGAGAGAGCAGTTTAAATTCAGGAAGATGGAAGCCAGCAGGTTCATCACTGTGTCTGGATGGAGGAGACACCAGGAACCCAGGCCCTCCCATGCCCTGGCAGGTCACACCAGTCACATAGGTGGGAGGTGACAGTGGCTCAGGGTGCCACGTCGGGAGCAGACAGAGCAGATCCACAGCCCCAGGCACTCACCCAGGCACAGAGGTCAACCTGGAAGATGGACCCATCCATGCCGCCGCAGAACATGTGGTACTCGGAGAGGTCAAGAGTCACAGACATGATCCCCACGTCGAAGAGGACGGAAAGCAGAAGCTCCCCAGATGAGATTTCCCAGAGCTGGAGCGAGAGGGTACAGAGGAATCAGGGGCTTAAATGTTAACGATAGGATTGGAAGAACACGCTGCTGCTTATCAGCACCTGCCCCGCAGCATCCTGCGGATGGGGAAACCAAGTTTAAGGTGTAACTATGGCAGAACCCAGGATCAGCCCTTCGTGACCATGAGACAAGTCTCCCATGCAGCTCCAAAACAGGCCTTAGCCCCCTTGTGAGCCCATCCTGCCTCCCAGGACAGACCCCCTGCACTGCAGGGCAGCAAGAACGAGCAGTGGGCTACAGCCTGCTCTGCTCCCCACCCCTCCAGACCGAAGGAGATCAGCGAGGGGAATGAGAGGAGCTGACCCTGACATTCCGCAGGAGAAGAGGGACTGCAAAGCACGAAGAGGCCCAGCCCCAGGGCAGGTGCGGAGAAACTGCTGGTGTTTGGAGAGGCAAAGCCCATTAATGGGTCTGGCAGCTCTGAGTCATCGCAGAGACAGCCAAGAAATTCAGCCACTGCAGCCCTCACGGAGGGAGAGCCCTGCTGCAGCCCAGCAGACTCTGCTTTAACCCTCTGGGGCCCGTGCACCTCTGGGGCTCCCGCTGCAGGGGACGGGCCTTACCTTTGCTGTCTGGTCGAGGGAGGCCGTGGCAGCTCGTGCCAAGGGCCCTCCGAAGCCGCAGCACAAGTCTGTGATGGGGAGGCTGTGTCGGGACCAGACATGGCGAGGGTCGGGGATCTGGGAGGGCTCTGCCTGCAGCACGCTGTGGGACAGAGCAGAGGGACGGGTTGGCACATGTCAGGGCTTAACCCCAGCCAGGAACCAAGCACCACACAGCTCACTCAACCCCAGTGGGGTGGGGAAAAGACTAACAGCAAAAGTGAGAAAAAACTCATGGGTTCAGATAAAGACAGTTTAATAGGGAGAGCAAAAGCCACACATGCCAGCAAAGCACAAGAAGGAATTCCCTGCTCCCCATCGGGGGGTCCAGCCTCCCCAGGAAAGCCGGGCTCCATCATGCGTTACTTGGGAAGACAAACTCCATCACTCCGAACGCCCCCCCCCCCTTTCCTCCTTTATACACTGAGCGCAATGTTACATGGCACAGAATGTCCCTGTGGTCAGTCGGGGTCAGCTGTCCCCACTGTGTCCCCTCCTAACTCTTTGTGCCCCCCAACCTGCTCGCTGGCAGGGGGGTGAGGGGCAGAAGCTGTGTAAGCTTGTAATCTGGACACTGCGTAAGCACCGCTCAGCAGTAACTAAAACATCCCTGTGTTACCAACGCTTCCCAGCACAGATCCCTAACAGCCCCACACCAGCTACTGCGAAGAAAATTAACTCTACCCCAGCCTGAACGTGCCCAGCAGGGCAGGGAGGCGAGAGCATCGCTGGGGATGCCGGAGCAGAGCGGCTGCAAGGAGAGCAGCCGAGGCTCTGCCTCCCCCGGGATGGCTCTCCAGGCTGCAGGGACCAAGCGAGACACAGAAGCCATCAGTGGCCACAGCACACACAATATCGAGGACGAGGGCCCCCAGTGAGCTCCCCATCCCAGAGGGGACAGAGACCTCAGGAGAGGAAGGGCATGATCCACTCTGTGCCAAGCAGGAGAAAGAAGTCAGAGCCGTATGTCGCAGCCTGGGGAACTCGATGAGACACCGGGACAAACCTCCTGGGCAGTGAGGATGACGGCAGTGGAAGAGCCGCCTAAGGAGGGCACAGACTCGTCACCAGGCTTTACAAACAGCTTAGACATGCGGGCTTAGGCAGAGCTGATTCCGCCTCCAGGGAGTGGTGGCTGATCTCTTGTTCTAATATTCCTCACCCAGATGCTCCCTGTGCTCCGTGCGAATGGGCCGGGACCTCCCCGTGGGCCACCGTTACCTGTAAAGGTTCCACACCAGGGCCAGGCAGTCCTTCGCCCCCGAGAGAAAGTGGCTGCTGTCGTCAGTAAAGCAGAGGCATGTGAGGTCCTGGTAGTGTCGGTTCAGGATGGCCAAGAGGTTCCCGTTGGAGACCTGGAGCAAGGGAAAGGGCAGGAGAGCATTAAGAAAGGAGCACTGTGATGCCCTGGAACAACGTAGTGCCCTGTCCTCAATGCTTGTGGGTTAATTCTGGAGCCTAGTGATGCCAGTGCCATTTCTCTGAGGCCAAGACACAACTGTGCAGTTAAGATTTCCTCTTTACTATTAATATTACTTTGATGGCTTATTCCAACCTCCCACAACACCTAACAAGATGGCTATGGGGGTTACAAAAGCCACAGGAGGCTGCGTGCCACCCCAGGGGCTGCTGCACTTCAGCACGGCTGCACGGTCTCGGGCCAAGGGAGGCTTTAGGGTGGACAAGGAGTTCCCTAAACCCAGGGTTTTCCTTGTGAACAGGCAACACTACAGATGGGGAGGGAACTGAGGCGGCAGCGAGGGGGCCCTATACAAAAGAACAGAATCGACTCCCTCTCGTTGTCCGAATTGCACCTAAAAATAAATCCAGGCTGCAATTCAAGGGAGAACAAGCGGTTTCACAGAGAAGGCACAAAACAAGGGCTCTTGGGCCCATTCCCAGCTCTACAGTGGTTTCCATGCGGCCTCTCCGAGGTGCCTGTTCCCTCCCCGAGGTTGAGAGTGCCGTCACCGCTCCAGGCTGGGAAGCACTTGCACGGCTGGGCTCACTGGGGACAGACAGAGCCACGTTTCGCAGATAAACAGCAGGGACCAGCTCAGAGCATCAGGAATGAGTAACTCCCGCTTGCTGCAGCCTCAGCCCGGCATCCCTGCTGAGGCTTTTCTTCCAACGTTGCCACAAGCACATTTTGGAAAGAAAAACCTGATGAATTAAGATAGAGCCACCCACATAACAAGGCTCAGAAACATCCCCCAGCACTGAGCACTTTCCAGGTTAGACATCTCAGTGTTTAATCCCAGGGCTCAGAACAAGCTTGTTCTTTTATTTGCTTGGTGAAGTGCTTAGAATGTAGCGTAATCCCCACGTAAACACATCGCTAATTAAAAATAGAAGGACGATGACCAGAGCACAGCAGTCTCTGCAGGCATCCAGATCACAAGTCACATACAAATTTTAGGCTAAAACGTGGAAGAACTGCTGAAGAAAAACTAGGTCCTGTGTTTCTGCTTCGAGGGAGCCATGCCTGACCCCTGGGGCACCTGCAGCAGCTCGGGAAGAGAACGAACGAATAGACCTAAGCCTCACCCAGCACTTCCCACTACAATTTCTCCACATGCTCAGTGTATAAAGCTGTGGAAGGAGGAGGAAGAGGAGACGTTCAGAGTGATGGAGTTTGTCTTCCCAAGTAATGCGTGATGGAGCCCGGCTTTCCTGGGGAGGCTGGACCCCGATGGGGAGCAGGGAATGAATTCTGTGTTGTGCTTTGCTGGCATGTGTGGCTTTTGCTCTCCCTATTAAACTGTCTTTATCTGAACCCATGAGTTTTCTCACTTTTGCTCTTCCAATACTCTCCCCCGCCGGGGGGGAGCAAGCAAGTGGCTGCGTGGGCTTTAGTTGCTGGCTGGGGTTAAACCACAACAGGAGCCCAGACCACACCAGGAAAGCTGTACCGTCCACGACCCAGCAAAGCCCTCACCCCACTGTAGAGCCCAGATAACGTGGATTTACTGAGACCTGACGGGACAGGGGCACTCGGTAACCATACAGGATGGGAGTGTCTGCGCCCCCAGCCCTGCGCCAGCCCCCTCACCTCCCACAGGTAGATGCTCTCGGCAACCCCGGCCAAGATGTAGAGCCCATTGGGAGAAGCCGTCAGGCAAGTCACTGGCCCGGGGCATATGATCTTCTGCTGGAGCTGGTCCTGGGGGCAGAAAGAACACGGTGACCCTTCAGTACGGGCTGGAGGATGGGAGGGAGAGAGAAACAAGACCCTGGGAGAAGAGGCAGCTCGGGCAGCGTCCGACATGCTGTGGCTGCCCATGTTTGAGCCGTGTCCTCAACCCACATCAGCAGCACCACAGTTCAGAGGTTCATTGCTGAAGAGGAGGATGATGAAGAGCACAGTCCATGCATGCAAACCACATCAAATTGCTCTGCGTTTTGCTGTTTTTTTTGCAGTATTTGTTTTTAGGCCCCAGGTAAATTCTCCTACACCCTCCTCCAAGCACAGAGCCCCAGCCACAGGCAGCAGGGGGTGCCTGTGGTGATGGGGGGTCGTTATGGAGCGAGGGGCCCTGGGGGGGTTCGGCCACAGAGACGGGGGGCTGTATTGAGAGAAGGGCCCTGGGGGGGGGGGTGACTGGCCACAGAGACAGGGGGGCTCTATGGGGAGAGCGGCTCCCACCACAGAAACGGGGGGTCTCCAGGGAGGGGGCCCTGGCGCATCCCCACAGGGACGGGGAGTCCTCCCGCGGGGCCCGGGGGCGCCCCCCGAGCCGAGGCCTCCCGGGCCCGCCCGCCCCGCCGGTACCTTCCTCTGGAGCTCCCAGACGTTGATGTAGCTCTTGCCCAGCTGGGCCCCCAGCAGGTGCTCGCCGCCCAGCAGCGCCAGCCCGCGCGGGCCGCTGTTGCCGCCGCGGTAGCCGGGCAGGGCGGAGCCCGAGTGCAGCTCCCAGACGGAGCAGTTGCAGAGCGGCCCGGCGGCGTCCGACACCAGCGCCACCTCCATGGGCGCCGCCATCTTCCCAGTCCGCCAGGGCCAGAGAGAGCGCGGCGGCCGCCTAGAGCGCCGCCCTCCCCTCCGACACCGGCCAATCAGGAGCGGCGCCGCCGGGCCCGCGCGCCTGCGCGGGGCGGGACCTGCCGCGGCCGCCCGCACGCGGCAGGAAGCTCAGCAGGGCCCGCCCACGGGCCGGCCCGGGATGGGGAACCCCAGGCAGCGCTTGGCCCGTGGGCGCCCTGTGCGCACCCCACGGACACCCCGAATCCTTGTGGGCACCCCATAGAGACTCCGAGGCGTCCTATAGTCCTATAGGGACCCGATGGACACCCCACAGCCCTATGGGCAGCCCACAGGGACCCCAAGGACACCCTGTAGTCCTGTAGGCTCTCCATCGGCAGCCCTGTGGGCACCCCGTGGACACCCCACAGCTCTATAGGCACCCTTTGGGGATCTTATAGACCCACGGACACGCCATAGCCCTATAGGGACCCCATAGACACCCCATATCTCCGTGGGCACCCCACAACCCTGTGGGGACCCCATGGCACCCTATAGGTGCTCCATCAGGACCACAAGGACACCCCACAGCTCCACAGAGACCCCACAGTCCGGGGGTCACCCCCTGAGCAGCCCATGATGGGCACCCTATAGCCCTGGGGCACCCCCTGACATCCCCAGGGACAGAAACCCCTGACAACACAGCTTTTTTTTTTTTTTTTTAATATTTCATCAACTTTACAGGGTTACAATTGTCTTAAATATTCTGAAGTTTAAATACAATCTGTATAATAATGTTATTATAAAATGTAAACTTTCAGTGTTTTTATTTTATTTTATCTTTTTTTTTTTTTTAATAATCAAAAGTTTCAATACCTGAATGTTTGCAAAACTGAAATATTTCACCGGGGCCCGGGTGCGCCCGAGGCCACCGCTCTCAGAGGTAGAATGTGGTTTTTTATTCTTTTTTTTTTGTCTTTTTTGTGGGTTTTTTTTCTTTTTCATTTTTCACCTGAGTTAAGATCTGCTCGCTGGGTCCATCTGCAGCCGGGGCCTTTCCTTTTTTCTTTCCAAACCCCAGAGAAACTGATTTAGGCTTTTTTTTTTTTTTTTTTTTTTTTTAAATCGATATGCAAAAAGAAAAATAAAGTGGAAG
>JAOXNO010000015.1:3374235-3389785 GCA_028565335.1 Limnodromus scolopaceus | reverse complement strand
CCCACCTCTCTACACCCTCCTTTCAGGGAGTTGTAGAGGGCAAGGAGGTCTCCCCTCAGCCTCCTCTTCTCCAAACTCAACATGCCCAGTTCAAGACGGTCGCTGCCTTTGCTGAGTGCGGAGGAACCTGTGCTGGTGGGGAGGTGGTGGGGCTGGCAATGCCGAATTTGGGACCTAGGGGGGGGACGTAGATGTGCTCACTGGTCCCTCTCACCCCCCAGGTTCGGACATCGAAGGGAAACGTCAAATGAAAGTGAGCAACAAGCACCGCGTCTTCCTGCCCCCCGAGCTCCTGCTCTCGGACTACCTGGGGCAGATGAGCTGATGCCCCCGAGGGACGCCCTGCCCCTTGCCGACGGCTGCCTTCCTCTGCTCCCGGCCTCTCCCAGCCCCGCCGTTCCCTCGCTCCGGCCTTCCCGGGACCAGCCCCGTCCTCGTCCCTTCCCCACCGCCGAGAGCAGATGCTTGATGGTGCTGAGCAGGGGGCTCCGGGACCCCCGCCGCGTGGCCCTGCCAGATACTGCCACGCTCCGGGTGCAGCCGCCCCCGTGCCGATCTGCCACGCTGCTTCCCAGCCGGAGCGGCTTCCCCGGAACTCTTTGTGTGTCTATTTATAGCCCAGGTGCTTTTAAAAAAATAATGGGGTTGGGCCAAACCCCCCTCTGGCACCGACGCTCCCCGGGTGATGTCGGTCCAGATTTTTCTGCGGTGAAACATCTCCTGGCGGGTGCCGAGCAAGCGCTGAGCCGGCGGAAGGGCCTGGGGGGCCCGTGCCTCCCCAGCCTTGCCCTGCGCCCCCAGCCCGTCCTGGGGTGTCCCGGGGGGGGGCGCTCAGCCCCCTCAGCCGCGGTGCGGGAGCTCTCCCCACGCTGGTGTGTCGGCAGCACCCTGTTCCCTGCACCACGGGGGACGGGCTGGTTTTAAATGTAAATAGTGTTTTTTAATGTGTGTGTGTGTATATGTGTGTGTGTGTGTGCTGGAGGAGCACAGTCTGCCCCACAGGGGCTCTGGCTGCCGTGGGGGCAGTTTGTGGGTCCCCCTGTGTCCCCAGGGCTGCTCGCAGGTGAGCGAGGGGTCCCTGCTCTGACCTGGCCCCTGGTTCTGGGTGGGGGCCAGTTGGACCCCCCACACACTCCAAAACTGCTGCGGCAGCACCCCCTGCCCCTGGGTGCCTGCTGGGGGGCTTTGCTGGCTGCTCTGGGCTCCCTGCCCCCCATGAGGACACGGGGGGCCCCCCTGGGCTGTCTCCAGCACACCCTGTGCCTTGTTGGCTTGTGTGGCTCAGGTGGGGGGTTCAGGAACAATAAAGCAGGGTGCTCCCGGGCTCCGACTCTGTCTCTGTGTGATGGGGGTGCTGGAGGGGCGCGGGGGGGGCTGCCTTGGGTGCTGTCGGCAAAAGGAGGGGTGCGGGCCGGTGCGAAAAATATGGAACGCTTCACGAATTTGCGTGTCATCCTTGCGCAGGGGCCATGCTAATCTTCTCTGTATCGTTCCAATTTTAGTATATGTGCTGCCGAAGCGAGCACGAACGGCCCTCCCCCCGCGACGGTATTTAACGTTCGAAAACGCTCACTATTCCTAGACAGGGTGATATCCCTGTAGCCTGGATAGACACTTCTTAGAGTTTTTTAAAATTTTTCCCGATATCTCGAACCCTTCTTCCCCTTCAGTTTTGCCAAAATTTCCCAATTTCGCAAGTTCTATTTGTTGTTGCCGCACCGTTGGGTTCTGGGTAGGCTCCATGCAAATTAGAGCCACTGACTGGGCCTTCCCCCCTCCTCTCTGTCTCCCCGCAAGCTCTGAGGGCCCCGGGCTGTCCGTGGCGCTGCCTGAGCGCGCGGGGCGGGGCTCAGGCGCGCGGCGGGCAGCCCGCAGGGGCGGAGCGGGGTCCTGGGGCGCGGCGGGAGGTGGCACGGGCCGGTGAGTGGGGCCGTCCTGTCCCGTTCCCCCCTCCCCCAAGTGTGTGAGAGACCGGGACCACACACATCCCCGGCACCCTCCGTGAGGGACCGGGACCCACACACACAATCCCCCCGCCGCGGAGTCGGTGTCTCGGCGGACACAGCCCTCCGCTCCCCCCGCGGGGCCTCCCTCGCCCCGTCCCTCCGGCAGGCCCTGCTCCCCCCGCCGTGAGGGACGGGCCGCGGAGGGCGCCGGGGCCTCTCCCGGTGCGGGGCTTGTCCCCCCCCGTGTCCCGGGGAGCCGCGCTTCCCCCCCACACACACCGCTGGGGCCTGGGGTCCCCGTTTGCCCCTCGGGAGCCGGGGGCTGCTGCCCTTTCCGCCCCCCCGGGTGCCGAGGGTGCGGGGCCCGGTGGGGAGCCGGTGTAACCGGGGCTCTGCCTGCGGCCTGACGCCCGTGGGATTGGCCGTTTCTTGCTTCCAGGGAGGAGCGAGCGCCGTTCCCTCCCTGCGGGGTCCCGGGGCCGGTGGCGCCATGGACTTGGCCTATGTCTGTGAGTGGGAGAAAAAGCCGAAGAGCAACCACTGCCCGTCCATCCCCTTGGTGTGCGCCTGGTCCTGCCGCAACCTCATCGCCTTCACCACAGACCTCAAAAATGAGGAGGAAAAAGGTACGAATGTGCTTGTGGAAGGTTGGGTGACATCTGGAGACTCACAGTGTGTTTAGGCAAGTCCTGCCACTGGGAACCACAGAGAGGCCGTGCTCTGCTTCGACCCTAAGATCTCTCACCTGCACTAACCAACACAGGAAACTTGTGCTCTTTCTTTCCCTTCCTCTCCTTAGATTTATTAGGTATTTTCCTTGCTGGGGAGTGGTTCTCACTTTAATTTTTTTTTGGTGAAATACCTTGACTGATGGGTTTAGCTTTTTCCTTCTGTTCATATTTACATTTAGTGTTTTGATGATGTTAAATTCTACAAACGAGAGCACTTTTTCAGTGTTCCTTTCATCACTGACTACCTTTTCTGTTTGATTTCTCTCTTTGTTCTCCAAAGCAGGGCAGGCTGTGCCCTCGTGTCCGATACCTCACCTGAGTTGCCAGGCACAGTTGTTTTCTGTCCCGAAATTGCTTGATGGAAAATATTCTTTGCTATGTCCTGCACCAGCTGAGGCTCTCACTTACTTTTTTGTGCAGATCTCACCCATATGGTCCATATCATCGACACTGAGCATCCCTGGGACGTCTATTCCGTTAACTCTGGCCACACTGAAGTCATCACGTGTTTGGAGTGGGATCAGTCAGGTGGGCTTGGATCCTTCCTCGTTACCCACTGTTCCACCCTTTGTGCGTGTGTTTCCTAACACAAGGGTACACAGTTTGTCACAGAGAGGGAGTTTGTCCGTCGCTTCGCAGCCGTGAATTGGCTCTCTCCATTCCAAATGCACTGGGCTGGTTTGATTTCTGGCTTGATTTATTGGCTGTATCCCCTGGTTCTTATGAGGCGCCCTTGTTGTAGGCTCCCGGCTGCTCTCGGCAGACGCGGACGGGCACATCAAGTGCTGGAGCATGACCGACCACTTGGCCAACAGCTGGGAGAACACGGTGGGCAGCATGGTGGAAGGGGACCCGGTTGTGGCCCTGTCCTGGCTGCACAATGGTGTGAAGCTGGCGCTGCACGTAGAAAAGGTTTGTCCCAGTTCTGCAGGGGATCCGGTTGGGAGGGCCGGGCCTGGTCCTGAGCAAAGGGCTTGGGAAACCCCTGTCTGTGTTTCCCTCTGCTCTGGGCTTCATCCACAGCCTTGGGCAGGTCGAGTGGGGGAAGTTTTCCAGGCAAAAAGAGAAGTCAGATTCCTAGTTCCTGCTGAATTTCAGTGGGGGTTGGATGCCTTGATTCTCTTAATGCTTTAAATGTGTCTTCCTCTGGTGCTTCAATTTCCTTAGAGATCAAAGCATTTCTTTGCCTACCAGTAGTATTTCAGAAGAAACGTATTCGAGGTCCTGAGGTTTGATGCAGGGATTGGGGAATGGGAGCCATATGTGTATGGAGATAAGCAGCTTGTTTAGGAACATGTCTAATTCTGTCACACTCAAAAAGAGCAAATCTGCCAAGTAGAAGTTACCAATTTACATTTTTTTAAACATTAACTCTTAGGGTGTCCCACAGAGAGAAGCCTTTCCCTGTCTTTAGTGCTGGAGAACCCGAGGCCCAGGGATGTGAAGGGCTGTGCAGCGGGTGGGTGTCGGAGCTGGATTTGGCCCTGGAAAGGGAGAGGGAGTGTTGGTCTCCCAGGGTCAGTCCCCATAAGAGAGGCTGGAGCTCTGTTGGGTGCTCGGAGAGATTTGCCAAGGGGTTGGTGTGTTCCTGTGGGGCTGGGACCACTCTGGCGTGGGGCAAAGGGGCCTCTCCAGGGTCATGTAGCGGAGCTCGGTGCCCTCGTCGGACACTTCAGCTTTGCAGTGGCTCAACGAGGAGAGCTCCGCGGTCAGGGAGCATGCTGGGGGCATCAGGTGCAAACATCTTTGTGTTGTGGACCTCTGTTCACAGTCTGGAGCGTCGAACTTTGGCGAGAAGTTTTCCAGGGTCAAGTTCTCTCCGTCACTGACGCTGTTTGGTGGGAAGCCCATGGAGGGCTGGATTGCTGTGACCATCAGTGGGCTGGTGACAGTCTCCCTCCTGAAGCCCAATGGGCAGGTGCTGACATCCACAGAGAGCCTGTGCCGCCTCCGCTGCCGCGTCGCCTTGGCTGATGTTGCCTTCACGGGTGGGGGGAACATCGTGGTGGCCACGTCTGATGGCAGCAGCACCTCCCCTGTCCAGTTCTACAAAGTCTGTGTCAGCGTGGTGAATGAGAAATGCAAAATAGACACTGAAATCCTGCCTTCCCTCTTCATGCGCTGCACCACGGACCCTGCCCGCAAAGACAAATACCCAGCAATCACTCACCTGAAATTCCTTGCCCGGGACATGTCAGAGCAGGTGAGCAGATGTTGTTAAAGGAAGTAGGAGTTAAATGAATAGCAGGGAGAGAGCTGTTTGCGCCGTCTTTGGCTTCCCCACATGGCTCTGGGGGTGAACAATTGTGTCCCGAGATGCCCTTTGCATTTGTAGCTGCTGTTTCTGGAAGCGCTGCTGTCACGCAGGCTGCACTTAAAGGGGTGTAATGGGGGTGTAATGGCTGAGCCCTCCAGTTCCTGGAAAAGCCCGGTCCTTCGTTAGCCTGATTCTGCTTTGCTTTGTTTATTTTCCAGCTCTGGCACTGGCTGTTAGGGGAGCTCTGCTGGGCTGTCCGGGAGGTTCTGGGATGGGAAGTCTTTCATCTTTCTGTCTTGGCTTCAAAGCAGCCCCTCTCCAGAACACTTGGAGCTCTTCATCTGCGTGACTTAATTTAGTGGCTTAACTCTATTTGCCAGGGGATTGATAATGCGATTCTGGAAAGCGAAGTGGTTCAATGAGGCTGAGCTGCTCTTCGCTCCCCGGCTGGGACGCAGTGCCGTGTTGGAGGACACGGTGTCTGCTCTGGCTTCACGCTCGGTTCGGTTCCTGCCCTTTCCTTTCCGTTAGTTCCCAATGTGTGTGAGTGGCATCAGCAGGTCACAGGCTGGCGGGAGACGAGATGGTTTGTGATGTGGTGAGGCAGAGGCTGTGACAGCACGTGGCAGGATTCTGCCTCTCTTTCCTTCCAGCTGCAGCTGGGGACTTCGCCCTTACGTATTGCTGATACCATCCTCTGCTTTTTGCTAGTGGAATAGAAATTAATTAGAAGGAGCCTCAAAATGGAGGAGAGAGGGAGGGGGGAGAATGCGAGGGGACGGTGTCTTTCCCCATCGCAGAGTCAGGGCGCGTGGCCGCAGCGTGGGTCTCTGCTCTGCAGGTGCTGCTTTGTGCTTCCAACCAGAACAGCAGCATCGTGGAGTGCTGGTCTCTGCGGAAGGAGGGTTTGCCAGTCAATAACATCTTCCAGCAAATCTCCCCCGTGGGTGAGTTTCTGCGCTGGACACGCTTAAAAATAGGAGCAAGGACTAAGTGAGAACGCAGGACAGGTGCTCACAGCCATTGTCACATATATGGGATTACCCAGAAACCCGTATTTGTTTTTCAGGTGTTCTCAGTCACAGGCTCTGTTCCATCTGTTTGCATCTTAGGCAGCAAATTGCTGGTTTCCAGGAAGTGGTTTGATTGTTACTTTCACTTAATAAAAGGCATTCTCTGTGCTGTGCTGTGGAACCGCTCTCCCCGCTGAGAACCGAGCGAGCTGAGCCTTCTAAAGGGAACAGATCATGCAGCAGCGCTAGTTCCATCGGGCTGTCCAGTCTGCCTGGGTTTGCACCTGATCTCAGATGGAACAAACTGCATAATTTGATTTTGTTCTAGTGAAATATAAAAAATTATTGTACATAAGGATTTTTTTTTAAATCACTAGCAGCAGAGCCTTCCATCAAAAGAGACTTAGGAAAACAAGCCATTGTTTGTACAATTACTGAGGTCAGAAAAAAATAGGAAAATATGAGGGAAATACATGGGTCTGGTGGAATGAACGAATACTCAATGTGTGATCTGAAATCCCACTTCCTTGGGGAGGGGGGCAGGAATGGGTGGGGGGTGTATTTTCTGATCTCTTTGGGGAGAGATGCCTCACTTATGTTACTTATTTTTCGCAGTTGGAGACAAGCAGCCCATGATACTGAAGTGGCGGATTCTCTCTGCCACCAACGACTTGGATCGGGTCTCAGCCGTGGCCCTGCCCAAGTTGCCCATCTCCCTGACCAACACCGATCTGAAGGTGGCAAATGACACCAAATTCTTCCCTGGATTGGGTAAGGAGTGTCCATTGTCTTTCTTCTAAACGTGTAGCTTTTGCCTGAAACTTTCCCTTCTTCATCTTCCGAGCCATGTAGCTGGAGGAAGAATTCAGAATAAATGGTATGGTTACAGGAGAGCAGTCTCTCACTCAGCCTCGGGTGTCTTCTCTCCCCAGGCCTGGCTTTGGCTTTTCACGACGGCAGTGTCCACATCGTTCATCGCCTGTCCCTGCAAATGATGGCCGTCTTCTACGGCTCCTCCTCCCAGCGCCCGGTGGACGAGCAGACCATCAAAAGGCAGCGAACTGCTGGTCCCCTGGTTCACTTCAAAGCCATGCAGCTCTCCTGGACATCTCTGGCCTTGGCTGGCATCGACAGTCACGGGAAGGTATTGTGCTCTGGTCTTCTCACCCAGGCTCTCCCTTTGTCTCTCCAAGAGATGATGGATCACCCAGAAGAATGCTGGGGATGTTACTTCCAGCTGGGTGATCCATGTTAAACAAAAAGGGGTGTATCCTGTTGGTGCAGGAGTTGTACCTGTGGGTCAGGGTTGAGGAGCAGCTTTGCAGAATGTTTTCCGTCCAGTTCTTGATGTGGATTTTCTGTTGCCTCCTCCCTTCAGCTGAGCATGCTCCGCATCTCCCCCTCCATGGGCCATGTGCTGGACATGAACATGTCCCTCCGTCACCTGCTGTTCCTGCTGGAGTATTGCATGGTGACCGGCTACGACTGGTGGGACATCCTGCTCCACGTCCAGCCCAACATGGTGCAGAACCTGGTGGAGAAGCTGCACGAGGAGTACATGCGCCAGAACGCGGCCCTGCAGCAGGTCTGGGGGGGCTCACTGCAGAGGGTGGGCACATGGGGGTTTGGTGACCAGGAGGAGGGAGTAGTCCTTGCCAGCGCTCGGGAGGCAGATGGCTCTGCCTGGCTGTGCTGTCTTTGCACTACTCGAGCAGCACTTGAGGTGTGAAGAGCCTCCAGTTAAGCTGTGTTCATTGTCACTAACATTAATGGGTCTCTACCTGTTGGAAGCTTCTCGTGAGATGGAGAAGTCTATTTTTGGCAGAGGTTCTGGGAACAGGAACACTGTACATGCACGGAACAGCATCCACTATTGCTGTCATTCATGTGGCAGGAATGGAGAGTAGAGAATAAAGCAGCTTGCTTTAATGAGCTTATTCTAATTCTGCCTTTACTTCTGTATTTTTCCTGGTGTCTCTCCATCAATCAGGTCCTCTCCACACGCATCGTTGCCATGAAGGCATCTCTCTGCAAGCTCTCCTCTAGCACCATAGCCCGTGTCTGCGACTACCACGCCAAGCTCTTCCTCATCGCCATCAGCTGCACCCTGAAATCCCTGCTGCGCCCCCACTTCCTGAACACCCCGGACAAGAGCCCTGGGGACCGACTCACCGAGATCTGCTCCAAGATCACGGATATAGGTAGTGATTGCTCACATCGGGCACTGCCTTCGGAGCAGTTTGGGTCAGATCCTTCCCCTTTTAGGTTCGATATAAAGTGTCAGGGTCTCACAGTAACTCCCGGGGTTTGAGGAAGAGGAGGGTGACCTCTCCTGGCACCGCAGGGATGGGGGGTGAAGTTTGGATCCATCTTCTTCCTGAGCCAGAAGATGTCTCGCTTCTGTTTCAGACATCGACAAGGTGATGATTAACCTGAAGACAGAGGAGTTTGTCCTGGAGATGACCACGCTGCAGTCCCTGCAGCAGCTCATCCAGTGGGTGGGGGACTTTGTGCTGTACCTGCTGGCCAGTCTGCCCAACCAGGTGAGGGCCTGGGGGCTGGGAAGAGGCCAGAGGGGCAAAAAACACCTGTGTGCAGTGTTCGGGTGGCTTTGGCCGAGTCGCAGATGCCCCCGGTGTCCTGTCGAAACTGACTCTGGGGCGAAGAGTGTAAGAAACAGCAGAAACACAAAATGGGCTGTTCTGTGCCCATCTGGGAGTCGGTGATGGACCAGCAGCTGTGTTCAGAGAAGCAGCTCAGTAGTTGCGTGACTTGTCTGAGCTTCTCCTAAGCCCCCATGTGCCTCAGGCCTCCCTGGCAGCCTCTGGCAGAGCACGCTGCAGGCTTGTGGTGATCGAAAAGAGGAGTTGTCCGAAAACGGAGCAGTGGCTCCAGTGGCTGCGTGGAAATCCCAATCTTGGCTGTTTTCCCCCCCGGCAGGGCTCCCCGGTGCGGCCGGGGCACAGCTTCCTGCGAGATGGAGCCTCCCTGGGCATGTTCAGGGAGCTGATGGTGGTGATCCGGATCTGGGGGCTGCTGAAGCCCAGCTGCCTCCCCGTCTACACAGCGACCTCTGACACCCAGGACAGCATGTCCCTCCTCTTCAGGCTCCTGACGAAGCTCTGGCTGTGCTGTAAGTGTTTGCCGGTCTCCCTGAACAAAAGAACCCTTCCTTGATGTGGATTGTGCGTGAAAGGAATAATTGCAGGGAGTGAGCTCTGAGCAGGCCTGGAGTGTTTAGAAAGGGCAAGTTACAGCTGCCAAGTTTATTGTTTTTGGTGCTGTGTTGGCGGGTAGAGGAGGAAACCGTGCAGTTCCCCCCGATCTCTAAATGAGAAATGTAAAAGATCCTGCTGGTTCTCTCTCTTTGCTTTATTTTACACGCAGGTCGTGAGGAAAATCACATAACAGAGCCAGATGATACCCTGATAGACGAGTGCTGCCTCCTCCCCAGCCAGCTGCTCATTCCCAACATTGACTGGTTGCCCATCAACGACGGCATTATCAGCAAACTGCAGAACAAGCAGCTGGTCCGGCTGCAGTTCGGGAAAGCTCCTGGGCTCGTTGGTCACACCGTCTCTTCCCAGTTCGATGCCTTTGTCAGGTACAGAGGCCTAAAGGAGTCAGTGGTGTGGTGGGAAGGGGTGGCTTTGGGATCTCTGCAGCTCAGAGAGCTCAGTGTGTTTGGGACAAAAGCCTGCGGTTTTTGGCTCATCCGCTTGCAGGCGTGACCCAAGAGCTGTTTGTTCTCTCTGCTCTGCTGAATTCATTTCTTAACTTGGAATGTGGTGGGGATTTAAAGTGTTGAAAAGAGAAGGCAAATGGAGGGGGGGGAAAGTGCTAGTTTGTGACTGGGTTTGTGTCAGCGTGGCCGAGTCCCCTGGCGCTCAGGGAACTGGGTAGTCAAAGCCCGTGTCATGTTGGCCACTGAAATGCTGCTCACCGTCCTGGAAACAGCTTTTAGAAAGTGATATTCTAGAATGTTCCCCTTCTTCTTCCTCCCCAGGGCGCCTGGACAGCCCAAAATTGATCATCTGAGGCGGCTTCATTTGGGCGCGTACCCAACGGAGGAATGCAAGTCCTGCACCAGGTGAGCCACCAGCGCCGTCCCGCCGGGAGGAGGCCCTGGCAGAAACCCAGACTCTGCCTTTTGTCATTCAAAAGCTCTTTCAGTCTCTGTTTCCCACCCTCGCTGGTATCCCAGTAACGTTTCATGCTCATTGCGGCTGCAGGAGGAAGAGCTGCTTCTATAACAAGGCTTTTGGTGTGTTTGGTGCTGCCCCTGGCACGGGGGGGAAGCCGTTGTGGTTGTGTTTAAGGCAAATCCCTGTCCTGGAAAACCGAGATCTTAAAGCGCGTTGCTGCAGGGTCACTGCACTATGGCTGTTAAACATCTTACTGCTTTGCCCGGCACAAAGTACCCCCATCCCTGTGAGAATTAGCCGTGTTCGTCGTTGCCTGTGGTTTCATCTAAGGGCCGGATTGTGCATCCTGGGATAAACAGGAGATTGCTTTAGCTGGAAAATCCCAGAGCTGTCGGACTGTGCAGGTGAATGGAGGCAGATTTGGCCTGTAGGAGTGATGAGAGATCCTCAGCAGGTCTGCTCTTTAAATAAAACTACCTGTGCTCTCGGAGAGGAGGTGGTGAGAGAGAATAATCGCAGGATCCACGGTGCCATTTTGGGGTCATCTTTCAAACCAGGCTTGCGTTCTGAGTCCCTTTGTGCCGTCCTCTTCACCCACCCTCACAAAAGAGCCTGGATTTCAAAACAATGGTGCAGGGAGCAAACATCCATCTCATCATGTGATTGAATTAGCTTTAATTATTGGTTTTAATAGAAAGTCTCTGTAGCAGATCATTTTTCCAAGCTGACTGTCTGCTGTTTTCTGTATAAATAGCAGCTGGGGGCTGTTGTCTTGAAGACAACCTGATAACCTCCCTTTGGATAATTGCTTGCGTGGTTTCAGCTGGGTTTTAGGGCTCACAAACATCCCCTGCGAATGACAAAAGCTGGTTTCCTGCCCGGATTCCTTGCTTCCTGGGTGCTCCGTGGGGATGCTGCGGCAGTGCCGATGTTCCCTCCCGGCCCCGGCTGCAGCTCCCTCTCGTTCCAGGTGCGGGTGCGTCACGATGCTGAAATCGCCCAACAAGGTGACGGCGGTGAAGCAGTGGGAGCAGCGCTGGATCAAGAACTGCCTGTGCGGGGGGCTGTGGAGGAGGATGCCCCTCAGCTACTCCTGAGGGGGGCACGGAAGAGCCGCTCAGAGCTTCCTTCCCCACAGGTGTCAGGGACAAAGGGACGGCAGCTCCTCTGGGCCCTCCAGACTGTCGACTGCGAGACGGGCTGCGGTGCTGCTGCTCTTCTTGCATTGATCCTCCTCGCAGGGCAGAGCGGGGAGGGGGTGGCAGAGGTTTCCCCATCAGGGCCACCTGGGGAGGACAGAGCCCCCATGTCTGGACCCCAGCCTGAGCCCCGGCCCAGGCAGAGGGGGGTGACGGGGGTGGCTGGGGGTGAACAGACAATGTCCCTGGTGAAAGAGGAATGAATTCCTGGTGCCTCATGTTTGTCCTTTGCTGCACTGCTGGGGAAGCTCCACGTGGGCTGGGAACCCCCTGTTCCCCTGTGCCTCTCCCTCCATCGAGACAACCTGCCCCTCTGATGGAGACCCCACCGTCAGAGCCATTGCTTCCCCAGCCAGAGCAGCAGGAACAGGGACTGTTGCTCCTTGAGCAAACCCTCTGCTCGGCTCTCACTGAACCAGCAGCTCTTTTGTAAATAAAAGCTCCCTTAATTTTGTACAGAATGGTTGGTTGCTTTCCCAAACTTCAGCAGTCTTTTGTGTGACTTTGGTTGTGCGGCACCTGATGCAGGAACAGAGTAGGGGGAAAGCCTGTTAATTGCTTCTCTGATAGGAAGAGAGCTGCCAACACTGGCAAAATTGGAAGGGAAATTAATGTTAAATGCTTCTGTCAGGTTATTGTGGACACAGAAGGAGAAGACATCAGGACATCGGGATGGTTGTGAGTCTCCAGCTTCAGACGGTGCTGAGCAGCCAGCTCCCTTATTTACCAGAAATTGCAAATTAATGGTGCTAACGCTGTGGGATCTGCTGGATGTGGCGGCCCTGGCTGTTTGCTCTTGGGATGGATGCCCTTGGCTACTGCTTGCTCCTGCTCTCAAAGGCCCGTCAGTCCTTGGGGTGGCCTTTCCATTGCCCAGGGGAGCCCCCCAGCTGGTGGGATATGGCCCTGCTCAGCTCTGGCACTTACAGACGGTGGAAGCTCCTTCGAGCGGTTGCTCTGGGTTTGTCCGGGCATGGGGCTGGCACAGGCCCCGGGCTGGAAGCCCAGGTGGGGCAGGACCTGCCTGCGGGAGCCTGGGTGGCCAGTGGCTGGTGGCCTCTGGGATCAGGGCTGGAGCAGGTGGCTCCAGAGAGTCATTTCAGTCCCCAGAGACCGTTCCGGGGAGAGAACACGCTGATTTCTGTGTATTCCCTTCCCTCTGGAACTGCATTTTCATTTATTAGTGAAAAATTGAGCTGTGGCAAAGAGCTTGTCTCTCAGCTCCGTTTAACGTTCTGCTGTACGGAGCTGGTCTCTGCCTTACTATTCTTCTGGTAATTAAGGAAAATCAAATGGCTAATTAGGAAACTACAACTTCTTGTTAAGGCTCTTTTCCCCTGCAAGTAAAATGGTAATCAACCCGGGCCCTCATTAACCTCCCCTTTCTCAGAGAAGGAGTTTGGGGTTATTTAACCTTTGATGGCTGCTGCCTCGCTGTGGGGACCAGGCAGCCTCTGTGGGAGGATGGGGGCTCATGTCCCCCCGTCCCCTCCTGCCCCCCATGGACCCGGGGGTGGGAGCAGCTCCCCGAGGGCCCCGCTGAGCTCCGGCACGGCCACGGGTGCAGTGAGGGACAGAGGGTGGGTTTTTCCACCCAGAACTGCTTCCTCCTCCTCCATCCCCGACGTGGGGCCCTTCCACCCAGTCACGCCATCCCACCCCGTGTCACTCGCTCCTCGTCCCACTGCCCCGTTCCCGGGATGGGGATGCTGGAAAGGTCTCATGGTTCCCTGTCTGTTCCTTCCTGCCTTTGCCCTGACTCCCCTCCCTCCAGGGACTGGGGACCCCCCCGTCTGTGGGAGGGCAGGGGCCCCCTCTGCGTGCTGGCCCTGCTGCCATGGGGGACACAGGACAAGGACCTGCCAGGGCAGTGGCGGTGCCAGACTCTCCTGGGGCTGGAGGGGTCTCTCCTGCAGCGGCAAGAGGACGGGGGGCTCTGCCTCCCCCCTGAAAACAGGCACAGGCCCTGAGCCGAGCGCAGGCGTCTCCCACCCCAGCCCCCTTTGCCCTTCCATGGCCCCGGGGACAGGGATGGAGGGTCCTGGCACGGGTCCTGGGTGCCCCCAGCCCTGGGGCCGGTGCCACCCTTTGCCTCATCGGTGCTTTGTGGGTCACGCTTTAAGGAATGGCCGCACGACGGCTCCACGGGAGGCCCCGCTCCGCGCCGAATTGTGGCCCTGCCGCAGGATGTGTCCCTTGTTCCCCCCAGGCTGATGGGCTGGGGTACTCGGGGGTGGGGTACGGGGGTGGGAGAGGTGCTGGAGGGTGGTGGAGTCCCTGTGCCCCACCAGGAGAGCACGCTCTGGGGCAGAGCTGGGGCCGAGCACCCACAGCAGTGAGTTTGGGGGGTCTCAGCACACGGGCAAGGTGCAGGAGGGGAGGGGGCTCCCTCCAAATGTGGTTGTGGAGGGGAGCATGGGGGGGTCCGGGCTGCACCGTCACCATGGGTTCAGCCTCAGCATCTCCCCTCCCTGTGTCCAGCTGCTTCTGGTGCTGCCTGTGCCCCCCGCCCCGGGCAGGGGCTCCCACGCAGACCCCGCCACAGTCCCGCCTGCAGGAATCATCATGGCTTTATTGCAGCGGGTCGCGGTCAGCGTTACGGCGCGGTCAGCGAAGCCTGTGCCTTCCACCAGCGTGGCGGGCTCTGACCCCCCGCCCTCCCCTGGCCCAGCCCCACACTTTGCCAGGGGAGGCCATGGCCAGGGACCCCTGTCCCCCAGTTTCTTGGTGCTCCCCCAGCCCAGCCTTCCTCCCGGCACAGGGGGATGCTCCGGGGGGATCGGTGGGAGCCCCCCGTGCTCAGCGGTGGGGCTCTCCCCGAGCAGCAGCGTGGGTGCTCTGGCCGTGCCGGCAGCAGCAAGCCGTGGCGTGGAGCTGTGTCCCCGGGGACGGCTCAGCGCGTGTCCCCCTCCCCGTCGGCAGCGGCCATGACGCTGTCGATCCAGGCGGCATACGGGGCGATGCGGGTGTAGATGGCGGGTTTCTTGTAGTTGCCGCAGACGCGGGAGCCGGCCGTGACCACCCCCTCGGCCACCCCGTTGCAGACCAGGGGGCCACCAGAGTCTCCCTGTGGAACCAAGGCTCATCAGCGATGACCAGGGATTGTGGCCCCATCTCCCCCTCAAGGAGCTGGGGGTCCCCGCCTGAGCCGGGGCTCCGCAGGGGGCAGGTACTCTCAGCCATGGGTGTCACCTGCAGGAGCTGTGGGTTGGGGTCACCCCCATCCCTCGCCAGCCCTGGCTCCTCTCCTTGTTCCACTGACAGCCTGGACCCCCAGCTCTGCCGGGATGTGGTGGGGCAGGTGGGGGGGCTTTCAGGGTGGCCCCTGTCGTCTCAGCAGACCCATCGGTGGGTGCCCTTGGGGCGTGCGGGGTTGTGCCCATGGCCTCATCCCCATCTCCAGACTCACAAGAGCTGCTTTGCAGCACCCAGCACAGGGCAAGGAGCCCCCATCACCCTGGGGGTGCAGTCTCACACCCTCACCTCCTCCAGGCTGCAGGTCTCCCCACCGCCCACCCTGCTCCCAGACCCCCGAGGGGGTTCCCAGCCCCAGCCCGTGGGTCCAGACAAGGTTCCATGTCTGGGAAAGGAGGGGTGGGAGACGGGGCTGAGCGGTACCTTGCAGGTGTCCCTCCTGCGGGAGTCGGTGCACATCATCTTCTCGGTGATGGTGTGGTCGTGGCGGGTGCGGTGGTTGCAGACGTCGCGGCTGATCACCGGCCGCTCCACCTGATAGAGCTTGTCCGGCCGGCGGCCGCTGTGGGTGATGGTGCCCCAGCCTGCCACGTCGCACACCGTGTCGGCCGCCACGTCCCTGTCCTCCCGCTGGAACGGCAGCACCTGCACGGCCGCGTTGAGCTCCGCTTTCTCCTCCAGCTGCCACGAAGCAAAGAGGGGACCCGGGTCAGCGGGGGCCGGTTATGGCCCCTGACCCAGCAGGGCACGGCAAGCCCAGCCTCGACGCCGGGACTGCCCGGGCCCCCACCAAGCTCAGGGCTTCGCCGTCCCCCCGCAACCCCCGGGATGCAGATGGAGCCGCAGCCACGAGGACCCCAGGGAAAAGGGAGTCGTTTGGACACGGCCCAAAGGTCTTTGGTGGGGGAAGGAGCCATGGACCCATGGAATGGGGAAAGAGGGATGGGGGGTAACAAAGGGCAACAAAGATGATTCAAGGATTGGAGCATCTCCTTTATGAAGAAAGGCTGAGAGAGCTGGGACTCTTTAGCCTGGAGAAGAGAAGGCTGAGGGGAGACCTTATC
>JAOXNO010000015.1:3332920-3364966 GCA_028565335.1 Limnodromus scolopaceus | reverse complement strand
GGTGAGACACTGGCCCATCCCGCCCCCAGTAACCGCGGCACAGCGCTCGGCAGAGCCCCGGCAGGGAGGTCGCCAGCCAAGGGCAGGCACCGGCAGCCGCGGCCGCTCAGAGACCCCGTTCGGTGTCCCCCGGTGCCGCGGCCTCCCCCAGACCCGTACCCGAACGGCGACGGCAAAACCCGGCGCGACCCGGCCCCGGCGCGGAGCAGAACCCGGTCCCTTTGTCAGGGCTCGGCCCTCGCCCCGGGAACCGGCCTCCCCGGGGAGAACCGGGGCCGGGGCCGGGGCGGGCGGAGCGGAGCGGGGCCGCCTCCCGCCGCTTCTGTCCGGCGGGCAGGGGCAGGGGGCGCCCGGCAGGGACACGCTGGCAGGGGGCAGCCGGGCTGGTGGCCCCGCGGTCCCGCTTGCCCGGTGCCACAGCGAAGGGGCTGGAGCAGCCCCAGAACCCCCCTCACCCCCCGGTTTACAGCCGCTCCCGGGAGCCCGGGCTGGTTTCGCTCCGCAGCCCCCGGGAGCCGCCGCCGAGCGGGGGCTGAGCCCCCCCCGCAGCCGCCCCAGCCCGGGGCTGCCCGTGTCCCCCGGGACCAGGGCGACGAGGCGGTGGCACGGAACCGCCACCGGCAATTGGATTAGCGGCGGAGATCCCGGAGCCCCCCCGGCAAACATACGGATTATCCAGCATCGGGTGCTGGAAACGCCACCCGGGGATTAGCGGGGGGATTTCTGGCAGCAGCTCGGGGGGCGCGGGGCTGCGGCGGGGGCGCGGGCGGGTTGTGCTGCCCGGTTAACGGCTGGTGAGCCGAGGGGGGGGTGTCCAGCGCCGTCCGGCAGCAGCAGGAGGCTGCGGTGGCGCCGGCTCCCGCGTCCCGCCCGGGTGCGGGTGGCCCGGGACGGGGGACCGGGACCGGCCGGGAGAGGGGCCTCGCCCGGGCAGCCCTTGGCGGGGGGGCAGGGGCGGTGCGGGGGCCCCGCTGCCGCTCTCACGGCTCATTGCGGTGAGCGATGGCGTCACACGCCGCTTCCCGCTGCCTCTGACCCAGCCGTTTCCATGGCGACTGCCAGCCCCGCGCCCTCCCGCAGCCCCCGGCCCCTCCCCCCCCGCCCCCCACCACCTCCCGTGGGGACACACGGGGCGCGGGAGGGAGCGGGAGCATCTTTCTCATCCCCATCCCCATCCTCCCATCGGCCCCGCCCGGGCCCGCAGGGAGCAGAGACAGGGTGCCAAGGGGGCTGCCAGACCCCCCCCGTGGGCAGGTCCCTGAACCCCCCCGTGAACCAGGGGGCTCTGCCCCAGCCCTGCCCCCTCCCCGCGGCACGGGGGGCTGGGGACACCCCGCTCCGGTGCCACCCTGACCCCCCCCCCCCAGCCCGGGGGTCTTTGCCCTGGGAAGGGACAAGGCGGGGGGGACAGCGGAGCCACGGGCAGGACCCCCCCCCGCCGTTTCCATGGCGACCCGGTCCATCGCATCCCATCGATGTTCGCTGCGCCCGCAGCCAGGGCTGCGAGGCCGTAATTACTGCGCCAGGCTGCTAATTAGCAATTCATTACTTGTCGGAGAGGGACGGGGCTGGGCGCGGCGACCCTCCTCGCCGGGCAGAGGCCGGTGCTGCGGGGGGGATCATCGCCCGCCCCCCCCGGGGCAGGGCAGGGGGTGACGGACACCGGCCACGCTCCGCCACCCGGGTCACCCCCCCGGGAGACCGGGTCACCACGACCCCGCCGGGGACTCCGGGGGGGCAGAGAGGCCGGTTTGCCTCGGCTCGGTGGGCACCCCGGCCCCGGGGAAGGGGCTGAGCCGGGCAATTAACGCTGGTTCCCGCGGGGGGGGGGAAGGGAGGAAAGAGCCGTCTCTGCTCCCCCAGAGGGGCACGGGGGGAGGCAGCCCCTGCAAACCCCCTGACACCTCCGAGGAACAGCCACATCTTCCCCAGGAGTTGGGTAACACTCCCCCTGCCCTTTCCCCAGCCCCAGCAGAGCCCCCACAGCCCCATAACCCCCTGCCCCCCCCCAGATAACCCCCCAAACCCAACTCTGCCCCCAAAACACACTCTAAGGACCCCAGGTCTGCACCAGAGAACACCCGCTTTGGGAATGGAGTTGTGGCCGAGGCAGTGGGCAAGAAACCAACCCCTGTGACAGAGCCCTGCTCCCGGGGGAGCTGAGGGACCCCCCCGCTCCCGAGGGACAGCCCGCTGTGCCCAACACAGGGTGGGGGGGATTCATAGAGTGACCCCCCAGAACTGAAGGAATCCCCGGCCCCGCTCTCCAGGAGCTCCCCCAGGACCCCGAGGTAGGGGGTCAGACAGAGCTAAAGCACAGCTACAGAGAACCACGTATTTGACTCAAAAGTGGGTTATTCCATGGGATTAGCTAGAACATATGGAAAGTTTAGGAACATGAAGTAAGAGTGTTGGAGTGTGACAGAGCGTCAGTGAAGGCCCCACAGCCTCTGACCCCACAGAGCCCCTGGGCTCACCCCCCTCCATGGACAAACCAGCCCAGAGGTAGGTGAGGAGTCAAAGTTACACAAAATGAGGCAGCTGAAATCATGTGAGAAGGAAAAATCAGAAGCAAAATAGGCACAATAAAAAGAGAGGAAAATCAGAAGCAAAGGATACAGAAGAAATTTATTGAAAGCACAAGTACAGACTGGCCAATAACTGCTTTCTACAATCTCAACAGTAAATAATGGAGCTACAGAAAGGTACAAAGGTTGTTATAAAATAGTTTTAATTTCATTTCTTTTTGCATTACAAACATTCTTTGAAAGAGGCAATGGAATTCTGATGGTCTGAATGCTTACCCTCCCCACCCCACCTTCCACAATACTGAACCTGGAATAGCTGTTATCAAAATATACAATACATCTGTTCACCATAAAAAACTGGGTTTTGCTGCCCCCTCATGTCTTACAACAGGTATAAAAAAATTATAAATATGTACACCCTTTTGTTACTCACATTCTTTACATGCAAACACAGGGATCCAAAGGAAAAACCCACCCTCGCCTGGTTCGGGGTCACCTCACTCGTCTGCTCAAGTTCTGCAAGACTCTGTCCCTCCCGTGGGGTGACCAGGACAGCGTCGGAGGCCACCAGACGGGACGGGACTGGTTCCAACGAGCCCCCTCCTGGGGTCAGGGTGAGGCTGGTGGAACCATTCCACTTGGGCTGCACGGGGACACTGCAGGGGGACGGAGCCCCTGCTCCCCACGGGCAGGAGGGACCCGTCTCCCGCTTCAGGAGGAGCAAACTGGCTCCGACAAGGGCCACCAGGACACCAGGACTGGCCCTGCTGAGCACCAGATGGTAGCAAGGACACCCAGACCTTCCCAGAGGAGATCTCAGGGCTCCAATCACAGGTTTGCTCAGATTTTGGGGTACCCAAACCCAGCATCTCCACCGGTGCACCGCTTCCAGGGCGAGTGGTGCTCCCCAGCCACAAGCTGAAGGTGGAGGAGGATTCCCGGGATCCCCGTCCCACGGCAGCAGCCCAAGCCGAACCCCCCCGCAGACGTCACAGGCTTCTCCAGCACAATTCACATCCTCGAGAGTTCGGGGAGGAACTAAGGAAAGTTAAGACTTTTCCGAACACTCAGTGCCAGGCAAGTCAAGAGCTCCCACACTAAGCAAGGAAATCATAACTTGCAACACTAAGACAATTAAAAAACAAACTTTGGTCCACAATTTGCAGAAAAACCCTGAAAAAAAGTACAAGATTCTTGTTATTTTGCATCCGAACAGGTTGCAGGTTAGAGGGAAATGTAAGGCAACATCGGATCACACAAGAGAGAAGGCAGAATGGCCTGGGAAAGAGTCGTAAGCCAGAAAAAACAAAATAAATGGTTGTATCATTGGGAACAAACAATCTGCTGCGTTCTACTTTTAATGAATTCCCTTCCTATAACTTAAAAGATCTGGGCTTATTGGTTAAAAAGGTAAAAACTTTAGCCTGGGTCCTTCTTCTTAACCTCACAAGCTGTTTGTGCTCGTTATCTCACATGCTTTGCTTTAAAAAAAAATCTGCTTCACTGAACAGGTTTTATCGATTTCATTACGTTACTCACCCTCAGTCATGACCTCAGCCTGTAACTAAATTCCTGCCCTACAGTTTCAATTACAAAAAAAAAATAAAATAAGAAAGTACAGTATACAAGGGTAATACCACAAAGGAGTAAATTTAGATTATGTTTATACCATCTTATCATTCTATAAAAAGGTACTTAAACTATTTCTTTTGCATATAAAGAGATTAGAATATTTGGTCAACTGGAAATATTGCTAGGCACAGATGACAGCAACGGCATCAAAAAGTATAATACAAGAATTAAAACAAAAAGCTCAAACGCTGAAGACATGCTATAAGAATGACGGCAGAGCTACATTGGTCTGGTTAATCTCAAATCAGGGGCACGAAGGTGACTCACAGGAACACCTTTCTAGACGTGGGATACCCAATAATTCTTCAAATCCTAGCCAAGTATTTAGATATATATATATACACACAATTTGACAAACTCGTAATGATTCGTCTTCACAAGTGTCCAAAGTGGTTGGTTTCGTATCCTGATCACGGCTCCGCGAAGGGCAGAGCAGGGGCTCGCTGGGACAATGGAATGTGGTTTGGTTTGGGAACCTTTCCCCACCCAGACCTTTCCGCTGGGTCCCAATGGTACGGACAAAGGCTCTCGAGTGACTCCCGCTCGCTGTGCACGGGCGGCGAGGAGCCACCGGCGGGTTGGGAAGGGGCACAAAGACATGATACTATGCAGATTGGGATATCTCATGGCCAGCGGGACACAACTGCCTCGGGAGCCAAAGCCTGATATTTTCTTTATCCACTTTGCCAGCTCCACTCATCCTTCCCCCGGAGCCAGCGCTCGCTGCCTCCCCCAGCTCTGCCCCCCGCTCCCTGCGGCTCCGAGCTCTTCCCCAAAGCAGCACAGGTTTAAGGCACAGACAGCAGAGGCGCAGGTAAGGTAGGATTGATGCAACTTAATCTGTGTGCTGGGCGAGGTGGGAGCTCCTATACACCATGCGTTTCCCACAATCCTGACTCAAAGGCGCTAAAGTGAATTTACACAGTGGTTTTAGGTCTTTCAAGGCATGGATGGGTAAAGAAAATAAAAAAGGCATCAATGTGAAACCTGATAAACTTGTTAGGATCTGCTGTTTGGGGGAGAAGGAGCAGAAAGGGAGGGGAATTTCCCAGAGCAGGTTCCAAAGTGTAAACTTTATCTTGTGATTTTTATTTGAACAGTCAAGATTGTTACCCATCACCGCAAGGTTAGCAATAGGAATTAGATTTAAATTTTTTTTTTTTTTTAAAAACCGGTAAACTGATTTCTCTTTAAAAAAATAAAATCTCTGGTCTTTTAAGGTCACTTCAGCTGCATTTTTAAAGTGGCTTTTTTTTTTTTCTGGAATGATGGAAGTTGAAACCCTCGTGTTCAGCCTTTTAAGGTCAAGGCTGAACCCAAGAGGTTTTAAGTCAAGTCCATTTTGTCTCACGCCTTCTGAAGCTTTAAATGGTGGACTTCGAGAAGGACACACGCAGGTGATGGTTCTCCCCAAGGTCATGATTATGGAGCTCAATGAGGGACTGAATGGCTTCTTCCACCGAGCCCATCTGGATCAGAGCCATCTTACGGTCCTTCCTGACGAGACACAAGTTTGGGTCACATTGAGTACCCCCAGAGCGTCCCCAACTCACTGCAAGTTCTCACCTGGCACTCAACAAGGCCAGCAGAAATTAACTACCCAGGTAATTACCATTTACTTCTACCCTTCTCATGCTGAAAGGCCCGGTGTGAGGACAGGATGTAAGAGAAAACACTTACTGGAAGAATTTGAATCCTTTGACCATCCCACCATTGGTTGAAAACAGCATCTTAAGGTCTTCTTCAGTTACTGAAGGTCTGAAACAAAGAATTTTTCCAGTCAAACGTACATTGACAGACTGAATTAATCTCTAAAATCCAATTCTCATTAGAGCCTTTTCTAAATTCTCTACCAGTAACTGCTTGGACTGGAAAGGCTGAGGGGCAGGAGGAAGATGGACAAGCCTTGCTCCTGGCTGGCAGCAAACAGCTGACTATTTGCTCTCACACTGAAGCTGCACACCCTTTTACACTCAGCCATATAGGAACGCTCCTGCTGATACTTACGGAATATTGGACAGATGAAGAGTGGCAGAAGGGGGAAAGATGTTTTGGAAATTTTTGGAGCCTGGTTTCTTGAAGCGATGTAGAGGAGAATTTCCGTAGTCCTTGGTCAGGCCATGGTCCTCCTGGTTCTCACGGGGCAGTTGCACCATGTGGTGCTTGGAGAGCGTGATCCGGACAGGCTTCCCATAGAGCTTCTGCCCGTTCAGGTGGCTCATGGCTGCAGGGGTGAGAGACAGCACTGACCACAGTGGCACCTCCCAGCTCTGTCCTGACACCTCAAAGCTACAGCTTCATTCCGGTTCTTCCCTGCGCAGATGCCGCATCCAGGACCTGCTGAAGGCACCGTCCCTCCGACTCCCTGCAGCTCTGGTTTCCCTCTAGATTCTCTCACATAAACCCACCACCCCTTCTCTAGAGCTGCCCCACAGCCACACCACATGTGCAGGCAGGGAGTTAAGCACATGGAGACCTTCAGATTTTGGGTCTTTTTTTGGAAGAGAAGAAAGTACTGACATTCAAGCTCTAATTACCCACTCAGTCTCTTAACGCTAAGTGCCTCAGACTGTGAAGCTTGCTTACCAAGCTGGGCCTGGTTCCCATCAGCCATCTGAACTAGGGCATTCTCTCTCTTATTAAATAAAATCTTCACCCTCTGCACATCACCATAGACTCCTTCAAAAGGGGAGGAAACAAGAACAGTCTTAGGTAGGGGAAAAGACGAAGTCGCATTCAACTTACTATTAGCTAATCAACCCAACAGCAAAAACATTCATTCACAACCAGAACTGATCTCATTCCAACCATGGCTACTTATTCTGCTCTAATTAAGGAAAATTCTTATGTAGCAGAATAATAATGGAACAATACATTAAAGAAAAGATACTGGGTTTCAGCAAAAAGCAAAAATCTTACTGCCAGAAGACTGGACAATTTAGCATGCTATCACAATTTAAATCTCTTATAAAAGACATGCAAAGCAATAAACCATGCATAACTGAACATAAAATAAAGGCAAACTAAATTAAATAGCGAACTAAGTAAACAATGTAAAAATGAAATTACGCATTCAAAAAATGGCAAACTGCAAACTGTACACTTTTGAAGTATCAAAAAAGTAAATCTCAAATAAATGAAAAAACAAGGTAATAAAAAGTGTGAATAATAACATACCGAAAAGAATAAAGAGGCATTGGGGTGTAACTCTCTTTAGAGAACAGCAGAGCAAGGCAGCGGAGGGACAGGGAAGAGGTAAGGAATCGAAGGGGAGAGCGAGGTTGCACAAATCGTCCACAACGAGGAAGGGCAGAGTCCCCGCAGGAAATGGCGAAATTGGTTGATGGATGATGAAGTTTTCAAGATGGTTAATATTGAAGGGCAGGTTGGTTTCCGAAGAGCAGGGTTTTTTTTTTTTTTTTTTTTGGAAGGGGAATGTTTTTATTTTTTGTTTCAAGCAACAACAGGAAGCAGAAGTACCGTGCAGTCAGTTGGCAAAGAAATTCCGGATCAGGGGAAGAAAAAAAATTCAGGGATGGGGAGAAAAGAAAAAAGTAGCAAAAAACACAGGTCAGTAAATACATAAGGAAATATGTAGTGTTCCATCAGTCAGATTTATAGAATTCTACATACAATAACTTGTTTACAGAAACAGTTAATAGGTTTTACCTAGTGGAACACAATGATAAAGAAAAGGCATTTTTACTTAAGATATACAAAGAAGTAAGAGACAGTATCACATCAGAGTGACTTCTACAGGCTTTAATAAAGAATTAAATTGCCATGGTGTTCCCAAAAATTTGACTAAAAATATTTTCTCTGATTACAAGTATTTCTTAGAAGAAATGACTTCATGGATCAAGTCAAAGCCCCAGCTGCATTTGCTGCGTTAGCCCAGTAACTGCTGGAAGTATTGCACACTGGGCTGTGACAAAACAAGAACAGTCCAATTTAGACCCCAAGTGCTGCCCTGGGAGCAAAGGATCAGTCTGGAGGAGCAGCTGTACTGCTACAGGAAACCTCAAAGGTCTGCTAGAAGCGCTTGCTGTAAAGGAACCCGGTACCTCATTTGCAACTGAGGTCTATTCCCTTCCACCTCCGTGGCGTGGCCTCACCACACAAAGCCCCCAAACTGCTGTTCTTGACCAGAAAGGCAGGAGAAGCACCTCTGCTCCCAGGGACAGCACTGCCTGCACCCCAACAGCGCCCAGGGCTCCCGGGGACAGCACTGCCTGCACCCAGCCAAGAGTCTGCATTCACATTCCAAGGCAATGCAAGCTCAGACTTCTTCCACTCACAGTGGAAAGGAAACCAAAATTATTCCGTATTTTTCCACAATTCCAATTGGGAAAAAAGCCTTATGTGTGATTGCAGAGTAGTCACTCCAGAGAAATACTGTCTCTTGACTAACTGGTTGTGGCACAGGTAAGTTTCTACAACACTGATTATACAGGCAATGGAAAAAGTTTCAGGTCTGTTAGTTCACAGCTTCAGTACAAGTATCAAAGTCTCTCTAGCCCAAAGATAAGCTGGATGGATAGTGAAGAGCTCATCAAAAAACACAAGGCATGAAATAACTGCTCACTCCTGCTGAACCAAGAGCTGTGCACATCATCCAGACACAGCTGGGAACACATGAAATTAAACAGGTCCAGCACAATCCCCGTCCTGTCACTGCCACCCCAGCAATGCAGGGTCACCCCAAGAAGCACACACTGGAGAGCATGATGCCGCTCGAGGGTGACGATGCGGCTCTAAAGGCTTAAGGCTTTTATCTGAGCAGCAAGTCGAGGGCCCAGCCAGAGATGACCCAGCTCACGGGACAGCAGAGCAGCTCCTCGGCACAAAGAGCAACTCATCCCACCCAAAGCTGCATCACGGTCCCTGCCATTATTTCATGCCCTGGGGAAAATAGTAATGACAGATAAAAAGAGCAGTCCGAAACACTGATTCAATTGGTTCATCTCATCAAGAGTTAAATATTTTGATTGTTCATCACATCCAGGCTTCCCCTTTGATGCAAAAGAGGTTTTGTGGTTACTCTGACATTACTAGTAAGTTTTACAGCTTTGCAAAGTAGTAGTAAATTGTGTGCACAGTCCCAGCAGTTCAAGTGCTTTTCAGCAGAGACTCATCATACTTCACTGCACACACTGGAAGATTCTACACTTTCAATCCAACAAAGAGCCAAAAGCTGACTGAAGAAAAATCCAAGATACCCATATCAAATTCTCTTATTTATGATGCTGTCCTTCATTCAAGAAGATTTTGGTTCAAATATTACTTGCTTTACTTTTAAAGACACCCAAATATTGCAACTCACTAAGTTAAGTAGAATTGAAAATGTAAACTGTGAGCTGTTAAGGGGTTTAGCTAAGAAAAAAACTTCCAGGAACACCTTGGAAAGGGAAAATGTGCAAGCACATGGCAGAGGAAATACTGCACAGGTATGAGGTCAAGCTGGCGAGGACCAGACACTACACAGAAAGAGCAAAGGTCAGGACGAACTCTCTCTGTAGTTCTGAATTAATGGATTAAACACTAGAACATGCCATGGGGAAGAAAGAATGGACATGACTATTCCGTGACCCAAATGACACTGCTCCATGGAATGACAGGGAGACTCCAAATCAAAGAGGGAGCAAGGGGCAGGCATTGTAGTCTTTATGGGACAAGAGCAGGCAGGCAGCATCCTTGGCTTTGAACCAAAGAAGAGCAAGATTTTAATTTGCAATGGACTTTCTCATTTCCCTTCAGCAACTAGAGTACTGATCTGCTTTGAGTTTTAGAGCCAGCAGAGCACATCATCTGCTGTTCTAGTTTTGCCGTTTCCTTTAGGATACAGTAGGATTTCACTTTCAATGAGTTTCAGCACAATCTGTGTTCAGAAAGTGAAAGCAGAGGTAACAGGAAGGAGAAAAGAGTAAAGTTAGGACTCCACTAACCTCGGGAATGAGATTGCTAATCAGCAGAACAGAGTTCCCCGCCCCAGCGAGGCCGGGGATGGCAATCCGTCCTGCTGCAGCCGCCGCAGCTGCTGCTGATGGAATAGCCAAAGGAGCTAGTGCATTGGGGACTGTCAGGCCTGGAAATTAAAGAATATTAACCAGTAAAGAGATTAACAGCAGGTACTCTAGTGTATTTGCTGCACCAGAAGGGAGAACAGCACACCCTCCGTAACATGCAAGGAACCATTCAAACCAGTGACCGTGTATTCTAGGAGCAATGGGAGCCTCCAGTTCTGGTGCTGCAGGAAATGTTCTCATTCTAACAGTGTTTGCTCTTGCAGTGCCTGGTGCTTATCAGGTGCCTCCCAGCACCACCCTGTTGACTACAATATTTTGCATGTGTCACAAGCAGCGGAGTCAGCACAAAGCCTCAGCTCTGCTGGTGCAGGAAAGGTATCACAAACAGTGCATCTGTAAGGCTCTTTCCAACCAGTGCATGCCAGAAATGTCCTTTAACCATGCACATCACAATCAGACACTCTATGCTGCCACCAGCTCATCTCTTCTTCAACCAAGGAACACTAAGGTTTTGTCTGCAGGCAGCTCTAGTTGCCCCGTCAGCTCTCCAATGGGAAGGGCTTTAGAGCTCAAGCAACAACTGCTAGAAATCAATTAAACTTCCCCAAGTGGCAATGTCTGTGTCCCCAACAGGACAGGACATCGCCAAAACATTCACAATTCAGCAGTTTGATCTGTGCTTGTTTGTCATAAGCAAGGAAATTCCATCAAGTTACAAGAAAGTCAACAGTGGTGGGTACGCTATGGAAACCAATCCCAAACTGTTTAGTCTGGCACTGCAGGGAGGCCTTTTGCCTTTCATCTCAGGCACTGGGCTACTTCTGTGAGCAGCAATAATCGGTCACCTGCAATTGGAGCAGTAAACTGCAACCATAACACTATGGAATTAGGCTCATGTTTAAATACCAGTTTTACTCAAAATATTTAGAAAAAAAAAAAAGTACAAAGGTTCCTTGCTTTTGACCACATTTACAGCAGTCAAAGTGAGTTCCCAACCTCTGCAACCACCTGAGGAAATTTGAAATACAGAGAAACTGACCTCTTCCCCCTTCTCCCCTGATTATTTTAAACACTGCCCTTTTCTGTTCTCTCCCATCTCACTACTCATTTCCCTCATCACGGGGATACTGCCCAGCCAGAGGTGCTACAGCTGCATCCCATTCCTAATTGAGATTATGCACTGAAACATCCTTCTAACCCCAACAAAAATGCTGCCACTTAGCTTTAAAACATCAAGATGCCTTGGCAACAGAAAACCTATAGAAAATTTCAACTTACGAAATACAGTACCTGCAGCCTGAGGAATTGCAAAGGTAGGAGGAAAACCAGCTCCCGCATATGGAGAAGCGGAGATTATTCCTGGAGCTCCTGGGGAAAGGTTCACATGTTACACAGACACTCAACAGCAAGACAACTCTAGACTTGGCTGGAACACCATGACCTTTCCTTCAACACAAGCATTTAGCTGAAAGCTAAACCCTAAAACATCAACAGTAATTCAAAAGTGCCCCTACTGTAACATTGGACTCTAAAGTTATAAACCCCTTCCTCCTCTGGCTCTGCTGGTCTGAAACTGCCACCAGGTCACAGCTGTGCCCAGAACCAGCCTGTCACTGTTTCACCACAAAAAAGCTTTCCAAGTGCAGGTTACAACACCCCAAGTTCTGGACGAGTCCATGCTGTCAACAAAACAGCAGATGGCACTAGAAGCACAGACTGAAAACCTGAAACAGCCCTCACCCAAATGGAGAGGTGTTTTCAGAGCAGCAGCCTGCACCCACAGCCGTATGTCCCTGCTGTTCTGTACTAGTCTGATTCCCTGGTTCTTAATTTTCCTCTTTAGCCATACTGTATTCCAAAATTCCTGTGACCGAACACACTAGAACTGTGTCCCCTCCCTTCCCCCAGGTGACCACACAGTCACATTGGTCCTGCTCCCACTTCAGGAACCCTCACCGAAGGCAGCAGCCATTGTCTGATCCAGAGCGGGCTGGTTGTCCCCAGAAGGCAGGTCTGGCCGTGTGTAGTCTCTGCTCTTATCATTATTGTATTTGACATTGAGGCTCGTGAGCTTTGAGAAGTCAATGCGCAGCGTGCAACAGGCGTTGTAGATGTTCTGTCCATCCAGGGACTGCAGGGAAACAAACCGTTCTTCAGCCAACATGCATTTAACTACGTCACAGCAACAAATCCCCGAGGAGAGAGGTTCTACCACCCCAGGTACCAGCATGTCCCCTCAGATGGGGCCGGTCCCCAGCTCTGTGCAGAGAAAGCACCACTTCATTTGCTCCCCTCAGCACCCACCAGCTCTCCCTGGGGAAACGCCCTCTCGCTCCCAGTGTGATCTGCCACGAGGGCAACACTCGTGCCAACCCAACAGCTCCTTTCTGACACTGACCCCGGACTAACAAAAGCAAGCCTGAAAGTGGAAATAATTCCAGTGTTTGGCACTGCAGGCGCACTACTCACCAGTTTGGCGTGCTGAGCACTCACTGGGTCAGCATATTGTAACAGGGCCTGAAACTGGTTGTTCTTCGTGAAGGTAATTATTTTCAGGACTGTACCAAATTTGGAAAAAATCTGCAAGACAATATTTGCATATATTGTTATCTCATTTCCACTAAGTTCATTTCCTACTGATTATATTGATCGATCACACTGAAACAACAAAAGTTATCCTTTCACCTCCTTAGCTTTCCAACTTAAACATAAGGTTTTACCCCACACTGTGGCTGTTTAACTCACACCATGGCCTGAGACTAGAAAAACCTCAGGGTGACTGAACTACCCCCTTAATGAAGTTTTTGTCTCTTTGAATTCTCACACAGGAAGATTCACAGACACCTTCACAAATGAAATTCCCAAGAGTTTCAGGGATTCTGAGATGCAGCCAAGCTTGCATTTCACACACGAGGATTCCGTTCAGCAGCCACAGGCAACAGCAGGAACCTCCCAAACAGGCCACTGCCCAAGTGACTCCCAGACACTGCATTTGCTTCCCTGACCCTCGCACAGGGACATGGAGCAGCTCCTTCTGCTAAAACCTACACAGAACTCAAAGAGCTGTCTTGAAAACATTTATGTTTGTCCCTTGCACCCTACCAGACTGAAATCCAATTAAAATGGACCAGCAATCAAATCTCTGGAAATTCAAGTCTGGCCAGATTGGGACCAAAAATAGAAGACTCTTGAGTAGGTGTCTGGGTCTCCAGAAAGTAGAAATTTGACAACTATTTTCAGAACTCAAATTATACAGATAAAAACCATGTGCTGTTAGAACACAGACATTGCAAATACAACAATTCACTATTTGTTGCTACCCCTTCCTCCAGGACAACCTTCAAGAAGCTGCGGCAACATGTTTTACCTGATGCAGGACATCAAGAGTGACAGGATAGAAGAGATTCTCCACAATGATCCTCAGGACGGGGCTCTGGCCAGCCATTGCCATTCCCGCATCCACGGCCGCAGCAGAGGCCAACGGCACCAGGCTCCCCGACTGGACGGAGTTCACAGCTTGCAGAGCGGCCTGGGCACGCTGCGGAACACACACGCTGTTAGACCCACACACCCGCTCTCCAGCTTCCTACCTGCACACTGCCAGGACTCAACAGTTCGCAGAACAGAGACATCTACTGTTCCTAAGGCTGGGGAGGCAATGACTTTTGCACATTTTGAACATGGACAGTACAGAGCGCCCTAATCAGTAAGAGCAATGCAAAAATACCAACTAAAAATATTAAGGGCTTATGCTACTGCTAGAACCTTGCTCAGCATCCACCAATGCAGCAAAATTATTCCATTGTTTCAAAAAAAGGCAAAATCTATGCTCTATATTTTTCACATAGAAAAATCTAGGTGAAACCTCATCTCCCAACTACTGCAGAAGCTGACAAGACTGAAAGATTAATGCACATCTGCTACAGGGATCCAGGAGTGACAACTGACTTGGCGTATTCCTGCAGATTCCCCTCACGCACACAACATTACGCTGTGCTCGCTGTTGGGCTTTGTGAGATGCACCCAACAGCAGCAATTCGGCTGCACAGCATGGAACCTCCAGTCCAGCTGAAAGCCAGCCTGAAAGGTAAGAGGAGGCCAACAGGAGCTGCTCGGCAGCCACCCCTGATAAGGAGGCACAAGCAACTTGAACTTCTTTTCAGTGTTCCTGTCCTGAAAGATTGCCAAGAGCAGTAGAGCAGAAAAAGGGAACTTTTTACCCCGTGCAGAGCAATCCTGCACAGAAGCTCCAGACAGCCCAGCCAAGGCCTTCAGGACGGCTGTGTTCAAGCACTGCCTGCCCCGGAGCCAGCGCTTCCCACAACAGACCATACTCCGCTGCTGACACAGGCTTTGCCCCATAACAGCTTCGTTTTATATAAATCTTTCCAGTATTAGAAACAAATGTCCTAAAGCACTAGACGTTAATCGTGTCTTTAGATGATGTTTGTAACTAAGGAATGCTAAACCACCACTTCTTGTGATCTCATATTCACTAGGCACTTTCTTCCCCTGCCATTAAGGCAGGCCCAGCAGCTCACGGAACAGTCTGCTGAAGCTGTGAATAAAAGCTGTTACAGGAGATCTATCCCACCAGCCAGAAACCAGCAGGCTCTGTTCAGCACTTTGGTATCAAACCAAATCTCAGCATCCTCCCAGGATGCACCAGCAGCACCAACCAAACCAGCAGAGAACACTCTGTCCCTCCCACCAGGACGACAATGTACAGAAGGAGAACGAACTGCTTGGTTTGGAGAGTTGTCAGTCTTCAGCTCCTTGTGGTTGGAGAACTGGATGTAGATGGCCTGGTTCCGCAGGATGGGAGTGACCGTGGTGTAGTAGTTCACCATGGTGTTGGCCGCCTCCTCCGTGTTCATCTCTATGAACGCCTGCACGGATCAAACCAAACCCAACAGTGAGACGTGGCTTGTGCTGGAGACAGCATTAACACCCAACAGCAGCATTACTCCACGGATAACCTCAGGAGGAGCTTCCAGCTGAACTGTAACTGCATTTCATTTTCACAACTGCATTTACATGCAAGTTTCCGTACACAGAACTGTATAAGAGCCGACTGTATGTAGAATAAACGAGCATCTTCACTGCCCAGACTGACTTAACACCTATAATGGTCTGGTCTCATCCCAAGACCTCCCTGCCATGGGTATCTGGGAACCTGACAGTGACACACGCGCCTACAACAGTAATCCAGACTCCTCAACACTTGTCATGTTTAGCAGCTTCCCACACTCCTCTCCGGAGCAGGAAGCCACTCAACTGCTTGTACCTTTATGGCCTTCTCTACTTCACAGCAAAAATGTAAGGGACTGTAGCGAGTCATTCCATTAAGTACTTACGTATAATCACACCATGCAATATATCAGAGGCACATTTTCATAATTAAGATTAAAGACACAGTATTTTAGGCGATGATTAAAGTTGGCTTGCTTTTTTACTCTTGGGTAACGCAGGAGGTGTGCGCTAATTTGGTAGCTAAAATTGTCTTACAAATTAAGGAGTGTTTCAGCTGTCCCCAGCTCATTTCTTGTATCTGTAAAGGTGTCCTTAATATGCAAACTTACAGCAGTGGTTACTCAACTGTCAAGCCATCTTGAGTGAAAAAGGCCAACTCATGTCACTGCTGTCCAAATAATTCACCTGGTCTGTAATTTAAAAACCAGGCATAATGCTAATTAGAAGCGATAACCTATAATTATGAACTTAGCTCCTTGTACAGTCTGAAAATAGTATTTTCTACAGCTCATGGGATAATCACAGAAAAGTAAAATAATAGTATGCAGAAGTTATTGACTCCTAATACCTGACAGTTGTTTAAACAACTTGGATCTGGTTTACTGATGACAAACTCATCACACCTTTGACATAATCCCTGCTTTCAATTAGGGAGACAATACCTGATTTTTTCCTTTCAACATGAGAAGGTTGGTGACCTTGCCGAAAGGTAAGCCCAAGGAAATGACCTCCGCCTCTGTGACGTCACTGGGGAGTTTTCGGACGTGGATTACTCGGGAAGGGACCCCAGGACTTCTATTGTCACTTTTGAATTTTTTGCTGTCGTTTCCATTAGCTGTGAAAAGCAAGAGTTACTACTTATTAGACCGCGTTGGAAAGAATACGCACACACAACTTCTGACACACAGTTTGTGCTCCCCATCCAGTTATTACTCTCAATTACAGAGAAATTCAATCGTCCAATTTAACTAGAGTCTGAGGACACATGGTTTTACTCATTTTTATTTTTTTTTTTTCCAAATTACACGATGGAGTGACATAGCTGAATGCCACTGCAGTGGAGTCAACTCCCCAGTGGCCGTTTTATAGCTTGTTTACAGCACACTCCCACCCACCCACATTTCTACTTGGGGTAGGTCTGAGCCACTCATCCGATCCCTGCTCGCTTCCCCTTCGCTCCGACCACAGCTCTTGGCAATGCAGCGGTTTGACAGGGACACCTTAAACCAAGTGCCATTAAAACAAATATGAACCAAAACGTAAGTTTGGCTCAGCTGGATTACACACATGGCAAAGGCCCCCAGCAGCACAACACCAGGGACAGGAGCTGATCCAGCCAGGCAGGGAGGTCACAAAGACAATGGTGGCCCAAAGTGAGACAATTCAAGGCCCTGACACACATGGAGGGCAAAATTCCAGACTGAGTGCCCACAGATACTTTCTGGGGTGAGACTACTGACCTTTGGATGGTGTAAGGCTCCCAAACAGCAGCAAACCACTACATACAGCCAAAATAATCCTACATGAAATCCAACTGTGCTTTAAGTATACCAGTTTACAGCAAACCCTGAACGTTCTAATTCTGTAAAATCATTTTAGCAACTGTTCTGTAAGAAATTTATCCAATCTACTATCCTTGTAAGGGTATAGGGCAGAAGTTTATTATTATTCAGCACTGTCCTACAAAGGGCCTAAGTAGTAGTAAAAATGCAGAGATTTTAAAATTAAGACTGAGTGGGAAAAAACAGGCCTCCTCCCAGTATTTGCAATACAGATCAATTGTTATTCTTTTTTTATCAGCAATATTACCTGCAGAAGAAGAGTTGTTGCTCATGATAAAGGGTCCGTTAGTAACACAAGTAGAGAAAAGCTCGTCAGCTCCCCGCTGGAAAAGAAAAGATGGAAGGTAAACTGACAGCATTTTAACCAAATTCTATTCAAGTACTCCTAAAGCAGAACAATTGAGATTCAGGTGTAGAGAAGCTGAACAAAAGTTTAAGTGAAAATACACTGACAGTGGGCAGTGAACCTCACCTCCACCATAAATAAAAGATAAGTAAGATCCAATTTAGTAATTGAGTAGCTCTACCCAGTATCTCTTTTCAGCTAAGCATCAGGAATCTTAAGAGATGAAGCATCACTGAATTGTCTGAGGCCACTAAATGCAGCGCTGTGCACCGATACTCACATTTTCCTCTGGTATCTAACAAAAGGGGATTTGGACCACTCCTATCAGACAAGACTTTCTTTTTTTAGGTTAAACTAGAACAATGCTGTAGTTGATCAGGAACAGCAAAACAGACAGGCCTCCAGGCATCCATCAAGAAGAGAGAGATTATTTTACTGGGGGTTACCAGGAGGAAGGAAGTCTTAAGCAAAAGACAAGTTATCAGGAAACCGGCCCAAACTGTTAGTGTATGACTGGGCAATTATGAACCAAAGATGTATATTTTCCAGTTACAAGCAGAAGATACAACTCGGAGGAACTGAGACCTGAAAGAAAAGGATCTCTTCCCCTGCCTACACCAAAAAAAGGGCAAATCAGGAAAGTAAAGCTCCTATTAAAGAGCTACTTTTCAAACTTTACAGCAGAAATAGGTTGACATACAATCATTTGGATTCTAGTACAAGATAATTTGATGACTGGTCTGTTGTTTCCCAGCCATGATCCCCAGAATAGCAGCAACAACTTTCAGGACAACAGTCCCATGAAGTCTCAGTAAGTGTATTAAGTCAAACGACAGGCTGTTCCTGGAGCAGACACCGAGTTCCACGGGTACAGAACCCTCTGCTGCCTCCCGCACCAAGAGTTCTTCTACATTAAAGTCAAGGTGGCTGCTCACTAAACAAAAGCGCTGTGAGTAGCACAGCACACCCCAGCATCACAATTCTTTGATGTTCCTTACTGCAGCACTGCACATTCCAACTCTACAGAGGAAGAATACGTTTGACAAAAAATTCTAAAACAAATTCCTACTAGAATTAGACTAGCTAAAAACCTGGTATTGCAGAGTTACAGAAATGCATTTATTCTAGGCCTTTTAGCAGCTGTAGGTATAATTCCTCTGTTTGCACAAAGTTATTGAATTGCAGGAGCCTGGCACTTAGCAAATAAATCTGTGCAGACCCACAAGCAGATCCCTGTGTGCGATGTCCATGTTTCCATCCATAACAGCATCCCCCATAAAGTCACCCAATTACCTCAACCGACCAAGACTAGTTTAGTAGGAGCCATGAAAAACACTACTAGACAATAGCAAACAAGACTACAAATTACTTCTTAGCAGAATCCATACTTACATACACAATACAGCTTAAAATCAGCATGGCTTCACTTCAAACAAGTTACATAGAAGACCTCAGACCCCACTGTAAACTCTGAGCAAATATAATGTAAATCTAACATACAAAATCAACTTCCCATAATTTTCTACATTACTCTTACACAGAAATGCCACACTAAAAGGCTTTCATCGGAGAAAGATGAGCAGAGCTCATCCCTGCCTCAGCAACCCCCCCCTCAGCACAGACGTACCCCACGGTGGCTACCAGCACCTGCCCTCCCTGTGCCCCAGATCTGGTGGCACCTGCAGAAACCGTATCTGCGCGACAACAAAAGCTCTCTGCTCCCTTCCCGGCAAACAGGTCGGAAAAGTAGGTCACACAGGAGCCCCGAACACCGACTTACAGACACGGCCTTAGGTTTTCTTTTTCTTTCCCCCTCAAATCTTGAATTTCTTGTTCGACTACTCACTGCTGGTGCTTCAAAGACAGGCTCAAGGACTTTGATGTCCCGAATAGGAGGAACCGGGCCAGGTTCCAAGCCCAGGTCTCATGAGCTGGTGCTGGTCACCCGCGAGCACTGACCAGGTCCCACAAAGGCTACAGGCCCCCAGCAAGGCTCCTTCCACCAGGGTGTGGTAATTAGGAATAGGCCTTTTTAACAGCTGTTCTAATTAGCACTTGGAGTACAGCGAGAGTCAAGCCACTCTGGGAGGCTATTAGACTGTGATCCCATCCTTTTGATGACTCAAATTAATGCACAATTCTAAAGCTAAAACCCCACCAGTTAATGTAAAAACGCTCCTGTGCCCGACCTGCTGCACACACGCCAGGCCGGGCTTGGCCTTCGGGCCTGGACACAACTGCAGAGATTTACAGATTTCACAGAACCACCAGCAGCAGCAGCAAAAGCCCCACCAATGCAGAGAATGTCCACTGGCCTTGGGAAACCCCTCCCATTGGGCCTGACCGGGCCTCAAGTTTGTTAAAAATTGTTCCTAAAGAAAAACTTGTAAATTTCTGAACATACAGAACCCCAGCACTCCCAGCGTGAATCAATGGGTCTGTGCAAGCCCCTGCAATGCACCATGGAAGCACCAGGACAAGCCACATATTTGGCTCTCATGGAGGCAACACTAGGAAACTATAAACTGGAAAAACAAACATTTATACTATTACGGAAAGAATTTAAATTCCTTGAATTTAACTTTCCTAATGGCTTGTTTAAAATAAACATTTTCTCACATATTTGGAAATCTACTTGCAGGGCACTTTGACAAGGAATGTTCATTGCTGCTGGTTTCCACATGTCCATGTTTCTTTAATGAAAGAGCAATTTCAAATCCACTCCCCTCTTATCTTGGAGGCGTCCGCGCTGCCCGCTGTGACCAGAGCCGGGAGGCAGAGGGGGAGGATTGTTCAACATCAAAAGCAGCAGCAGTCAATTTGTAAGCTTCCCAGCTGGAAGTACACGCAAACCGAGAGGGGAGACTGCAGCAGTTGGAAAACTACAATTATCCCAAGGTCTTTTCTCTCCACAAGGAAGTTTACAGCCAGCACACACACAGGACCGTACAGTTAGATCAGAACTGTTCCACGCAGCCCACCTCTGAGGATCCAGCCCAGGAGGAGCGTTCCCAGGGGTTCCTGGGCTCAGGCAGTGCTGCCGAGCGGCCGCCCACACCGGGGAGTTCCATCCACTACCACTTTCCACCAGCTTTTGTTCCTCCTCCCTTACTGCTGGAGCAGAGCTTGGATAACCACAAGAAATCTGTATTGATGGTTGGGTTTTGGAATGACCTGTCCCGAGGCAACCTGAAAACAAGCGTTCCATGAATCCGGAGCCTGTGCCAATCCTCCGTCCCTGCGCTCCCAGTAACCACCAGTCTCCTCCCAGTCACCAATGGCTCTTCTCTCTGTACGATACAATCTATGAATAACCTCGAAAACCATGTGATAAACTCCAGTATCCTAATTCACTAGAGCCAGAGGAACCAAAGTGAGCCTGGCTGTTTTAAAAGGTTTAGAGAGTTTCTCACCAGCAATCTATCCATTGGGTATTTGGAATTATATTGGAAAAGACAGTGCAAAAGCTATTGATTCTAAAGCACTATATTATTTTATTTAAGTTTAAAGCTATGTGAACCCCAGGAAGGGGAAGAGGTGAGCAAAGGGCTGTGTGGGTGATCGGCTGCTCGCCAGTATCAACCCACACCACCACTTTTCTACCTTTTTTATTCTCCAGCTGCAACAAGGAAGCCCAGCTGCACAGAGCCTCCTTCACACCACCATTCTCCAGATTCTGAAGTTCACATCCCTGCTCGCAAGAGGCATTCATTTACATTGACATTTCTGTTTAGCTGATTCGTTTGCAGCTGGTATTTTTATGAGGAGATTAACAGGAGCAACAGTAACGATGTTCTCCAAAAAATTCCCCCTTTGAACTAACAAATCTGCTCTTCCTGTTTACAGAGCACAGCCCTCGCTTGTGAAGTCACAGACCAGGGTGAGGCCGTCTCTGTCCCCACAGCCACCAGTGGGCACATGCTCTGCCACCAGTAAAGCTGCGGCAGCAGCGTCCCTGCCCATGGCACTCCTGGCACACATTAATTCATAGCACCCTGGTTCCCACAGCCTCACCAGCAACACCCTGTGCTCCCTTCCCTGGATCCCACAAAGGGCAGCTGCCCCAAGGTACAATCCTACTATCTCGTATTTTTCCAAGTTATCTTTTTGACCAACCCCCAAACTCCCAGCTTTTTTTTTTTTTTGGCTTTAAAGTTTTAATAAATAAGTTCTAAGATTTTTCATTCTTCCAGGCTTTCACAGCTTAAAAAGCAACTGCTAATTCATATGAAAACTATAAATTGTTTCATTTTCATTAAGGTTTTACCTGAACTTCACCATAGCTTGAAATGAAGCCAGAGATTGCCTCAGCTTCTCCCAGCACACCTAGAAGTACTGCAGAAATTCTCAGCTGCCCCATGTAATCCTTTATCTACTTAAGATCCAGGCACTTATTTTAAATGGATTACAATAAATCAACTGCATTCTGCCTGCGCAAAAGGCCAGGAACAAACACAAACTAAACCACCATAAAAATACTCATTTCAAGCCAAGCAGGTGATAGAACATGGTAACAATCACTTTTCAGAATGCAACAAGTGTTAGAGGGAAGAAGCAAAATTAAAGCAACAGCAAAAAGTGCACATGGGAAGGAAGGGGACAGGGGCTGGAAAGGCCATCAAGGTGCAGGCCACAGAACTACAGAAAACTCTCCTTCCCTGGCTCACTGAGGAAATCCTGCACAGCAGCAGCTTTCGGACACTGAGCACCTCACCCTGACCGAGGATGGAGCATCCCCGCTGCTCCCCAGAGAAAAGGCAGGCTGAGGCAGCAGAACAGCCATCACCCACTCCCAAAAAGCAAAGTGGGTACCACAGCTGCACATGGAAAACCCTCTGGAAACAAACCAGGACAAAACCTGTGCTGGTCTGCTTTTCTGAAGTTCAGATAAAACCCTCTGCCAGAAGCCGTAACTCCGCTGGGCCAAGCATCGCTCCTCTGCTCCGCTGTCCCTGCATTTGTGAAGAGGTTTTGGACCCAGTGGAAGACCACCACCACGACACACAAACTGTTGAGCAGCTCATACAAACCCTCTGCTCTGATAAAGCCAGCAAAAAAAGTTCCTGGAGCACAAAAAGCATTGCAGTTCTCTGAAGTAGGCTTCAAGGGCTCTGTCTGAGTTGGGTCCCAGAGGAAGGCAGGAATGTGCTTTGATACTTCAGTTCACGGCTCAAATCACTTTGTGAAGAAACTAGTAAGAAATCCAGGCTGATGACATCATCATTCACACTCATGTTACATTCCAACATTTTCTGCTGAGAGATTCAAGAGCCAGGAATGGAACTAAATTTAACCTACCAGGAAGAAGGATGCCAGTTTTCCTTGTCTCCACAGAAGGCTCCCTCATGTCACCCCCCGTGCCCCTCTCCCTGCCTCTGGCACTCTTTAGGCATTGAAAGGCAGAGCAGTGTGAAAAGAAACATTCCGATTTGGGTCACAAACAGAAAGCGCGAGTCTACTTTTTTGTGACATCTCTGAAGGACACACGATACAACTGTGTCCTCCTTCAGTCCTAGTACACTCAGAGTCACACACGCAACCACGTCTCGCCCCCAAGGACGGCAGTCTCCGGGGTGGCTGCAGAGCCCCGTGTGACACTGCCCCCGATCGAGACATGCAATTTATCATCTGATCAGAACCAAAAAATAAGGGCGGAAATCAATCTAGTTCCCCAAATTGCTGAGGGCTGATTTTTATGTACCAATTCAAATACAGAACCCCCGTGTCATTTATCAGGCCAGACCCAGCCAACAGCATTTCACTGACCCGGCGGGGCTGCTGCAGGCTCGGATCGTACGTACTTGGGTTTTAAACTCTGCTGCTCAGCCGGGGCCAGCAAACACGTGTCACCTTCCACCTGAGGATTTCTGAACTGTAGAAAGTTTAGTACAACTTTTTAAAAACTTTCTAAACACTTTTAGAATCTTTGAAGCTGGGTTAGCTGGTCAGAGCATTGCAAAGAATTCAGTGCTCAGGAAAACCTTCCTGCCACACGTACTGCCATCAGAGCCGGTGCCAGCTCTGCAGTAGATAGATAGATTTTTGAGTTCCTAAGAGCCAGCAGGAGCTCCAGCACTACACCAAGGCAATTGCTCACACCAGGCAATGGGAGATGTCGCAATAAGCTGCATTTCGAGCTGGAGCACACGCTGCTGGGGAGCGGAGCCGGATCCGCAGCCCACTCACCTCCTCCTCCTCCTCCTCGCCATGGAGACTCCCTGCCAAACAAACCGCCCTGGGAGCGGAGAGAAGGTGCGGCCGCTTTAACAGCCCCGAATTCCTCGGCTCCAGCGCCAGAGTCACGCAGCCCTTCTGGCTCCGCGGGCAGCACACACCCAGCCCTCCCTGAACGCCGTCCCCAGGCTGGAACCCAACGGCTGCCAACCTTGAGCTGAAATCACCGCAGCGCACAGGGCCCCGTGAAGCTCAGCACAAACACTACTAGAGAGACCCTGCGGCGTGAGTCACCTGGGGAAACGGAGCCTCAAAAGAACACACTGTGCCCAAATCTGTAAAACGGCAAATGGAAGATGCAGGTTCAGAAGGAACTCCACACTAATTCAATCTCATCTAAATTGCGGTTGTGTAATAGCTACAATCTCCTTTGGCAAACACCGAGCAATCACTGCGTGGGGATCACCAACACACACTGCTGAACTCAGCACGGTGTTCAACAGCTTCTCACAGGAAGCCTGACAGCCAGCCGTACCGGCAGCACCTAGAACTCGGCAACAAATAACGTCTGCTCTTCTTGCTGCTGTGAGACGACAAACGTGGCACCAGCATGTCTACATTTTCTAGTTTGACAATACTTGAAAGGGGTGAGAATGACCCAGAGACCAGAGTCTATCCTTACACTCATGGGATTAAAAAGATAAGGTTGAATAAATTCATGTGTGTTAAATATTTTTGCTTTTTTTTTTTTTTAAATCCTCACAGACTGAGGGCAAATTAGGCCTGAGGCTAAAGCAGAATATTTTCTACAACCATTTTATTAACTGATTATTTGCTACAAAGTCCCACCCAATTTCATTTTCATCTCGTTTCCTTTCCAAGCGCAGGCAGTTCGAGGCAGCCTCCACAGGGATGTGATGGAGATGCTGCTCTGCACAGCTCAGGCTGGGGCAGCGACCCTGCCCAGCACCGAAATTCCTGTTCAACTTCATACAGAGCTAAAGAGCTCTCCCAGCCCGGCGGGAGCAGCACCGATCGCCCTGCGAAGGACGGGTACCCCGCTGACCCGCTGCCTCCACGGCCACGGCCCTCACCACCGCCATGTGGCCGACATGTGTGATCACGCCCGGGGAGGCCACAAGAGCCAGCTTGTTGCAGCCTCTCACTAAAGCCATAGGAGGGGACTGGAATTTCCTCACAACATTCCTGGCCTGCTGCCCGCAGCCATAATTACTGTTCCCATGGCAAAGATCCTGGCTTGGTCGCAAATCACTTCTATGCAGTCAGCCTGCATCACACTCAGCAAACCCTGCTTTAAAAATTAACTTCTCAAATGCCACAGAAAGGTACTTTTTTTTCTTCTCCTGGAAGCATCCTCTTTCAAAAAAAAATATCCAACTTAACCAAGGAACGACAAGATTATTCCGCAGCTAAACTATTCTGAGTCTTTTTCAATCCCTGAAATGCAACTTTAAAGAATAATGACCTATCATAGTTCATACTCGTTCTAGTAAGTCAGTCCTGCTCAGCCCAAAGAGACAGTGGTATCTTAGCAAATTAAAGAAAAGGAAAGGAGTTACAGAATCTTGATCAAAAGACTTCTAAGAGGTAAGTGCAGGGGTCAGACCCAGCACCTAGGAGCTCACACACAGTGCCTCCATCTTAAGGCCATACTTCCTTCCTCTTCAGACACCAATGAAATTATGGGAAGAAATAAGACTTAAATCATGTGTTTCTAATCTGCAGGACATTCCAGAAGGCTGTGCATCCAGAGCCCCATACCAGGGCTGTAATGAGCTTCCTAAACAAATCCACACACTTTAAACTGAAGCGCCTGTGGAGGAAGCTGAACGCAAAGCCCGGGCACAGCCGCGACAATCGCCATCCCGGACAGAAACGGGGCCACCGGGCAGCGTGGTGCTCGAGTGAGCCGTGAGAGCCTCTGGGGACTTCTGGAGTTACAAAACCTAAATACAACAGAGATCTTGGAGCAATTAATAGAAGTGGGTGTGAGTACCCTTAGTATGTAAACTAGGGGTGTGAGAAAATCCACAAAAAGTGCCAGCACCATGTCTTTTCAAACAACAAAGTAGAGCAAACTGATACATACCCTCACAAAGTCCTGGATCTCATAGTGAGACCCCGCAGCCAGGACCACCTACAGCAGGAATCCAACCAAGAGGCCACTGCAAGTTCTCTCTGATCATTTCCTCAGTGTTTTTTGTTACAGGCACTTTTCCTACTTGTCTGAGAATTCTCCAGCTTTGGGACGTTCCAGTCACTAACAGGACATTGAAAAGCTCCACTGGTGTCTCAGTAACACACTGCCTGAAGCGTGACAAGAGCTGACAGCTTTCGGGGACTGCAATCTTCTAATACCTTATCAAACCAGCTTCTGCCCTCTTTGTACATCCATGACAAGAATGAGTAAGTCCACACCTCAGTTTAAAAGCAGTTTTCCAGCTCCAATTTTCCTGTCTAATGTAGAAGCTCTGCCAGCACGCTCTCCTGTAAGCACAGCTTTCAGAACAGACACCAACAAAGTAGTTTTATCTCCACATGAATCTCCTTCTTAGCCTACGTTTTATGAAGTCAGTAGATCACAACACTGCAGCTCCACAGCATTATTTGAAGTTATCAAGCAATTATAAAGAGCATCTGCTTCTGAAAGAGGGGAATCTGTTAATCCACAAAGTTATTTCAGTGATGCCCCAGGGATCAAACAAGCACTGATGGATGGCCAAAGCTCAATCGCTGCAGTTACTTCAGCAGAGACAACACTGAAACGCTTCTGGGATACTAAAGAAACCTTCTGTAGCCTCTTCAAACCCCTTCTTGGCAAACCAAAGTGAAGGAGGTTGAAGAAGCAGCAACACCAAAACTTCAGAAGAGCTGCAGCCAGTGAGGTTTTACACAAACCACAGAGGAAAGTATTTTTAAGAAGCAATTGATAGAGGATTTGAGGACACACTTTTGTGAAACAGAGCCACCTGTACCTCTCTTGGTGCGAGAGCCCTGCAGCCAGAGGAGGGGGAAGCAGGAGGGAGCTGACCCACACCCAGCTACACAGGGGACAGAGGCGAAGAAAAGCCATCACTTAAGCCCCCAGCTTTGTGGAAATAGGACTAACTTACCCACACACATCTATCACAGCATTAAAGAACACGCTTCTAGTACACGATCTACACTGGCACATTCAATGTCTTAGTTACACATAATCAGATAACATGGTTATGTTGAAAATAATTTTAAAACTTACCTTTATCAAGATGCTTCAACTTTCCTTTTTGCTTCTGCCACTCTTTAAATTTGGATTCAACTCTCTCAAAACCTGCCTCATCTGACTCGACAAGAAACCTCATTTTTGCTGCAGGGTTTTGTCTCACCAGTCCCCACCCCACTGCACGGCTGGCATAACTGCGGTTACAGTTCCGTCCTGCGCTGGGAGTGAAAGCACTGGGATGGGATTTCTCCCAATCCTTATTTGAGATGTCTGCCCATACATCAGGAGAGACTGAAACCACCCCCAGATGGGAGCGATGAGGCATGCAATCCCACATCCTGAAGCTTTTCAAGATTCACTGAGGACTACAATTACAGTTTCAGAAGCTTCCTGGTCAAGTTCAGTTATGCAAAACTATTTCTTAAAGTTGCACAAACCTAAAGCTGCAAATTATATATTGTTAAAACCAACTGAGGGGACTTTTACCTGGATTAATCCCATTACTAGATGTATCAAACTGCCCTACAGTGGTCAAGGAATGACTTAGACCATTTTTTATAATGGCTACAAACTAGTCACCAACCTTAGTGCCCAGGCTGAAGCCGTTCCTCCTCCTCCTCTGATGGCGAACCGAACCCCTCGAGCAGTCAGTGTTCTCAGCCAGAACCAGACACTATCGTGGCACTACCATTAATTCAAACTTCAGATTCTCATATGAGGAAGAGTTAGAAGAACCTTTCCCCTATAGCCATTAAATAGAGCCTCTTCAGGTGTTCAATGCTTCTCAGAAACCCTAAAGCACTAACAAGCATGCCTACACTTAACAGCAGCCACAGCTGATCTCATACTTCCAATACGAAAAACCACTTGCTGCCGAGGAGCAAATTCTCTCTAACACTCCTGCTTCTCACATGACTCTGCCACACATCAGTGCTATCACACACTGCATCCCTGCACCAGCCTGTTCAAGTGGCCACACGCAACCCTACTTCTGCCTTAGTACTGGAGACCACAGAACTGGGGCCATTAAAAAGCTGTCAGAGTACTACTTTGAGGGCCCACATTCACACACACACTATCTAATGAAAAGCACTCGCAGTGCTGAACTTACTGTACTCCTGATCCCAGAGCATAAGCTACAGTGTCCAGGCAGTAAAGTGAAAAACCTTTAATAAAGGAAGGAGTGCCAGTCTGTCCTGCACATTTCAGTTCAGCATTTCACAGGAATGAGCTTTTATCCCACGGACACAACAGCCTCCGACCAGGCACGGCAGATAAGGAGGCTCCTGTCAGCACTTTGAGTTTCAGGGCTAAGTCTGCACTTTCAAAACCTGAGACTAGAAGGGTAAAGGTCATATTTACTGTACTCGCAAGAGATAAAAATCAACAGCTAAACACTCCATTTTTTGTGGCAGAAGGATTTTTGACATATAACTGAACAGGAATTCACATCAACAAAGGAAATAGAGTTCTCAAAAAAGCAAGGCCCAATTTCTCCATTGAGAAGCATTGTCTAGCACACACATAACGAGCAGGGCTTGGCATTTTAGTAGGGGAAAGGGCTGTTTCTAAATGCAGTAAAGTTCTTTTCTGACAGTTTATAATCAATGTCTAAATGCCAAGAGCTAATGCTGAGCCATAATCAAAGTTTTAAATGCACGTGAAACTAAATTACCTTCTGGTTAAACCCAATTTACATGGTACCAGAAATAACCCTTTAAAGGCGAAGATCTGCATTTGGTGAGGCTAAAACTAGGTCAGATGCTGAGCAGTGTAAAAAGAGAGAAAAAGTGAGAAGTGCCTACCTTTGTACCAACTGTTATATCTTGGACAATGCTGTAGAAAAAAGAAAGAAAAGGATTAAAAAAGTTAGATAGGTTTGCCACAAATATCCAGCGTAGTTTACAGTAGTAAGAAAAAAGCAAGTCAAAGTGCACAGTTGTCTTTGCGAGTGAGCCAAGGACAGTTCATACAAAGGAAAAATATTAGATGGTGATGGTGGAGACCCAAGACCCAGCAGTGCTAGAAATCTGCAGCTCTGCCACCTCCTACAGCGGAGCCTGTGAGCCCCGGGGACTGAGACCAAACCCAGCTACAGCCCAGCATTCCTCAGGGAAAGGGACAGGACCCCAACACCACCTCTGGCTAACCCCCAGCAAAGTGTCAGGAGTCGACTCTGTCACCAACAGCCACTTCTGCAACTCTTAACCACCTTCTGCCAGAAGGAGCACCCTCTGCGAGTCTCAAAGGGGCTCTCTCCTGCAGAATTAACCACTCATGACCAGTAATGCTGGAGCCCTGGGGGAAGGGGCTGTGCCAGGCTGGCAGCCCCCAGCCCCACCAGGGCCAGGTACCAGAGTGCCAGGAGAAAGGGGGAGACCAGGCAGGGCACATCTCTATGTGACATTCCTCATCTGATCTTTTTTGGAAAACAAATAGTACTTTTCCCCTAACACAGATCTGAAGGAAAAACCAGATATTAAGCTCTACCACATACGCTTAAACCTCCTGAAGTGAGGCTTCCTGATTACATAGCATGAAAATGGTGTTCATGGCACCTCCAGCAGCTGGTGCCAGCTCTCGCAGAACTCTCTAGGTGGTTGGACTAGATGATCTGAAAGGTCCCTTACCATCAACTGGCTCTCGCCAGCATGACCATCACACACAGCTACCGAGAGCAGCTTCTGTCACTGGGGGAATCAGAACGACTTTTCTATGCCTCTGCACGTTGTACCTGGGTAACATCCCAGCCTATTTCAGTCCCTACATGTTATTCGCTTCTGTGGGAGTGCTCAAAACATTCGAATTATTTCAGTTATACCCTTGCACTGAAGATAAAGCTTTTTTTATAAACTCCAAACCACTCTAAAGCAGCAATGTAAAAATAAGAACAGCAATGATGATTTTAGATTGATGTATATGCCACACTGCCCATTTCAACCCCTATCTTTCAAAGAGCTCACCACTGTTTCTGAGCACAGGACCCAGAAGTATCTGGCGACCAGACCTGGGGCAGCTTTAAGGAACCACGGGAGGGAAGCAGACGGCAACAATTCTAAATCAGCAATACGAAATCTGAAGTACTGGAGAACACTTCCACAAAGTGATTTAACGCCAGAGAACTTGTATTTACCAGTTGCTCCTTCCCTACCCTCCTGCAACAATTCATCGCTTTTCAAGGCACTAAACCCTGCTCGGTCTGATGAAGTCACTCCTGTTCCACCACTCCCTGAACCAGCCGTAACGAGCAGGAGCCGGCTCAGCCCCTGGTACTTCCTCCTCCAAAGCGAGCTGCCATGTCATCACAGCCAGCCCCACGGCCGGAGCCCACGGCCCAGCGCCATTCCCAGGGAACTCCCTACAGAGGAGCGGGCACCGCAGCCCCACCGAGGACAGATGGGTTTTGCTGCACTTGGAGGGCCAGCAGTAATGAACTAATTAAACCCATCTGCACAGAGCAGTTTAAAGGATCATAATCGTTCTATTAGAATCACTAAATATTCTACGAGTCCACATTTCTTCACTTAAAATACATACCTTAACCCAGTGATTTTCATAACCTTAACAAACGTTCTTTCCAGTAAAGCAGAGTAAGAACAGGGAATCTCCCAAGTTTCCAAAACTCTCGAACTTACCCCAGAGCAATTTCTCTCACTTCCTGTTCCTCTGCGGGGCCTCAACACAGGAAATGTTTTACATAAAGTAACTTTAACAGGGGATAGTGTACAAAACTATCCAGCAGGAAGAGCTTTTTTTATTTGCCAAGAATCATCGATTCCCGGAATATTGTTGTTACCTGCTTGATAACAAACACCACCCAAAACAAGCACCAACAGTATTTAAGAATTTTTATTCAAGAAATGTGTGACAAACCTCCAGTTCCCACACACCCCCTGGACACATTACCATACCCTGAACTCCAGTCTCTTCTCCTGTGTCAAACTTCAGTACGGGATTAAAATTTCTCATTTCCAAAAGAACAGGCAACAAAGCCTTCCATAAAAATTACTTTTTACACAGAATGGGTTAATTCCTACACAGCAAGGGGAAAAATTAAGCAGCATAAAACCTCTGGGTCGTTTTCCAAAGCAGTGTTTCCCATACAAACTCCTTGCATGTTTTAACAACGCAACTTATTCCAAGGGGATCACTTGAAAAGCAGAGCCACGTATGGTTCCGGGCAGGAGGAGCAGAGGAGCCTGTAGCCCAAGAGGCCGCTTGCTGCCAGCTGGGCAAAAACCTAAAACTGTTTCAGAGGCAGCTGTGGAAGTTCCAAGAGGAGGCAGCTTTCACAGGACAACCAGATCATACACCAGGATCTTCAGACGATAACGGATAATTAAGACTCACAGGCTATACTAAAATTTTACATTAAAATTACAATTTTTTGTAACACACACACACAAAATGAGCTTTTCTAGGAAACAGAGCAAAGACAGCTGACAACAAACTGATTTTTGGCATTAGAGTGTATGGTCTCACACTCGCATGCTGAAGATTTTTTTTTTTTTTAAATATCACTCAACATGATGAGCAACTTGTTGAAAGCAGCAGAGCAACCTGAACTGCACCCTGGAGTGTAAAAATTAATAACATACACGATTTTTATTGTATTTTTTAGATGTAAACAGCACTGAGCCAGCCCCTTTGCAGCATGTAGAGCCCCCAGACGGGGACTGGAGCAGCCGGCGCTAATTTGGGCTCTCCCGGACCGAAGGCTCTGGGGAAAGAGACTGCTCGCTCCGAGGCCTTCCGAAGCGTGTTACCTCCTCTGCTCCGGAGGAACAAAGCTGCGATCGCCAGGGAAACACGGCGGAGGAGAGAGGAGGGACAAGGGAGAGCTCGGTGCTGACAGGGCCGCCTTCACACAACAGCGCTTCTAAAGCAAACACCGGCGGAGCAGAGGCCGGATGAGGCGGCGGTTACAGGGCGATCAGCGCTGCCCACGAGGGAAGCGCTGGGCTTCAGAAGCACCGGGGGAGCCCGGCAGCGGCGGGGGCGGTGTCCCGGAGGGGTCCGGAGGCGGGGGAAGGTCCGCTCCGCTCCCCGCCCCGGCCCAGGTACCGCCGCCGAGGGAGGGGGGGTGCGGCCGAGCTCCCCGGGGACGCGCTGCGGGACCCGTGCGGATGGAAAAACTGCGCGCAAAAGGGAATCCGGCAAAAAACACACCACCACCCCCCCCGCCCCGGCCCCCAAAGCGCCAGACAATGGGAGAGCGGCCGCGGCCTGGACGGGCCGCGCCCCCCCACGCCCCCCCAGGTGCGCCCGCTCCCGATCCCCCGCCCGCACCGCCCCCCCCGCC
>JAOXNO010000015.1:3309152-3332639 GCA_028565335.1 Limnodromus scolopaceus | reverse complement strand
CGGCGCCCCCCCTCAGGTAACGCCCCGGCCCCCGGCGCGGGTCCCGCACCTCCGCCGCCTTCTCCCCCTCCACCGCACCCCGGGAAGGGGCCGGCAGCGCTGCGCCCCGGCTCCCGGCGCGGTGCCGGCCGTGCCGAGGCCCGGGCCGGCGGGGACTCACCCGTCCATTGCACGCGGAGGAGACCCGTCGGGAACGGAGTGGAGGCGCCGGAATAGCAGGAACGAGACCAACCGCTCCGTGTTATAGACTCACAAAATGGCGGCGCCGCCCGGCCCGCCTCACCCGCGCCAACGCCCCATTGGCTATCGGAGATGTCATCTTGATAGCAGGGGCGGGGGCCGCCCGCCTCCGGGGGTTGGCGCCCTGCCGCCCCTCGCGGAGCCCATTGGCTGCAGGCGAGGTGAGGGGCGGTGCGAAGCGTCGGTGCGCGGCGCGATTCGGTAGGCGAAGGGAGACGGCTGGGAGGAGCCATCTTGAGAGCGGGAAGGATGCCGAGATGCCACACGGGTCTGCCATCTTGATTGGGGGCAGGGCATGGGAGAACCGCGCTGGTCGCCATCTTGAGTACGGGCAGGGCCGCCAACGTGCACATTGTGTTGTCACCCGCCGGGGGCTGCGGGAGCGGCCCCGCCGCCGCCGCCATGTTGGCTACGGGCAGGGAAGCCGCGCGCCTCTGCCCGGTACCATCCCGGGTGAGGGAGAGCGGGCGCCTCGCCGAAGTTACCTTAATTATTTGTCACTGGTAGTCTGGAGGCTTTTAATGGCGCTAGACAGCACTTCAAGTTTTATTTAAGATACAGGATAAAGTTTGTTTAATTGCAGTTAATGCCTTAAGGATAAAGATTACCCAGTGGGTGAGAGAGAGAGAGAGAGAACTTGTGAGGTAAGACACAACACCTACGTGCTCTGCTGAGGCATCAGGATAATATTTTTCCTAAGTTCAGTCCTGACACCGTTTGCTGACCAGAACAGCTTTTTTTCCAGTCAGGTGACCTCAGTGGTTAATTAGATAAGCTTGTTTCACTCTTAATGTGTGTCATTGCCTGTAGGTCTTACTTCTGCAGAGATTCAGGTAAAATCCACGGATTTCCTATCTTTGGGGACTGTCAAATCTCTAAAAGATTTCCTTTTCAGGTGCTGGGCCATCTGTAGTACATTTGGGCCTATGATAACAGACTTGTGTTAAATACCTTCTGTGGCTCCCTTCAAAAGGATTGTCGGGCTTGTTCATGTGCCACAAGATGAAGGCCCCAAAAAGATAAGGAGAGGCTTATGTTGTGCTGGGTCCCGCTGCGACGGAGCCAGCTCTTTCTGAGGGGGACCCGGGGATTGTCCCCCCGGTCCCCCGGGACACCGCTGCTCCCTCGCCGCTAACGTCGTTCTGCGAAGCGCTGTGTCTCCATAGATGAAACGCTGTGTGTCTCTGTTTAAATATAGGCAATATTTGCTCACTGGGAATTCTACTGGCAATTACTCATTTTCCTTGCCTCGCTTGTCATAGCCCTATCTGTTGACTGCAGCACAAGAATTAATTGTCCCAGACCTCGCTACAAGTCCCCTGTGTAGCATTGAATCAAATATCAAATGTCCAGTCCACATTGATCTTGGCTTCATTAGCTGCAACCCTGTTTTCGGAGTTTCTAGGCAACGTAATGCAGGTCTTACTGCCGAAAGGATCCTTCGTACTGCACCAGCACACCCACTTCTGACATTTTTGTGAAAACACTGATACAATTCTGCCAATCTGCCTCTACTGTCAGTGGAAAAATGCTGACAGAGATCGGTGCCACTGATGGAAGCACCTGAGCGGTAACACAGCCCTGCCAGGGAGACAGATGTGAAGGTTCACAAAAAGAGTTTAAAAAGGTAGTGCAATTGAAATTCAGTTTTATCCTTGGGCAGTGTTTCTGCTTAATGTCAGGTAACTTTGGCAGGTACAGACATGTATTCTGTATTCTCGTTTCTTTCTGAAGCGTACGCTAGACGTGAATAAGGAAAGAAAAAAAAAAAAGTTGAAAGCGTCTATTATTTTCTCCCAAACACGTGTTACTGTGTTGGTTCCTACGGCCAGATGCCATATTTTCTCAGAGTGGGGCAACGCTGGGACATTTTGGTGGCCAGGACCAGACATCAGCTCACTGCCTCGCTCTCGTCAGCATTTGTGAAACGCAGGAGCTCCCATTGGGATTGGGTCTTACCAGGAGCTGGTTGCTCCGATTTCCCCGACTTTGGTTCCTGGGCTCCCCGGCCTTGTTCCAGCAGTGACTGGAAAATGGAGGAAAAGCGTGTTCTTGCCTATTGCTGCAGGCGACTAAAGGCCCCATCTGAAACCCAAGTTATTTTCCTAGGTGCTGCATATGAAAGGCTCGGCTTTTGCCACAGATAAGAGATTTACAACTTAGATGAGGCAAAGAATGGGAAAATGATGGGATTATTCAATCCACTTCAGAGTTGCTGAGCTGAGAGGCAGGGAGATAAAGTGATTTGATCAAAGCAGAGCAGGAATTTAACTCCAGTCTCACAAGCCACAATGCACTTTCTTGAGCTACGCCTATTTTAAGCGATATTTCCCATGAAGATGTGTCACTTCATCTTCCCTTCAGAATAATCTGCTTTACAGACTGCAAGTAAGAAACCCCTCCAGAGCAGAGGATGGTATGGAGACAGTAATTCCTTTTTTTCTTTTTTTTTTAATATGGGATATTTCAGTCCACTTGTAAAGAAGCGCACCCTGAAGAAAGGTACCCTGAACATGATGCAAAGGCTTCAAAAAAAATTATCACTGGTAGATAAGTGATCTCGTTTACTGCACGTGCAGATATCCCAGCTGCTTTTCAGATACCTTTGGAAAAGCAAACACAGGTGGATGCCATCAAAGAATTATTACTTTCCAGAGACCTCTCCTGTGCAATTGTGGTTGAACTTAAAAGACTTCTAAGTTTCATGCAGGCTCACTCGGATTTTCCACAATTCTAGCAGAAATGCTGATCATGCTACATTTTATCAGACGTTTTCATGTAATATTAACACAATTTTTTAGGCAACATCTTTTCAGATACTGTGGTAGCAAACTGCCTAATGACAGTATTGGGCATTGCAGTCTTTCTCTGGGCCAAACAGGAAAATGCATTTAAGAACAAAATAATACTTTATAAAAAAACCCCAAAAACTAAACAACAAAAGAATTCCAAACTGAGAACAAACAGCTGGGAGAAAGACCTGCCTCTGTATATCTTTCTGTTTGTTTTGAAAAAAGAAACCCACATGAAAATGGCTCATGTGAAAAAAAAAAAAAAGAGGAGGGAGAAGGGAAAAAATATGAATCAGCTTCTTTTGTCCAATCCAGCGGGTCCCACCCTCCTGGCTCCGGTTACTCACTCCCCAGAAAGGCCTTGGCGCGACACACCCAGGTTTTTCTCTTTTTAAGCCCTTCCTGCCTGTGTTATCTCTTTGAATTTAATTTACCATGCAGGGAAGAAAAACCCTCTGAAACAAAAAAAACCCCTTTTCCTGCCTTTTTCCCTTTGTATTTTTAAAATAGCTCTGAAGCCCGCACTACATAACTGTATTCCTTTGCAAACTAGCAAAGTTTCTTTTCCCTTTTCTCCTTCCTCTTCCACCAAACATTTCTGTCAGTGACTTGAGAACAAGAAACCTCCTAAAACGTGGTCTCTGTTCAGGAACCCGAGCTCCTGCGCGTAATGCTATAGCCTAGGTACTGGGTTTAATGACAGTTGTTTTTCTGCGTGTTCCCCTCCTCCCCCAGTATTCACAGAACCCTGCCAGGTTCTCAACCAGGAAACTCTCTCGGCTATAACTTTGCTGCCAGTACAGTCCCAGAGAAACTGGGGGGCAGGGGGTGTTTCAAATACTTTTTTTATTATTATTTTAAGGCCCTTTCAATTAACACGACTGTTTTGTTTAAAAGAGTGTTTGCAGCTTTAGCAACATCTTCAGATGCCAGAACATTCTTAAGTGCATCATTCACGGTGCCACATCACAGCTCTGGAAACGGTTAGTCCAGAGCAGGCAGAGAAGGAGCAAATTCGCTGCGGGTTTGTCACTGGGACAGAAAGATGCTTCTGAGGGGGCAGAGGGGGCTCAGAACCACCCCGAGCTGGGGGTCTCTTCTCTCGACCCCCCAGGGGAGGGACAGGAGAGGGACCAGCAGCACCATGGGTGGGAGTCAGAAGCCGGACAGGCAGAAACTGGGGTTACTGGGGGAAAAAGTGTGGATACAGGGAGGTGAGGGTCACTGGAAAACTGGCTGTGCTAGTTCCAACACTTGGGAAAAGTTCAGTTCTTAACTGCAGGTTTGTGGTTTTACGAGCAGTATACGTTGTTAGCAGGGTACATCGTTAACAGTGTACATAATTAGCAAGGGGAGTATTTTTTTCCCCTTGTCCATAATACGTTGGCAGCATAAAGTATTATCAAAAAGTGTACCAGTCAGTAATGATATTAAAGAGAAACAAATGCTTCCGGCTCTCAGAGCTGGGTTTATACGAGGCTGTGCCACCCCGGCAGCGTGAGCCCTCCCTTCCAGGGACAAAGTTGAAAAGCACTTGGAACTTTTATTAGCGTTGCACACTCTGATTTCACCCTTTAACAGGGCTGCCAGACTCTATCTACAGGTATTTTTTGTGCTGCAAGTAGTTATATCGTCTTAAAATTTTAACTATAATCACAACAGCTCATATTTTATGTTTCTTTCCTTCTTTCTGGTCTGTGACAAGACCTATCTGTGTGCGTTACTCTCTTGTTATCAGTCCATGTTATTTCAGAACTTCCCTGTTGCTCTGCTCCTCGCGATGCTTTTGGGTGACTCATTTCCTGTGAAGGATGAACCAGCCATTTCCTGGCTATTGAAGACAGGACTTTTTTTTTTCTTCCCTTCCAGTCTTCATTGGAACGTTGTGGATTAGTCTGTGGTTTGATGATACCCCCTGCATCTCACAGCAGAGCTGCAACTCTTTGCTGCAGCCCTCTGCGACAATAAACTGTCGGCCTGTGTTGCTCCAGGATCATGGCTTGTCCCTGCTTCCCTGGGCCATAGGCTCTGTGATTTGGGGCTGTGGAATTAAAATAATTCCGGTGATAACAGATTTAACAGTGCCATCCTCCCAGTCACTGCAACCCAATTCTTCTCTTAATTCGACCCATTTCAGCTCATAATAAATGCCATGTTAAAAAAGCACCATAGGGCAAAGATACTGATCTTACAACATGTACCTAAGCCCAGAAATTCTGAATTATCTTAATAAGTGCTACCGAGATTGCATCTTGGCATTGGGGTTTTGTGTTAGAGACAGGTTACTAGAAGACTAGGTCAGTTTCTGGATTGATTCTGTGCCTGAAATTCCAGCTCTTTCCTCCAGCCCGTGTTTCCAATTTCCTCGGCCGCTATTTATTCAGACTTCACATTACGGTTCTAACTGCTGTAGACAGTTGGCTTCAGCAACGCCACAACTTCAAAGATCATCTGGCCATTGCACTGTCAGCCTGAGGTATCACCACCCTCCCAAGCAGCTTTTAGCAGCTTTTTACTGCTGGTTTTTAAATTATTATTTTAATCTTGTTTCCCATCGTTTCATTTGAATATTTAGATTCATTAGCCTGTCATACATCTGCAGCGTTTGGGAGGAAAACCCACACAATGGGGATGCTGCCTCTCGAGTTTGAATATAGCACATGTTGTAGGGATGATCACTGAATAATTCATACCCGCAATGATTTATTCATGCCTGAAAGCTGGATACCTCCTCGGTGAGTTTCCATCATCTCCAGGAGGGCACAGGTTCCTGTTCCCGGTCCTGGCCCTGGCAGCAGCCCCCACTGGGCACACGGAGCGGGGGCTGCCTTAGAACCCCCCCGGCACTGCTCTCAAACAGTTCTGCTCAGCAGCAACGGGGGACTCGCGCCATTCCCATGCTGTATTTGTCACCCTTGGCACACAAACTAAAATGCAGGTACATTTTTGTGCCAATTCTTGGGAAAGGACGGTGGGTGAAGGAGCACGTTGAGCTCTTTTCCACCAGCACACATAAAGTGAGGTGCTGCAGTCATGACGCGGGATGTTCTGAGCACGGAAAACAGCCAAACAGGCCGTGACTCCGTGATTTGATACCATAGACCTGATCTTACTCTCCACCAGAAATTTCAGTTCTGTTTTCCATTGTAAAGTTACAGATTCTGAGACAATTGATATAAACATGGCAAGATTCTTTCCTGCCCTCTCAGGAAACCTCGCAGGAAAGCCTGGACAAATAGCAGCAGCTCAGGCCAATCTCTTTCCTGTCTGATCTGGGTTATCAAAAAATACCCCTTCGGTCCAAGTTTGTAAGAGCACGACCTGGGTCTCCTGACCGAGGTGAGGGTTTTGCAAGACATTCAAATTCCATCTGTCTGGGAAGTATGAAAGATGAGTCTCTGCTTCAGCAGCACTACCCCTGGCCGCCTGGTATGGAATTTCCTAATTGTTTATCCTGTAATCCTGACTTCTTTTGTCCTTGGAATAGGCTGTACATCAGCATAATTAAAAATGTCAAACATGCTTGAGAAACTCTCCAAGTTGCTAAAAATGAACGTGAATTTCCTCCCCACAGCCTCGCTTCATCTTTCCCTTACTCTGGCCTCAGCTTTGCAGAGTGGTCTGTTTCCAGCCCTTCAGCATAGTTTGCATTCCACTGCCAAGAATGAACATTTATTTATACAAACAACCATCCCTACAAGCACATCTCCCCCTGCTATCCTGGAGCAGGGAAAGAAACATCAGTTCTGTTCTCGTCTGTAGCTGCAGATCTGCATTTCTTTTTTTTTTCTTTACTCAAGGGCATTTTTTGCAGTGAAAGATTAGTGCCGTCCAGTCGCTTTCCCGTGCTACAAATCTGCTCAGAAACGGACTGGAATGCTCTTTCATTTCCTTACAATGATTTTATTTTCTAACCCTCTAACGATGGTGCCAGTTTCCTGATAAACCCCTCACGGGGTTGTGCTGGCTCCTTGGGCAGGTTTGCGTGGAGGTCTCCAGGGCTCTGCCGAGCTCTCACAGACAAAGCCCTCATGCCCCTTTCTCTCCAGAGCACACCAGAAACCTGGTTTTCCCCAGCCCATGACCGGGCTGTGTGTGTCATACGGGTTCTTCCAGCAGCGCAGCTGTGGCCGAGAGAGCTCCCTGGTAAGCGAGATGGGGACCCCGAGCACATGCATTATTGCTGAGGCCCCGTCCCTCACCTGCCAGGCCAGGTGTTGTTCACCCAAATGCTGCCTCCTCACCTGGACCTCTCCTGGCGCTGCCTCCCCCTCCAAGGGGTATCACACAGGTGCCAGATGGCTCCGGCGGGAATTTCATAGTCTGAGCACAGCTCCTTTCGATGAAAAAAGGAGCCCTAGAGGAGATAGATACACACACAGAGTATCCAGAAATTCTCTGATAGGTGTGGGTGTCTGCAAGCTGCTCTCCCTCGTACCGTGAGCATGTCGGGTTCTGCTGAGTGCAAGCTAGCCTCCGTTTCTCAGCTGATAGAACTGTTTGTAGCTAAGAGAAATATTTAGATTGATAATGTTTACAATTACGTCCACTGGCAAATAAGATAAAGTGGTTTTGTGGGGAGCTCTCACACTTGTATTTCTAAAGTAACTTTCTAAGAAACGAAGCATTTAAGTAGTTTCTGAAGGATCCAGGGGAATACTTTTACAAAAAATAACAGCAAGATGGTATTTTAGAATATATTCCCAATGCCTTCTTTTTAGGGAGAAAACACAGCCAGCCTCTGTGACTATATTGCCCATCCAGAGTCAATGAACTACTGCAAGGGAATGAGTTAGGAATTTTTAGTGACTGCTTTCTATGAACCATTACTGAATATTTTATGGATCTTACTGTGTTCTTAGTAATTACTGTTGCAAACTCTGCAAAGATATATTTACTTTTGCCCCAGTATAAGGTGTCAGTCTTTCTCTTCTTTACTGTGATGCACAAGGAAGGGCTGATGTCCTTTAAGAATATCCCCATAATATGCCCAGGTATGGACTCGGGTCTAAATAGATATTGCTCTATCCAGGAAGAGGAACATAATTATAATTAGACCTTGCACTGATTAGCTCCTACAGTGGCATCACAACTAACATATAGCGGGAGAGAAAAACCTCCCAGTGGCCAGGCAGCTGGCAACATCCCACTGCCTCCTCCTCGCTGGCTCCCGGTCAGAGCAGGATTTGTTCTAATCTTACAGGTTATAATATTCACGCCTGGAGCACAACAAAACGTACCTGTACTGGATTCTTCACGTGGCTTTTTAGTACTTTTCATTAAATTGCATCAGCAAGTGTACTGGTAGAAATTTCAGCAACATTTGCAGGGGTGTGCTGTTATCTGAGGTACGTGCACACAGAAGTACATAAGTGTGTATAGCACTATCCTGGCCGTGTATGTCCCCTGTATTTGAGAGTGTGACACCCTGATTAGTGCAGTGATGCCCCTGGAGAGAAGGGAGAAACAAGTGACCCCAAAATGCCATGAAGTAGCACAAGGACAGAAAGGCAGAGACATTCCAGCTCTATTTCAGACGTGGCAAAATTGTGCTCCCCCTTCCCGAATTCCTCTTTTTGGTGTCACGCATGCACTTTAGAGGCACTTCAGCAGCGCAGCAGAATTAAAGTCCTTGTTTCCACATTGACTCAAGAGCAAATATGTCCAGCTCCGTCTGAGGAAGCGAGAGGACTGGGAGAGTGAGCCGCTGTCTGCCTGCCATGAGCCCCGCATTGTCGTACGAGCTCATAAAGACATCATTTTCCCAGGGCTTCAGCTCTATTAAACACAAAGCTCCAAATGATTTCCTACTTGGATCAAAGATGTGTTTGTTCCAGTGCCACTTAAGTTTAAAAGGCAATACTGGGAATGAATGAAATCTCCCCAGCGGCAGCTGCTGAGGTTCAATTGGTTTGTCAGTGCCATAATTACGCAGAGAACGTCTTCTCTTCGCTGGCCCATATGCTCCTGAAGGATGCTGTGCAATGGGAACAGCGCGGGGATGCCTTGCTCCCGAAGCCAAGGGGCTTTTGCTTTTGTCGTATGAAGACTTGCTTATCTGTCAGATGGTGAAAGTGTTAAGAAATCTAACATTCTGATTTCAGTCTTGACAGTGACAGGGCTTGCTGTGACCCTTGGTGCTGAGAACAAACATGGGTCCCTGTCCCCCAGTCTGTCCGCCTCTCCCCACAGCGCTTCTCAGCCCCGCAGGCAGGGGTCTGGGTGGGAAATGCCTGCTCATTAAATAGCCATCTCCTTGTCTGGGAGACTGCGCACCGCATGTTCTGTGTAACAGACAGGAGTGCGTAGTAGGAACTCCAGAGTATTAAATTAAGCATTAAAAGAACATTAAGACATGAACCTGCAAAATGTGAAGTCAGGGAGAATTGAGAGCACTCGAGATCTCAGTTGCCAAAGGAACAAAAGAAATACAATATCCTTTAGAAGGTTTAATATTTAATTTGGTGAGATGCTCAGATAGGAGGGCAGCGGATGCAGAGGGCGATGACAGAGCGCACTGAGCTCTGCATCAGCCGTGGGGCTCCCTGGAGCCCCAAAACACAGCACAAACGGCGCCTCATTCACAGAACTGTCAGTTCTGTGCACAGCTACCTGGTCTGCTACCCCGGGCATCTCCTAAACACCATTTAATTCACATGGGTTCTTTCTACAAACACAGCATCGGCATTCACAAAAGAGACTCGTAGCGGCTGGGCTGGTTAGACAGGGGAGAACCAGCGGCACATCTCAAATGTTGGAGATTCCCTGCTGTCCATGTGCTGTGGGCACCCAGAGCCAACAGGATGATTTTCATGAGCTAAAACACTTTTTCTACGGAGCTAAGTTTAACTCAGAGGGGCACCTTCAGCTACATTTTCTTGCTTTATGGTGACGGCTTGAAAAAAATCTGTTACCGATACTTCACTTATTGAGAAAGTATTTAATTTCCTACTGCAAGTTGACCAGTTACTTCTGCAGCAGCCAGAAGTTGGCTAGTGAGGTTCTTCCCTCTGAAGTTTTGTCCCAAGGACTCAAGTCCACGTGTGGTCCCCAAAGGGATAGGAGGATTGTGTGCAGGCAGAGCAGCAGGGCCAGGGCTGGGGCCCATCCCCTGGTAGCCAGGTCTGCGGGCCAAGGAGCCTGGCCAGGCACGGGTGGCGATTTTGAGGTGTCCGATGAGGCCCCGGGGAGGCAGCAGCCAGCTGATCTCAAGCAGTGCTCACTGCTGCCTCGGTCACCTGAGAGCTTCTGCTGGGAGGAGCAGTGAGACACTGGGTCTGTGGTGCAGCCTCGGGGAACGTCTCCAAAATGTATTTTCAGAAGTGCCTTTTGTGCACTCAGGTCAATTCCAGCAGAGAATTCCAGATCCCAACCCACCCATGGCTCAAGTCTTGCTTGAATCTGTAGAGCGGGCTTAGCTGTTTGCTCCTGCTCACATGCTGGGAAGTGTATAATCACTGCTGCAGGACAAGGGCTGGCAACTTCTCACAGATGCTACGCCAGAGTCTATTTTTCTTTTCCAAATTAGAAGCTAGGTGTGCCAACACTGGGTTTTGCTGCCTCTCCAAGAGGCAAGATGCCATTCATCTGTGATATTTTTCATCTGTGAGGTGCTCAGCTCCTGCTGAATGCAGTGCTCAAGAAGTGGGAGGCAGAAACTAGGAGCCAGTGCCTCTTGCTGGTGCGTGTCCAGATCCTGCCAATCCCAGCTCTTGCCCCAAGAGAGTAATTCAGAAACTAGAGAAACTGGTGTGGGCTCTGCTCAGGGCAGAGCCTTTTGCTTGTTGCTTCGAGCCCGCACAAGGGATCTTCAAGTTGCTTTATGGTCACTTTTCTAACTGTTACCTTCTCTCTCCCTTCTCTCCCAGGCTTCCCTGTCCTCTAGGTGCTGGTGAGATTCCTGTCCTTCCACATACCCGTCTGCTCCACGGGGCCTTCCCGAAGTGTTGGGCCTGACCTTGGAGGAGGTAAGGGAGAGAGCAGTGCTTCAAAACAAGGACAATCGTAGAAAATTAAATATAAGCAAAGGCTCCAAAGGAAGGAAGCCTTCAGGGCTCCCAGATTTCCTGCCAGCATGGCTGGGTATCATGAACTAATGAATTTGCCTGCAGCCAAAAAATTTGGGTGCTGCTTGGTAAGATGTGTTCCGTGAAGGACAAGCACCTTTCCTTTACATGGGCCCCTCACCCTGGGTTTCCCTGTCTTCTCTCCGTGCCAGCCGTGGGCATCAGCATCCCCCTGAGACCCCAGCAGAGTAATCACAGAGAAATTCCCCTGCTCTGAAAGGTCCTTGTTTATCAACAAAGTTATTTCTTCTACCCCCAGGAGCCATTTACCATCCTCAAGAAACCTCCACAAACACTTGAGATAAAAAAACAAGCACTAGCTCTTTTCCTGGTCCTTCTACACCCCCAGCCCGAGTCACCCCCGCTTTAAAGTGCTGCTGAAAAGGTGAAATCTTCCATCCTGGGGAATGGGCTGAGGTGTCAGTTGTTGAAATTGTTCTGTGTTGTAGAAAAGTAGGTTACTGTGTCTCATGGTGAACAATTATGTCTAATTACAAGTCACAGATTCGCCACAAATACTACTCAGTAACAAATCTCTACCACGCTCCATCCAGAGCGCGTTTTACAGCGTGAGACGTTCCCTCTGGTTTGTGGGCAGGCCACGCGTGGTGCCGAGCAGGAGGAAGGAGCAGCGTTTGGGCTCAGATCAAAGGGAGAGGAGGGGACACTGGGACCCGACTCACCAATGGGTGACACGTTGGGTGATGTGTCCCCCAGCTCACGGCACCAGCCGCTTCACTGCAGTTTAGCAGGTGGTAGAAAAAAAATGGCCTGTGCCACACTGTGATTTGGCTGCCCAGAAATATATAGAACTGCAGTAAACACTTTGACAATGAAATTCAACAAACAAGATTTGCAGCTTCCCCTCAACAAGCTCCCAAAGGGGATGTTAAGTTTTGCTGTTAGATATAAAAACAATTCCATCACCAGCACAGAAATCGAAAGCAGCAGATACAGAGACCCTTATCCCGGCGCCAAGGGCGGCGCATGGAGAAGTTTCTGTACTTGGCTAAGGCAGTGCTGCCGGTCAGCATTTTTACGCTGTGTTTTTAGCAGTAAGATAGCACGTTTCCTATAAAGTCGGTGCGTTGGGAGGTCAGTAAATCTGTGGTGAGAGCTTCCCACTAAATCCTCGCTGCTCTCTACCCCTGGAGCTGCGGGGGCAAAGGTCCTTTGGCAGGAACAAGGAAGTGCACGGGGATGGTGCCTTCACCCCAGGTCTAAGTGTAAGAGGACCTTGACCCCGGCGTTAATAGCGCTATTTATTCAGCAGGGGTCGGGGCAGGGCCCCGCCGAGGAAGGCGGGCCGGGGAGGCGAGTGAACGCCGCTTTGGGCCACCCCGGGCCAGGCGCGGCGGGGACCGAGCACCCTCTGCCGGGAGCGAGCGGCGGCGGCGGCCGCTCCCGGGGAAGGGAACAAAAGAATCCACCTCCTGCGCCGTTCCCGGCTTATTTTTGAGCGTGTTGCAGCCAAACTCCGCGAAACTGCGAGGATTAACAGTGGTTTTGTAGTAGGAGATGATGTTTTCCCCAGACTGGCGAGGCTTGTCTTTATGAGAAATACCACAAACAGGGAGAGGAGCAATTAAAAGAGTAGCAAACACTCCTACAAGTGCCTTCTTGCCAGCAGACATCTTCCACTAATTAAGTGAAAGAAGATAATTTTAATACAAATGGCTGCTGGGGAACAGAGTGAGTTCCCACAGTGGGTTCTCTGATACAATTACACACTCAGCCGTAGCGCAGGACTGAAAATCCAAAATCCCAGGAAAAGTAAACCAGCCCATGGAATTGTTATGGTAAATACTGGCCGGCTCTCCCCGGCAGCACGGACCTGAGCGTGAAGCTGCTCACAAAGGGCAGTGGTAACAGCGTAAATAACGCTATTATTATCCATGTTGTAGCATTTTCTGCCCAAGTAACAGAATTGCCCTTTACTAATTTCAGCTTTCCCACTTCTTCCTGGGGAAATAAAATATTAGGACCTATTTATAGAAGTTCATGGTTTTAAATTAATTTTTTCCTTTGCTCCAGCTGTTTTCAGCGGTTGATTGCTGTTTGTTGGACCAGGCAGTCCTCTGCCAGCTGGCTGTGGCTTTTATTAGCTCTTTGGAGAAGACTTGATTTAGAGCTGGCAGTTACGGTACACGCACAGCAGCTCTGCAGTGCAGACCCTCAAGAGGAGAGATGATTAGGGCTCGTGAAAAAAATTGCGTCCCATTCTTTGAACAAAACCGCTCTTGTTTAAGGAATGTGGTGCTGCAGGCGAATATTTAAGAGCAGTCTCTTCTCCGGCCGGGAGCTGGTGTGTGCAGTGGGACCCTGCCCTCCCTCAGATACATGGAGGGGGTGTTTTCTCAGAGCACCTCTCAAGGTAGAGCAATGGGAATGTCACCCCGTCGCCAGCACAGGATGTACCGTGGGATTTGTATTTCTGGAGTGGGGCAGGAGGTGTGGGTGGAAGGACGTGGGGAAAGCAGGAAAGGAGGTGAAGAGGTGCTGAGAGGGCTCTTGTACAGGGGAGGGGGAGGAGAGAAACAAACAACCCAGAGAACAGGAAAAACGATGTGCTGGGAAATGATTAATCCACCCCAAAGGCCCTTGCTAAGAAGTGGTGGGACAAGCTCAACGATTTTTGGCAGCCATGAGCTACTTCTGCTCTGCTCTCAACTCCCGCCTTGCAACCAGATGTGTTTAAGCCCAGCTTCACCCCGTTCCTGCCCAGACACACGTCCCCGGCACTGTCCTTCGCTCCTGGCGGCTCCCTGCAACGCGCCCCCTCTATATGTGTATTTTATGGCGGTCCCGGGCCCCTCCGCCCCCAGTAAGTGTTTCTCCAGTGAGTGGGGGCACACAGTCCCTGCCGGGGAAGGGGCGGGAGTTGAGTCTAAGAACTGCTGTTCTGTATCCTGTTGTTTTCCTACCGGGATTGTTCCAGTTTCCTGCACTGTCTTATCTGGAGCCGAGAAGCCCAAGCTCTCCTATTTACTTGCTCTGTGCGTGCCTCAGGTCTCTAATCTGTGAAATAGACATTATAAGATTTAAGAGAAACATAGCTGGGACTATTAAAGGGTGGAGGGACAGGAACAGAGTGGTTAAAGGGCTTTCAGTGCCTATATAATTAGTTCTTTATTTAGTTATCCTGCTTGTACAAGCCTGTGTATGTCACAGAAGGTCTCCGAGCACCTTCTGCACACCCTGACCCTGCACAGAGTCCACTGAAATGTAAAGAGAGTAGGATTCTGATGTTTACATTCTGGGGTGATTCCAGGTACCCGTGTTTGACAGACCTTACAAGAGAATAATTTTCAGAAAGTGCTGAGTCTGTTTTTTCCGCCCCAAGGGCTCACCCTAGACACAGGGAAGTCTTAGAGCAGAACAAGCATTTCAGTGCCTTTACTCAGCCTGGAGTTTGAAGAGCTCCACTGAAATGCTGTGGACTTTTTTGAAATTACTTGGCCACGTTTTCTTGAATACAGAGGTAAAATAAGCAGATACAGCATTGAGGTCCTGAAAGCTTACTGTGGAGACCAGACATGCGAGAAAGCAAAACCTTGTAGATTTAAAAAAGAAAACCCTTTTTTCCTCTAGTAATCATGAATTCACTCAACTATAGGTTCTATTAGTGCACTGAATTCCCTATGGGTTAAAAAAAAAGGAAAACATTTACTGTACAGCTTTGGAATGTCCTGTTTTTCTGCACAAAGGTGTGGGTCCTGCACATGCAGTGGCCATTATCAGATGGGAGCCTCTCCTGGAAAGATAATTAAACACTGCATCACTCTCTGCCCTGCAGACACTCACCCAGGCACAAGGATTCAACCCAAAACTCAGCCCCCAAACTCCAGCCCCAGAACCCTCCCCCTTAGAGATCCCAGGTTTGTTGGAAGCAGGTAAAAATTGTGGCAGTGATCAGGATGGATTTTTATTAATTGAAGAGAGGAGCAGTGTGTCAGTTTGGCCTTTCTGGGTAAATACGTATTTAGTCTTTTTCCGCTCAATTGTAACTGTAAATTCTGACTCATTCCACTTGACAGCTCCTCGGGAGGTGCTCTCCACTGGTGTACATACGGGAGCAGAGTGGGCTGAAGAAGTATCCTTAGTTGATTACCAGAGCCTTTATTTGGGACTAAATATCAAAAGAAGGCAGGCTTTTATTATTTTTTTTCAAAGAGATCAGGAAAAGGAAGACATGTGCTTGGAGATAAGGAAAGATAAAAGCATTCCATTTAAAGACGCCCATGATAGAAATCAAGATGTTCATCTGCCACGTCAGTAATTTCATGACCTTATGACCAGGCAGAGCTTCCGTTCCTGTTACCTTTTCCCACATTGGCTCCGAGCACCAAATCATTGGCGTGAAAGTTCCCTTTAGTTTGTCCGAACAGCATCTCAGCCCTTTGGGGAGGAATTACACAGGTTCAACTTGAAGATAAAAAACGGTTCTATAAGTTTACGTCCAGCTTTCCAAGGCACAAGATCAGGCTGCGAGTCCCCGTCCCTGGGAGGCCTGAGGCAGGTTCCAGACCCCCCTCGGGAGAGGTCTGGGCAGAGCCGAACGGCTGAAACGGGAGTGACTCCCATCCCTGTTCTCTGTGACTCCTCGGGAGGAGATCCCGGGGCCAGCAGACCCTACACCCCTCCTGGATCAACAGAGGTCAAGAGCTCAAAATGCATTCGCTGCTCTAAAACACGGTCTGTTTTGTGTTTAAAGCAAGCAGCAGATTTCAGTTAGGAAATTCTTTGAAAACCCAAGCTCTGCATGTTTCACGAGCGAGCACATGCACACAGCAAAGCGTTCTGGGCTAAAATTATCCAAACTATCATTAGAAAGCCCTGAGCAGGAGCACACGGATTGATAGTAGCATGAGTGCTGTGGGGCACACCAGAGCTCACTGCCCCGGGGCCAGTGAGCATGGCCAGAGCTGGGGCACGGAGGGCACCGGCTGCAGCCTCTGCCCTGGCTCCTGGCACACAACAGGCTTCTGTGGCACGGCTTCCCCCAGTTTTAACTGGCATGGCCATGAAATCAATCCCTGCAGACAAATACCGTGTTTGTGGGTTCCAGAGCAGCCCTGTGTCCATCAGCCAGGATGGGCTTCTCCTGCAGCTCGCTCGGGGAGCAGGAGGATGCGGAGCAGCAGGGCCGGGGGCTCGGGCACCCTGGGCTGCCCATGGGAGCGAGCCCATCTCCGACCCCAACAGGGGCCTGCTCCCACTGGGAAACCACCACACACCGAGGCCAGGGCTGCTCAATGAACCAGGTTAGACAAGATTCCTGCGCCCGGTGTTTTCAGCCTGGCATCTTTTACCACCACTAAGTGCAAAGCTTTTAATTAAATCACAGAGTGAGATGCCCAGAGCAAAGGCTGCCGGTGTGACCTGCAGGTGCGGGTGGTGTCAGCCCAGCAGCACCCAGCGCCCTGCTCTCGCAGGACGTGTGGTGGCAGGGTCTGTGAGTGATGGGCTCCTGCCCGTCACACAGGAACGACAGTGACTTTCTAGACTACTCCATAGAGCTTTTCAAACCAGGTGGGAGAATTTCAGATTTAGTCTCTAGTAAATATGAGTTACAGATGCAAAGAATGCTTTAGTTGGGAAACTTCCTCTTCTTTTTACTACTTGAACCGTCAGATGATGTCAGAACCTGAACTAGCTTCACTATTTCTGGTACTTCTGTCTCTGCAGTTCACTCTGGAGAAGTAAAGATTGTGAACCATGGCTTGTGTTCAAAGTGCCACCGCTGAAAGGAACATCTCAGAGTCTGGTTTCTAAAATTCTACTTGCAGTATTTATATTTCATTTTAACATTGGCTGGCACACTGTGGAGGCTAATCCTGCAAGCACTTACACAAGTCAAGCTTTCTCTCTATAGTTCATTCCAGCTCAATGGGCCCTCACCTTAACGAGGGCACACATTCTGCAGTAGCATTTAGCTTAGACTGAGCAATGACAAATTCAGATGCATCTGCTAGCCAGATTTTTTAGTACATATATATATACTGAAACATATAGGCACAGACACCTATGATGGTTATTTTAGGTTCTGAGAGAGAAAGAATATTCAGAGTCGCTTGGTGATCTCCACCAGAGAGGAGGCTCAGTGAGATAGAGAACAGCAGCATGGTGAGTAGTCTGTCATAGCATAAGCGATACTGTGGATAATTGTCTCTAACAGAATCAATTATAGCACTAAAAATTGTAGATTTTTTAAGACCAAGTTTTAGATATTTGGATGCAAGGTCCATTCTTTAGTTTCTGAAAAGCATCCCACAAACAACTTCACGTACCCAATTCCCCTTTGGTGCGAGTGGTGCTCTGTTGGCAGCTGAAGGGAGGGTGAGCCCTGGTGGCCGTGGGGAGGTGGGAGACAGAGGAGCTGATTCCTGTCATTTTCCCAGGTTATTTTCCATAAGCAAGCACAGAATTGGCCACAGGCATGGGCTCACTGAGGTCGCAGGGCTCGGCTTTGCAAAGGGAGCACCACACTCAGCAGGGCTCCCCTCCCTTAGGGGCTGCAGCTGCTGCTCAGGTGGTTCCCCGAGGGTCAGTCTGGGCTACACCAGGGATTTAGAGCACGCACCCGAGCAGCTGCCCTGGCTCGGCCCAGGTGTGACAAATTCTTAAGCTGAGCTACTTGGTCGGGACTCAGAGCCCATGGCTATGCATAAATTGTATCTACCATAAATTCATCGTTCCAGGACCATGCCCAAACTACCCTCCAGGTCTTCAAAGGGGACACATTTATTTATTTATTTTAAAGAAGGAATGAATTGTAGATTGATGATTCCTGTAATGATTCTTTTTAAAAACCATTGCTGTATTGAGATGGGGCTAGAAAGAGTCCCCAGGACTGTTATGCCCACCCTCTCTCACTTAAGTTATCCCCAACACATGTTCACAGACCGAGAGTGCTGGTGGCAGAGGCTGCAGCGAGGCCGGTTCCCTTCACACGGATCTTTCCAGCCTGGTGACCTGGGCACACACTCATGGGACCATATGCAGTCACATCCCAGCCTTGGAAATCCTGCAGAACACGGGCCACCCCAGTAAGGACAACTCTGTCCTGTGGATATGCGGGGTCGGACACGCCTATCACTGGCAGTGTGGGAAGCTGTACTTCAGAAGCAGAGAAGAGAATAAAGGTTTAGAAAAGAAGAAGAGGTTCGTGTCTTCTGAGGCCTCATCAGGAGAAACTGGTTCAGATGGAAAGAGGTTCAGGATGACCCCGTCTTTTGAGAGGGCCAAAGCAGACGCTTTTACCACACAGTCATCTCGGAGATCTCCAGGGATCCCTCAGCAGAAAGACAACACGATATACAGAACACGTACTGAGCCATCACCCAGAGGAAATGGAGAAAACAGCAAATCCATGAGATCATGCTTTGCACCAGAACAGCATCTCTCAGTGTCTAGTGGTGAAGGCAAACCTGACAGACCAAAGGTGAAGCTGGAAAGCAGTGAAGATCCACAGATCATCTCTGATGAAGAGCAGAGCATTTCAGATGAAGACAGCCATGGAGACGGGATCAATCAGAGTGTTCTATCAGAATCACCAGTTAAAGGTGTAGCTGCTGAGGCTGATTTGCACGTGCACCGCAGTCAGAAGATGGCATTTAACAAGCTGACAGCCATCCAAACATCTAGCTTTGCCCGCACAGGGAAGCCCCCTCCTACTCTTGCCTGCATTCTGAAACCCCCCCTCAGCAGCCAAGAGAGCCTGGAGAGCAGCTTCTTGCGGGTGGGTCCTCTAAATCCTGCCGGGTCCATAACCGAAACTTCCAGAGCAAGAAACTCCTCTGCCACAGCAACACCAAAGGAACATTTAAAATCTGCTCCCATCTCCAACAGCGAAACAAAGGTCCAACATGAGTCACCCGCCTCTGTGACATTCTTTGAGTTAGAAGCCACCATAGATGTCCAGCAGCAGCTCCAGCTGAGCCCTCCTGAGCATGGCATGGCAGGAACCAACTTCAGTGGGAACATCACCAAAACCCCTGTCGAGGGGAGCAAACCGTCAGGATCCAGGCACACACCTCCCCTTTCAGCCTTCCTGAGCCCTGAGAGCAGCAGCGCAGAGCATCCATCCCAACCCTCACGTGAAAGTAAGAGAGTCCGGGGTTTTCTTCCTGGGGGGTGTGTGTGGGCACGTTCATTAATCACTTCCCAAAATATTAAGGGAGGTTTAAGCTACAGTTCCTGTAGCTGCCAAAATCTAAGGGAACGCCTCTGACTTGGGGCAGTCTTGTCTCTACAAGCAGGGACTCCTGTTACAATACACGGAGCCTTAGTGCCAGGTACGTGTATTTCAGGTATATATTACTTAATCTAATGATTAAACACCTCCAATAAAATGCAAATGTCCAGGTTTTAAAGACGTTATAGTAAAAACCCCAAATTTGCATCTCTAATGATTTGAGTGCCTGCAGGTCCTTTTTCACATGGATACCCAGTAAACTGCTGTCTGGTCAGTTCTGTGAGTTTCCCTGCTGGTATCTACATGTAAACATTGAGGCAGATTTTTAACACTTAATTCAGAGGGTGAGAGTAAGAGTAAGTTTTCCATCCAGGGGCTTAACGCCTTGGGTCCCTCTGAGGAGCAGCCCCCACCAGCATGTCCCACTTCCATGTGCTCAGGATAGAAATCCCATCCCATATTCCCTGGAACCCCTTCTCTCTGCACAGTCAGCCCCGTAGCCCTGTCCCTGGCAGCCGGGCCCCACAGATGCAGGGAATTCCAGTGGCTCCGGAACCCCCCCAAATGCAGGCAGGGCTGTAACCGCGCTGTCCCCATCCCCTGTCCCCAGCCAGCTCTGCCTGTTGCTCTGCTGAACTGGGGGCCCATCTCAATTAGCCATAGCGTTAAAGAGCAACAACTGAAAGCCCCGTTGCTGTTCCTGAATAACTCAGTGTCGCAGCCACTCGTGTTCCTGAGGTAGCCAAGCTGTAGGAACGGGCACAGCCGCTCTCTGTGAAGGTGGGACTGGTTTTGTGATTGACAACATCTATCACCTGGAGGGGCTGGGAATGGCTCTGTGGTAGCCGCGCCTGCCAAGATAAATGGCTCATGGCTGGAGCGAGGCCTCCGCACGTGTTGATTTACGAGCCAGTCGCCTCCTCGCGCAGATCAGTCATGAACAAAACAAGCAAAACCCAAAAGAGTGGCACAGGGAGCAGCAGACTCTGCCTGGGTCCAGCTGCAGCACTCTAAGACGACAGCTAAGGGTGTACAACATAACTGGGTGCAAGAAGGGGAGTCTCTGGGTGTTGGCTCTAGAACCCTCCTCAGCCCTGGAAGAGTCTCAGGCAGCAGATGGAGCTTTTCAGCAATCCAGAGAATTCATTTCTCCTGCTACATGGAACATAGATGTGGTATTGCCATAGCAACTCGAGAGAGAGCCCAACTGCAATCCTGGCAATCCGTTTTTTTTTTAAAACAAAACCACTTTTACTCATCTTTATGTTCTTCTTTACTATCCACCCTTAAATTTGCATTAATGTTGTTATTTCCCACTGACAGTTCTCTTGCTCTGAAGAAAACTGGCCGGGGTGAAGCTCAGTGTCCAGCTGACCCCCTCCCCCCCCCAGGTCCAGCCCCCAATCTGTAGCACTACCTGAGCCTGCATGTGTGCCCCACAGCGACAGCCACTCATTAAACCTCATTAGGAACTCATTCTCTCCCACTTAAACGGGAAAGGGGTTTGCAAAAGTCCCATAATCTCTGAATTACTTTATAAAGGAAGGCGAACATTATTCTGCGTCTCCTTATATCTCACTGACCTCCCTGTAAGTTCCTGCTGCCCTCAAAGCTGTGGTTTATCTTTTAGACGGGTTGGAGAAGAAGAGAAAACGTAACAGGGGCGATATCAAGACTTTCAAAGACTGGCTGGTTCTGCATTGCCCCTCGGAAACGCGCGAGATCCATAACCTGCCCCCCGAAGACCTGGATAATTACCTGGCCTTGTTCTACAGCTCTGCCAAGCGACGGAACGGCACCGAGTTCTCCGCCAGTTCCCTCCACTTCTACCAGAGCAGCATCGAGAGGTACCTGAGGGATCACGGCTACGAGTACAGCGTGGCTAAAGGGGTGGAATTCAGAGCCTCGCAGGAGGCCTTGAAACTAAAGCAGCAGCATCTGTCCCAGAAAGAGAGAGAGGAGGAGTGGAGCATTTTGGAGAGTCTGACAGATGAAGACGTGGAAAGGCTTCATAAGAAGGGAATCTTCAGTAAGATACACCCCCAGGGCTTCCTGTACCTCCTGTTCACCAACACCATCAGGGGCTTTGGGGCGAGCACCCACAGCGGGAGCCCCAGTCTGTACTGGGGACAGCTGGCGCTGAGGGAGGAGGGGGAGCTGGAGTTCCTGGAGTGGAGGCAGGACCTGAGGGCAGGTGAGGGGCCGCCGGGGCCCCGAATCTTTGCCAGGCCCCAGAGCCCCGAGAGCTGCCTGGTGGCCCATTACAAGGAGTACGCCAAGAGGCGGCCCCTGGACATGCTCCACGACTATGACCCGCTCTATCTCACCCCCAAGCCCCTCTGCTCCCTCTGGGACCAGACCTGGTACAGCAGGAAGGCTCTCACCAAGGCCAAAATGGAAAAGATCATGAAAGTCATTATCCAGCAAGTGAAAGAGCCCACGAAGAAGCCCAAGGAATAAAGGTGTCCCTTCAGTTCCTGCTGTGCCGCTTTTTGTCAGGAGCCTGTTCCAGAGCAGTCCGGGAAAGGCTCGGGTGGCAATATCTAGTACAGGCTGAGGGGAACACCCTCCTCCTCCTCAGTTTCACCTTAGAACATCAGCACCCGTGTTTGTGATTACATTGATTAAATCTCATTGGGAACTCGTTCTCCCCAGTTTAAACAGCCGGAGCCAAAGCAGAGCCCTGGCGGGAGGGGTTTGGGAAGGTCCCGAGTGCGGCGTGTGCCACCTCACCTCAGCCTTGGGGCTCCGCGAAAAACTCCCATTGTTCTTTCTATTAATGGAATTAATAAGTTAATTAATGGAATTAATAAGTTCAGCAAGTTAAATAAGTACGAGACTCTTAGGTTCCTCATGTGTAAAACAAGTTAACGTTCTCCTGTGTTGTTAATGACATGATGAAATCACCGCTCAGGAGCCCAACGACCCAGCGCGGAGCTTCGGCTGCGCCCGTGCCTGTGGGGCCGGGGCTCGTACCAGCCTTGGGTCTCCGGCACCGGCCTGTGCGGAAGGACAAGTAACGGGAGGTGGTTCCGGGGCGGGAGGGGACGACGAGAGGCCATGTTTGCCAGCGGCTGGTCCGTGTCCCACGGGGACGCTTCCAGCAGGGTTTGTGTCCTTTTCCTGAAAGATTTGTTGAGTTACGAAGTTGTGACTGTTCTAAAGAGTTACTGGGAACGTCTGACGGCACTGACGGGTTTTGTGGTCGGTGTTTTCCCCGGGGTGTTACATACAGCTCCAGAAACACACTTTGGGGGACAAAGTCAGCTTTTTCAACGGTTCGAGCCCTGTTCGGTCAACACGGTGAGTTACAGCCCGGGGGGCTGGGCTGCTGACACCACCAATAAAGAGCGTTTCATTCGTTTCTGTCTGTCTGTTCTGTCTGTCTGTCCCGAGCGGCCGTGGCTGGTGACCCCAAGGCAGCGGGTGATGGGTCCCCAAGGTGCCCAGGCTCCCCCACTCCCGGCCGGCCACTGCTCAGCCCCAGAGCTGGCCCCAAGGGGGACCTGGGCTGCGGAACCCCCAGAGCCCCCCTTCTGTCTCCTGAACGGGGGCTCTGGGGCCAAGGCTCTGTCCGAGCAGCGTTTGACATCACCACGTCCCTCAGAGGTGTGTGAAGAGCCATAAAACAGACAAACTCACTCAATCGAGTCCTCGCAGGGCGTCCTGCAGCCTCCCCCCGCCGCGGGGCACGGACGGCAGCGCCGGGAGCCGGGGCAGAGCCCTTCCCGGGGGGCAGAGCCCGCCCGGGGGCACCCATCGGCTCAGGCTTCTCTCTCTCCCCCCGCGCTGATCCGCTGCGCCCGCGGCCCGGACCCCTTAATGAGTGGCCGCTGCCCGCTAATTGTGCCACCTGCTTGTGAACGCAGCGGCCCCCGCGCGGCCCCTCCCGGTTCAGCGCGTCTGGGGAGGCGTTTGGTGGGAAAGGGCTTCCAGGAGCACCTCTCTCTGCAGGAAGTGAGACCGAGCCCTCCCGGCTGGCCAGCGGGCCACCCCCCAGCCCTCGGGGCCAGCGGAGCGGCCGGGGGGGCCAGCGGGCTCCTGCCCCGGAGAGACGGGGGCTGCCCGGTCCCTCGCTTCTCCCCCCGCCCCGGCGCAGGGCGCGAGGGGGGGCTGGGGGGGTGATGTCAGGGTCACACACCTGCGTCCCGCCTCGGCATCCCCAGAAAAGATAATTAATGGGGGGGGGGAG
>JAOXNO010000015.1:3293218-3308072 GCA_028565335.1 Limnodromus scolopaceus | reverse complement strand
TGGCGGAGCCGCCGCTGCTTCTGGGGGTGCGGGGGGACCCCAAAGAGGGTCCCGGCTGCGCGATGGCCGGAGCGGGGCGGGCTGGGGGGGGCTGCGGGTGCTGCTGGCTCCTTGCTCCGGGTGGGGTGAGGTGGGGAGGGTCACCCCAGGAGGGTCCCCACCCCGGGCACCCCCCCAGCCAAAGGCCACGCTCCTCGCACCCCTCACCAGGGCCCCTGCGTCCCCCCCCCCACAGCCCCGACGGTGCAAAGGGTGCCCGGGGACGGGGTGAAGGGGGGAGCCCGGGCTGCGCATCCCCCCTCACCGACCCTCCGTTTCCCAACGCAACGGTTGCGTTGGGCAAACTCTGGCAAACTGACACAGGAAGCCCCGTGCCAGCCCCCGACCACCGCACCGTTGGGAAATCTGCCCGCTGCCAGGGCCACAGCTCCACGCTCAGCCCCGGAGCAAGCCCAGCTCAGCAGCGAGGGTCACCCCAGCAGTGAGACCCCCGTCCTCCCACCCTGATCCGCCCCACAGCCCTTCTTGCACTCTGGGGGGTCTGCAGATTAGGGGGAGCAAACTGCCCCTTTTCCCCTTAGCACCGTCCCAGAGCCAGGCCTGGAGGGCCCAAGAGAGGACTCGCGTCTGAGCAGAGCACAGTCCCGGTGCCACCCACAGCAGCCAGGCTGCCGGCTGGCCCTGGGGACACTGCCTGGGAAGTGTCCGGGGATGTGGGGGGGTCCTGCTGCTCCCCCAGCTCTACCAAGAGCAGAGGGGCCTCGTCCTGATTAGCTCAAGGCACACGAGGAGCCAGGACGGCGTCGGGAAGCTGTTCTGCTTTCTCTCTTCCTTCCCCAACCTGCTCTCCTCCCAGCGAGCGGCCGCTGTGCTCCAGGGGAAGCTGCAACGCTGCATCCCCCCCGGCACGGCATCGCCTGTGCCCCCCACCCCACAGCAATTGCACAAGGCAGCAACACCCGGAGGGGAGGAAGTGGGTGGAAATACCCCCAGCACCCAGGCTCAGCCCCCGGGGTTATTTAAGCACCCCCACCCTGAGCAGCCCCAGAGGAGGTGGCAGTGGCCCGCTCTGCGCCAGCATGGTCACGGCTGGGCTGTTCATCCTCAGCCTGGTGGGCTCCGTCCTGCTCCCGGCACTGGCCCCAGCAGGTAATGGGGGAGCTGGGGCTGAGAGGGCTGCAGGGATGGTCGCCACAGCTGCAGTGGGAGAGGGAGACCCCAGGCTGGAGCAATGGGGGGCCGGGGAGGCTTTGCCCAGCCACACTCGGCTGTCCTCGGGCAGAGCCGACGCTTGGCCGCTCTCCGGCACCGGGGTGTAGAGCTGGGGTGCCTGGGACACGCAGCCAGGAGCAGGACAGACACAGGCAAGAGCTGTGCCCAGACTTTCCGGCAGCCGGTGACCACCTGCACCCCCCCACCAGGTGCCCAGGGGAGCCGGATCATCGGGGGAAAGGCGGTAGCACCCCACTCCCGGCCCTTCATCGCCTCCATCCAGATGGACGGGCAGCACGTCTGCGGGGGCTTCCTGGTGTGGCCTAAATGGGTGATGACAGCAGCCCACTGCCTCATTCCCAGGTGAGCCCATCCCCCCCAGGGGATAGCACAGCCCCCTTCAAATGGATACCCCCATCCCAGGGGGATACACAGTCCTGGAGCGACCCCACCACCACCACCACCCATCCGTGCTCCCCCAAGCCATCCTTGCTGGGCCTCCTTCTCCCCCTCCCCAGTCACCCCCGGCCACACCAGCACCCCCTCAGGACCCCTCTGCCGCAGGCACAACCCCTCGGTGCGGGTGGTGTTGGGCGCCCACCGGCTGGAGGAGCCCGAGGAGTCCCAGCAGGTCTTCAGCGTCATGGAGTCCATTGCCCACCCTCACTACAACCCTCGCTCGGTGGACAACGACATCCGACTGCTCAGGGTGAGTCCTGTGTGCCACCAGCCATCGTGGACCAGATCAGGCCAAGTGGCCATCTCCCTCCTGTGTCCCATGGGGCGTGGGGGACCCCATCTCCCATGGGGCGCAGGAGGGAGATGGGGTCCCCCACACCCTGAGCCGACACTAGATGTCAGTGCTTCTCCGGAGAAGCAGGACCGCGCCGTGGGGTGCGGTGGAGGCGGCCAAGGACAAGCCGACCACGGCCGGGATGGCAGCTCCTACCGCTCCTGGGCAGCCAGTCTCTGGAGCAAACTGGGACCAGTACAGAGGGGCTGGTGTTGGGGTGCAGCCTCCGAAGAGGGATGGGAAGGGCAGGTCTGGGGCGGGTCAGTGTAAGTGGGGAGCTGGGCAGGTGTGTGGTGGGGTGCTGGGGGACCCCAGGTGGGAGTGGCTGGGGGGGGTCTGCCCCAGCAGTGAAGCCCCCTGTGCCCCCCCCAAACCCCCACCCAGCTGAACAGGTCGGCCACGCTGAATGAGTATGTGAAGCGGATCCGCCTGCCCGCACCCCACATCGACCTCAAGCCGAGCACCGTCTGCTATGTGCTGGGCTGGGGGGACACCTCCAACTACGGGGACCGGCCCACCGAGCTGATGGAGACCAGCACCACCATCGTCAAGCGGAGCTTCTGCCGGACGCTGTGGAGGGGCAAGGTCTCGCCCAACATGCTGTGCGGGGCCAGCCGCAACACCACGCTGCAGGGCGTCTGCGCAGTGAGTGCACCCCAGCCCTGCACCCCCCGGCCATCCCCCCACCCCGGGAGACGCCCTGACCTCCCTCCCATCCATTCGCTTCACAGGGAGACTCCGGGGGGCCCCTGACCTTCAAGGGAAAGGTTTATGGCATCGTCTCGTTCTCCGGGCAGAGATGTGGGGACCGCCGGTACCCTGACATCTACACCAAGATCTCCAACTACATCGACTGGGTGCATGACACTGTCCAAGGGCACCACCATCAGAAGGGGCAGCCAAAGCCCTAGCCGGGCTGGGGGGCTGTCCCGGGGGCAGATGGGCTGCAGGGAGAGGGGCCGGGGTGTCTTGGCTGCCTGGGAGCTCCCAGGAGGGGAGAAAAGGGCCAGGACTCCCAGGTTCTCCCACCTCCAGGGGGTTTGAGGGCTGATGCTCAGGGCTCCTTGACCCAGGGCAGGGCAGGAGACTGACTCTGCCTCTTGGGGAGGGGAGACACATCCCCCCCACCCCGGGCTGTACAAGAAGCCTCAGCACCTCGCTCGGCCTCTTGCAGCAGCAGCATTTGCCTCCCTCAATAAAACCTAATTCCCAGACCTGTGTCTGTTCACCTTCCCTCTACCCACCCTGCTCCCCCCTTACATGGGGGCCACGGCCCCCGGCTCCAGGACAGGCAGGAGCCCCAGGGACACTTTCCCCCCACCAGCCCCTGCCCACCCTGTCCCACCCCAGGGATGTGATGGGGAGACCAAGACCGAGCCTGAGACCCACCTGCAGGTCCTGGGCAGGGTTTTAGCCCCCTTTAATCACCTTAATCCCTGGGTGGGCAGATGAACCTGGGGGGTGGCGGGGCTGGTCGGGCCGATCCTTAACCCTGCTCTGCACAGCAAATGGGGGCTGGTTTTTCCCACATTCTCCCTCTTCTGTCCCCCTGCCCCACCACGACCCCTTTCTGGCCGTCCCACTGCTCACATCTCTGCTCTGGTCCCCAGCCAGACCCCGGCTCGTCCTGGGCTGGGGGGGATGGAGCAGGGGGTGCAGGAGGAAGGAGGGAAGTGGCAGCCCCCGCTCAGGACCAGGCCCTGCCCCGGAGGAGCCAGGACCCTCATCCAGGTGCTGCCATCCCACAGAGCATCCCCAGCAGCGCTGGAGCTGCCTTCCCGCCGGGTGGGGCTCCCCGTCCTGTCCCGTCCCACCCCATCCCGTCTCACCCAGTCCCACCCCACCCCATCCCATCCCACCCCGTCTCATCCCATCCCGTCTCATCTTGTCCCGTCCCGTCCCACGCCGCACCCTCCCCACCGCGCTACAGGACCCCCCAAACAGGGAACCACAGACACCCCCCGGGGGCAGATGGGCGCCCGGCCACCCCGGCTGCGCTGGCAGAGCCATGGGGATCCCGTCGAGAGCCTCACCCCCCACCCCAGCACGCTCGGGCACTCGCCCTGGGGGGAGCTGGGTGGCCACTGGTGCAGGGGCCGGGACCTGCCCACGCTGGTACGTGTGCCGAGCTGCTGCTGGGTCTCAGCTGAGAGGCACATGCAGCAGGCGGCTCTGCCCGGCGTCGTGGCCGTCTCCGGGGACAGATCCAGACATTCCCTGCTCCTGGTTGTTTGTTTTCTCTGCAAATTGTCGGCCAGCCGCAGGGTGCAGCCGCCCTCCCCACCCGGGGGTCCCGCAGGAGGCTGCAGCCGACCGCAGCATCTGGCACGGGCCACCTCGCCGCCCTCGGGGGCTCTGCCGGGGAGGATGAGGGCCAGGGCTAGGCCAAGAGCCTCCCAGAAGCCACCCTCACCTCTGCAGTCCCCATGCTCCCCACGCTGGCTGCCACATCCCCTCCAGTCGCAATCCCAGCTCCCTGCTGTGGCGCTTTGCACGGGGTCAGAGGGACACAGCCACGGGCACCAGTGGCCTTGGGGACACCAGGGGACACCCAGCAAAGGACAGATCCCTACCAGCCTCCCAAGGAAACTCCAAACCCCCGTGGGCTCCTGCCGTGGCGGCGTGGGGCAGAGCCCCCCAGGATGCCGGGGTAGGGCTGCCAGCCCTGGGGCTACTGCGCGCTGCCGGGAGCCCGGGGAGCCGGTGCCTGTCCCGGCTTGTCCCAGACCACCCAAAATCCGGTGGGAAGGAGGCGCCTGACTCACAGCCGTGTTTTGGAAGCTGAAATCTCCCGCTCATCGGCGGGCGCTGACGTCGCCGCCGCAGCCTGTGCCCGCGGGCTCGGCGCAGGGCCAGCACGCCAGGCGCTGTGGGGGCCAAACCCTCCGGCCGGGGCAGGCGGAGGATGGCGAGCGGCCTCGGGGAGGAAGGCGCTGCGGGCGGGCTGTAGGGAAAGCCGGGCCACACACCTCCACATGTGGCAACGCTGGCGCAGGGAAAGTCCTGGGCAGCGTTTCGGCAGCTCCTTTACACCCTCCCCCAAAAGCAGGGGCGGGGGCATTGCTGAGCTGGACGGGGAGAGAGGGGCTGCAGGAGAGCCCCCACCCCGGGTTGCGGTGTTGCTGCCCACCGTGCCCTTTGCAGCTCCAGGGCACACAAGACACTCGGGTTCAGGCCAGGCAGCAGCCCTGGCCGCATCCTGGGGGATGCTCAGTGCCCTCCTGGTCTGCAGTGGGGTCTGAGAGCGCCAGGGGCCAGCTGGGAGTGAGGGTCTCCTTCCCCCTCACCCCTTCACCCCTTGGTTTCCCCTGCACCAACCCCCTCTGGGTCGGGGTCTCTGTCAGAGCCAGCCCAGCCCCGGGATCTCCTCGCTGCTGTGGGGGCTGTGCCGGAGGCTGTCTGGGCGGCAGGTCCCGAGCAGGGCATGGGCCAGGGGGTCTCGACCCACAGTGAGGGTTGGTGGGGTGCGAGGGCTGCCTCCCAGGCACAGGGGATGCGGCAGAGGGGGACCCAAGGCAGCTCCCATTGGGCTGGCAGCGCCAAGCCGCCGGCGGCCACCCGGGCTCCCGCGCCGGGGCAGCGTTGCACATCAGGACCCAATTAATGGCAGGAATTGTTTTGTGAAATACCAAACCCTCACGGCACGGCCCGACATTGGGAACAGATCCATCTGCATCGCTGCTTGGTGTCTGCTCGTCCCCCCTCCCCCCTTTCCTTCCCCTGCAGAGGAAAAACCCCAACGCCGAGCTGGAGCTGACACAGGGGGAGCGGGGCTGAGCCCCTCACCCGCTGCCAGAGGCTCTCCCCCCCAATGTTCCCCCATCCCTCAGCCCCCCCGGACCCCACCAGGGGGGTGGGCAGCGATGCCTTGGGCAGCACAGCCCCCCAGGACACAACCCCGGGAGGTGCAGCCGCCTCCTGCGGCCCCAGAACTTGCCAAACAAAGCGGGACCTGCAGCACCTTTTATTCTTCTTTTAATTATAATCCAAATTGTAACACAGCTGTAAAACGCCCCTAACAACACCAACAGGAAATGTATACGTTCCCATCGCGTCTGCCTCAGGAATCAGAATGCACTCATACAAAAATAGAAAATAGGATATTTTTTATATATATATTATATATATATGATATTTATATAAAGGCAAGAGCTTCTTGGTGTCAGAGATGAGATGGTATTTACACAGGTGACAACACACAAAATGAGAGTAGTAAAAATAAATACAGAGGGTGTCGATAGAGCAGGGGGTGCAGGAGGTGGGGGTGTGGAGGGACAGGGGCTGCGCAGCCGAGGGGGAGCCAGGCTGGGGGTCTCTGGGGTGGGGGGGGAGGGCAGGTAGGGCCATAGATTCCCTCCTGTCCCCCTCCACCATGCTGTGCCCCCCACAGCAGCTCTGCAGTGGGGCTGGGAGCTGAGCACCGTCCCGGGGCACCACACGCTGCTGCACCCACACTGGCCCTGGGAAGGCCTGGGGGGGCTGTGGACCCCCCCCTCCCCCAGCTGCTTCCAAAGCGGGGAGGGCTCTGGGCAGGCTGGCCCCGGGCGGTGGGCTCTGGGTGGGGGCACCAGCAGCAGCAGTGGGCTGGGTGGGCTTGGGGGAACGGTGGTGCTGGGCTGCCATGGCATCACCTCCAAAGGTGGGTGGGAGCCTGGTATGAATGCGCCCGGGAAAATCTAAAAAACAATCTGTTTTAACACACACATGCTAAAACTTCAGGAGAAAAGAAAATAACATACATATATATATTTTATATATATGTATATGAAAATCTCTCTCTCTCTCTCTCTCCAAGGGGATGCAGCCCCTGCTGCCTTTCCTGCCGCTGGCAGCTGGGGCTGAGCCCCTCCGGGGAAGGCGAAAGCGCAGATTCCCTCTAGATCTTGAGGTCCCGGCCAGAAACGTCAGAGTACTGAGAATTCAATCCAAAAATAAATAGGCCTGGGGCTGCCGGCCAAGGACACGTGGGGGGGGCCCAAGGCGCAGCAGCACGGACGCCCCCTCCGCACCGTGGGGCTGTAGGAGCAGAGAGCTCCGCCGGGCAGCAGAGCATCCCCAGGGGGGTCGGCATTGCCCTGGCCACACGGGCTGGGAGCCCCCTCCCCCGCTGGCAGGACCGAGAGTTGGGCCCCCTGCGACTGCATAGCATACACGGGTATAAATAAGGATCTTTTTTATCTTAATAAATATCAGGTATATGGTTTGTACAATATACACATAATGCCCCTGTCTCCCGGGTCCGGCCTCGCGGCGAGGGAGGATTCACACGTAGTTCTCTTCTGCGTTGTCCGTCTCCGAGGAGAATTTGGCTGCAGCTGGAAATGGAGCAGGAGAGGGGGAGAAGGGGTGAGGGGGGTACAAGGGGCGGCCAGGGGCTGGGGGTCCAAGCCCACCGCCCACCCCCGGGACGCCCCGCTCACCTGAGCAGCTCCCGTAGTGGCGCACGCCGATGGAGCGGCCGCGGTGGCAAGTGGCCCGCCGGAGGTGGCACGCCGAGGGGTAGGTGACGTTGTTGTTGCCGCAGAGGGCACGGTCCAGGCTGGTGGGCTCAGGGCAGGGGGCTGTCCGGCACATCACGCAGTGGGCGCTGCCCGTCTGGTCCACCACACAGGTGTGGGTGCCGGGGCACACCACACTGGAGCAGGACTCTGCGGGGAAGCACAGATGGCCACAGCTCAGCTGGGGATGGCCACCATCCTCCTGTGGCTCCCCTCCACCCAGGCAGGCGGGGGGGCATCGCCCCAGGGACCCCCAGCCAGCCCAGGCCCCCTCCTGCCTTTAGCCACCAGGGACCAGAGCACAGCCGGGGGATGGAGGGTCCCAACTCCCCCATCGCTGCTGCTCCCGAAGATGGGAGGTGGCCGGAGCTGGTGTCCTGGGTGCGAGGGACTGCCTGGCCCTGCAGCCCCCCAAGCCAGACCCCTGTCATGCTGGGGGTGGGGTGGGCAGAGCCCGGCTCAGCACAGTGGGACCAGGCTGGGGTGAGCAGCCCCACGCAGGTGCCTTGGCACGGGGAGCAGTAGCCACTGCGGCCTGGCTGGCAGCCACCCTGCACACCTCGGCCAGAGGGGAAGGGGAGGGTCCCCTGGATCCCACCCAGCCCTGGAAGAAGGGACAGAAGGAGCTGCGCAGACAGGATTGGGCCCCACACAGAGCTCTGCTGGGACCCCCAAGTCCTCAGCCCCCCAAATCCTGGGGTGTGCACTGCCTGCCAGCCCCACAGCCCCCCATCCCAGCATGTCCCTGTGGCAGCGCTGGGGACACGACGGAACCCGCAGCGCTCCCCAGACACCGTAAACACCGCGCGAGGCCGTCCCTCCGCCCCCCGCTCCTTCCCGGCCGGATTGGAAGGGGATTTGGCATCTGCAACTCCCAACTCGCGTTTCTTGCCCCACATTTCCCTGTGCAGTCCAGAGCTTGACAGGCAAAGCATCTCAGAGAGGAGGGCTGGCAAAAATAATCATAATAATTCTGACAGTTCTTGGCAGGGCAGGGAGGATTGCTGCTCTCTTTAACAAAACAACAAAAAAAAAAAAAGGGGGCTTGATGTTTGTAAGTGACATTTTACGGACTGTTATTCCTCAGCCCGCGGCGAGGCTCAACCCCGTGGCACTGACGGGCTGTGTCGGCATCACAGGCAGCTCCGCTGCCGTGTCCCCACCGGGGTGGCCAGGACAGGGCCCTAGGTGGCCAGCGGCTGCCAGCGAGGGTGACACTGAGGGACGTGACACCCCCACAGGTCAGGGGGCTGCTGGTGGCTGTCAGCACCAGGCTGGCTGCGGAGCCATGTCCCTCACTGGGCACAGAGCCCCGTGTCCCCTCCATGGGCACAGCCAGCGCCAGGCACAGGCTGGTGGAGCCACCGGTGCTCAGGGCAGGATGGCTCCTCCCTGGGGCACACTGCTCACAGGGGACAACGGGGGACACCCGGCTTCCCCGGTGGGAGAGGGGAGGATGTGCTTGGACATTCTGGGACAACATGGTCATGGCAGGGTGACCCTTCCTCTCCACACCAGAGCCGCTCACAGTGAGTCACGAGAGCCCAGGGACCAGCTGCCATCCATCCCGTTACGGGCGGGTGCAGCTGGGACTGGTCCCACAGGGAGCTGGGACACAGGAGCCACAGGGGATGGGACAGGACGGGGATGGAATAAGACAGAGTGGGGGCACGACCGGACCTACTTTTGCATTTTCCCTGGTACATGACTTCGAGGTCGGGGTGGTCTCTGCACTTGGCCGTCAGCAGGTCGCACTCGTCCCGGTAGGTGTAGCCGTCGGAGCCGCAGACCTGCAGCTTGCGGGGCAGGCTGGAGCAGTCGGGGGCGCAGGCGCACTGGGGACGCCCGTGCTTCATCTTGCAGACCTTGTCGGGGCCACACACCACCCCCTCGCAGCTCTCTGGGGACAGAGGGGACCAGCACGTGAGAGTGCGGCACCACAAGGGAAGGATCCATGTGCTCAGCCTGGCTGGCACCCCGGGTGGCACCGAGCAGGACAGGGCCAGCATCAGCCCTCGGGGTCCCAACGCACACGCTGACGCCGCGCGGCCCCGAGCAGCATCTGGATCTGCTCAGCTCCGCCAAGGAGCAGGTCGTTGGCTGGAGCCCCACACACTCATCCAGCGCCCGCCCCAGCCAGGGCCCCGGCCCCCACGCAGCACCAGCTCGCTCATTTCTATGGATTTATTTTTTGGAAGGAGACCTTTCTTTTTCTTGTGCAATGGAAAAATCTATCTCTGCAAGGCCCCAGCTCCTTCAGAAGGAACTGGGCTTCGCAAGTTGTCTGGGCAATGCGGAGCGCAGCTCCCACCAGACAATACCCAGCCCTGTTTCGCTCGGGGCCTCCGTGACTTGAACACAAGAGCGGGACGCGGCAGTGAGCACAGAGCCCAGACAGGCGGCCGCTTTGTCCCCCGGGTCGCCCCCCGGCCAGCACGGGGGCCGGGTTCAGAGGGTCCCACCAGCGCTGCCCCAGGGCCGTGCCCACGCCAGTGGGGACCGAAAGGGGCCAGACACGGACACGGGTCCCCCTGCAGGGAGAGGCAAAGGGGTCAGCGCCCACACCAGGGCAGGGGTGGGGGCTCCGGCTGGAAGCCCTTCACCCCCCCAAGGCACACAACCAGCCCTTGACCCACAGGGACCCTTGTGCCCCCTGGGACACAAGCGATGCCGGGAGCTGGGGGGTTGCAGGACTGCCTCTGGCACAGGGACACGGCTCCATCGGCACCCACGGGGAAGAAGGTTGGGCAGGACCCAGAATCTTCCCAAGATGGGAATACACCCCGAGCAGGAGGGATTCCCACAGACAGGGTGTGTGCTGGGAGCTTCGGAGGGGGATTTCCCCACAGGAGAGGGGTCACTTTGGGAGACAGCAGTGGGGGGAAAGGAGGAGGAAGGGTAAATTCCCCGTCTGCTTGGCCCAGCCCTCCCCAGGGGAAATTCCCTGGTGGGAGACAGACAGTTCCCGGTTTGCTCCCTGATTTCCATAGCTGGGTCCTGTCCAAGGGAAGGGGAGAGCAGCAGCTGAGCCCCAGCAGCATCCCTGGGGAAATCCACAGGGATGAGACCCTGGGACAGAGGGGCAGCCCTGGGGCTGCCAGAGCAAGCAGAACCCTTGCTGCCCTCCGCTGCGGGAGGTGGCCACCAGTGCAGGGTCGGGCCATCCTGTTTCTGCAGGGAGGGAGGCAGGGGGACCATCTGCCCATGACCCCAACCCCACAGCCCAGCTCTCCCCCCTGCTCCGGGTCCCCGGGGGGGACACAGTGTCCCCAGCAGCTGGAGCAGGAATTCCACCCCCCCACCAGGGACCCGCTGCGGAGCCCCCGGGGCCCGGCCAGCACCTTCCCGCGGGGCTCAGCCGCCCCGGCTGCTGGCGCGGGGCTGGTGGCTGCAGCCCCTGTTATCCTGGAGTAACCTCTGCCGGCCCCGCGCGCCCCGGGAGCGCAGCACGGCTCATCCGCCCTTTCCAAGGCCTCTGGCGTGCCGGATCCCGGTGGGGAGCAGCACCAGCTCCATCTGGATGGGACAGGCAGGGGCTTTCTGAAGGGTGGGGAGTCACGGTCTACGTGCCGGCCGGGCTCTCCAGCCCTTTCAGCAAGGGTCCTGCTCCCAGACCCCAATGATCCCCAGGAGCCGCAGCCCCCACTGGGGTCTGTGGCCACCAGCAGCCCCCCTTGTCCCCCAGCCTCCCCACAGAGGTGAGGGCAGACCCCTGGGACGAGGCTGCCTGTGCCTGCCGCACTCAGCCCCAGGCACAGGGGACCCATGCTCCCATCCAGCCCCTGGGGAGGGTCCCGGTGCCGCTGGTACCCACCGAGTCACCAAGTGGGACCAGCCTTGGGGAGATGGGGCAGAACACCAGGGCCAGGACCCCACTCAGCCTTTGGCACAGGGTGCAACCCCGAGCCCAGCCAGGACGGGGCTGAGGAGCAGCCGGTGCGGCAGCACCAGGGAGTGCAGAGAGGCTGGAAGAAGCGGTTTTGTCAAGAACCTTTTTTTTTTCCCCCTTTAAGCAAATAACGACATGACCTTCCAAAGACCTGCTCCTGCCTACTGCGGTCAGCAGGTCCTCCAGCATGTTCTCACAGGGCCACGCAAGTGCGACTGGGGGATCCGCGCCTCCGGCGCACGCCAAAACATCTGGTGGGGCTGGAACTCACAGCTGGAGAGTTTCCACTTCTGGAACTGCCCGTTACATAAAGCCATTTCACACACACGCTGGGAGGAGGAAGGGGGAGCAGAGGGGAAGAAATAGATCTTTTTTTTCCTTAAAAAAAAAAAAACCAACCACTTAAGAAGTTTCCCTCTGAGCAGAGCTGGCGAGGGCAGTGGGGGAGGCCACAGCAGAGTTAAGCGGGGAACGGGGAGCCCCAGCTCGGCTCCTCGCACTCGGGGAGCCCAGCCAAGGCCCAGGTCACGCATCCCACTCCGCAGGGGAACAACAGAAATACACACAAAACGAAAGCTGCCAGGGACGGAGTCTGCCCCGAGAGCCCTGGCCCCACGGCAGCAGCCATCCTGGAGCTGCAGCAGCACAGGGCCGGTGGTCCCTGGGCTCCCTGTGCCATCCCAGACAGCCCAGGAGGGCACCGGAGAGCCTGGTGTGGGGCAGCCCAGCCCCATTGCTGCTGCTTCACCTGGGGCTGCGGGCTCTGTGCATCCCCCCAGGCCTCCGAGCATCCTCCACGAGCAGAGCTCAGCCCCCACAGCAGCCCAGTGGCCACCACGGCCACTCTCACCTTTGCAGGGGTGGCAGGTCACCAGCCCCAGGAAGCCCAGCAGGCTGATCTTGTTGCCGGGGTAGGTGTAGTTCGACCAAGCCACGTCCACGTTGCCGTTGGCACAGCATTCCTCCCACGTCACGCCTGTCTTCAGGATCATGGTGCACTTGGCCTCCTTCCCCTGCTGCAGCCAGCAGATCCCACCTGCGGGGAGGGCAGAGGGTGAGGGGCCACCGCGCCAAGGGCAGCGAGACCCCCACCACAGGGACGACACCGGTGCCTGGAAATGGCCAGGAACCCAAAGAAGCTCCCCGCTGGCTCCCACCTCTCCTGTGGCACAAGGGCTGTCCCTGAGCAGATGTCCCCATAGGACACCCCCCATCTACATCTCCGTGCCCACACTGCCACCCCAGTGCCCTGGGCTGCTGGTAGCCCAGATCCCCTGGCCAACAGGCTCCAAACTCAGGGCTGGCACCGCAGGGATGCAGCAGTTATCCCAGCACTCACAACTGATGCTCTGGGCAGCAATGTGGGGAGGGCAGGGCTGGGGGGGGGTCAGCTGCCCTCCCCGCATCGCTGCCCATCTCTTGCCCAACCCCACAGATGGGGGGCTCCATGCTGGTGGGTGCCCATGCTGTGAAGGCTGGATGCCCCCAGTGTGGGCCAACAGCCCCACGGAGGGGACGCAGGCCATCCCCACAGCAAGGGGGCCCGACACCCCCAGCCTTAGCGAGGAGCATCCGAGGCACCAGCTGGAGAACAGGGCACTTGACACAGCCCTTGGGACGGGGCCAGCCCGGCGGCACCGGATCCCTCTGAGTCAAAAGCCTGTTTGTTCCTTAACCCCACCAGAGAATCAGTTATATTTTTTATTAATTTTTTTTTCGGTGAGTGATTCCTTTGCAATTTCCGCCTCTGCAAACCAGCCTCTTCTGACGCGTATTTGGGTTCATGCTCTCGTTAGCTGCGTCTGAGGTTTGTTCAACAGCTGAAGATGGGAGGGAGGGATCGGGGAGGCAGGGGGGGCACGACTCACACACAGATCCTGCTGGTGCCATGCTGGAGTCGCTCCCCTCCAAAGCGGGGATTCACCCTGCCCCAAAGCGGAGTCAGAGCACCCACCTCGGACCCCCGGTGTCCCCCCCAACTCCCTCCCATGTGCCCAGTTTTGGTTGGGCCAAAAGCAGGTGGGGGTCCCAGCCCGGCCCCAGCTCCATGGGGATGGAGCAAACCCTCGGGCTGTGGGAACCGGGGGCCTGGACACCTCTGGAAGCATCATCTGGGCCACCACGCCTCTGCCATCGGTGGGTTTATCCTCCGTGGATTTGTCTAACAGCTCTTTCAAGCCCATTTTTCCTTTACAACACCCTGCGACCCCGGCTCCACCCCCTGGCACCAAGCTCCCCGGGAGCCGTGTCCTGGCTTTGGGCTGTGGTCGCCCGTGGGCACAGCCCCGCGCAGAGCGGTCCCACCCACCACGGGATGGATCCACGCACACCCCCCCACCTCGGGGGTGCCCCATCGTTGGGGTTTGCCCGTGCCTCAGCTGCAGGGGTACAGCGCTCCCGCACCCAGCGTGTCCGGAGCAGCCGGGCTGTGCCAGGGGACACCCCGCGTGTCCCTGCCAGGGCCCTTCCAGCACTTGTACTCAACCCCGCGAAGCAGCAAGTGGAGATCTCGTGGGCTGGGGCGATGCCGAATGCGATCCCGGGGGGCGCAGCAGCACCAGGGGCCTCCCCTGTCCATCGGGGTACCCTGACCCCCCACTCGCCAGCCTACGCTGGCAGCGGGAGATGGAGATGAACGGGACTGGGTGAGGGAGAAGATGGAAACTCCAGCGCCGCTGCGGGAGAGCCGAGGCTGGCAGCAGCGCCCACAGCTCTGCAGCGCTGGGAAGGGCTACTGGAGCCTCAGACCTGGGTGCCCAGATGGCTTCCCTGCAGGGAAAGGGCTACCAAAGAGCCCGGGCACCTCCCAGGCGCCCCCGGGAGCTGCCAGCACAGTCAGCCCGGCCGGGAGGAGTTCAGGCTGCGAACTCCACACCCAGATCATGAGCCCGCCACCGTGCCCAGTTCTTCCTGCCCAGCTCACAGAGCTCCGGAGCGGGGCTTTCCAGCCCCCCAGCTTGGGGAGAGGGACCCCCCCGGGCAGCCATCCTCAGAGCAATGTGAGAGGGCTGCCGGGGCCAGCCAGGCTGTTGCCCCGATGGCCCCCATCCCAGAGCACACAGGGGAGCAGGATGCCAGGGTCAGGCACCAGCACCGTCACAATACGGGAGGTGGCAGCAGGGCCATGTGGGACCCCCGGTGCCCGCTCCCACTGCAGCAGCCCCAGGGAGGGCCAGCCGGGTCCCGGGGCCACTCGATGGCACCGCTGGGTACTGCTCCACCACTGCCTGGCACCGAGCACCTCCCGATAAAACGGGCTTTTGCCGCCTAGAGCCCGGTCCCGCTGCCCGCACCCACCGGGCCAGGGCTGCAAAAGCCGGGAGGGACCAGGGGGGACACAGCAGCAGGACGGGGGGGGGCACAGCCCGGTAACGGCGCCGGGACCCCGGGCCGGGCCGCCCCTGCCCCAAGCACCTGCCGGCGGGGCCGGGCCGGGGCGCGGCGGGGAGCGGCGGCACCGAC
>JAOXNO010000015.1:3268150-3282016 GCA_028565335.1 Limnodromus scolopaceus | reverse complement strand
GGAGAGGGCGTTAGGAGGGGCCGGGGTGAGGAAATGGCGGCGTTGGAGGCTGTGGGGGGGAAAGGGGGGGCCCCCAGCTGAGGGGAAGAAACCGGTGGGGCCAGAGCCCGGTGGGGAGGGGGCCGCCCGTCCGTTTCGGCTCGGTGCGGGGGTGGGAGGCAGCCCCCCGAGCAGCCTTGCCCCAGCGTGGATTGGGGGGCGGTGGGCCTGGGCTTTCCCCGGCCCTTCCCGGTGCGTGTGACACCCCCGGGCTCGGGCAGCCTCCCCCCGCTCCTCTGTGTGGGCCGAGCTGGACCCCGCGGGGGGGTGGCGGGTTCGTCCCTGTCGGGGGGGTGTGAAGGAGCACAGAGGAGCGTCGTGGGCGGTGGCACGGGGGGGCAGGAGTGACCCGGCCCCCCCGACTCCCCTCCGGTGCCGGGCAGGCATGGGCAGCGCCCGGGCAGGGGGGATTTGGTCGCCGGGAAAAGCCTCCGTGTGTGGAGCGGTGTGTGCCCGGGGGGATAGATGGAGCGTCGGAAAAGAACTGGCTGAAGCATCATGGTGGGCCCCGGCGAGGTCTTCTGCTGGTGAACGTCAGACTCTGCGAGGTGTTAGCTTGGGTTCAGAGCATCCTGCCGGTCTCTGGCCTGAAACTTCTCCCAGGGTCTCACCAGATGAAGGTGTTGGTTTTTTGTTAACGTTTATTTTAATTTTAGAAGCCCCCCGGTTGTGAGCGTTGGTGTCTCTCTGCTATGGTTGATTAGACCTGGCCCTATTTGTCCTTTTGCACTCTTGGTTGGTCTTACTGGTTCGGCGAGGGCATCCCTGGCTGGAAAATCTCACAGTCTGTGTTTGAGAGCGGGGACAAACCCCTGGATAATGCTCCTGCTGAACACAGAGCCAGGTGGGGGAGATGGCTCGGGAGCTGAAGCCGTAACCCATGGATACCGGTCATTTATTTTTGTTTAACCCCCTGGTGTTGGGCAGCGAACACATGGGACAGTGGTAGTGAGTAGACAACTGCTTTTGTTGGTTCAGGTCTACTTAATTGCTAGTTAATGAACTTGTTCTGGGGGTCCAAGTTCATTTGGTTTCACTTACTGTTCACAGAGCGAGCTGCTGGAGGTGCCACGTCCTGTGCCGCGGGAGGAGCGCTCAAACAGCCCCAGAAACAGCAAACTTTGGCATTTGTGCTGCTCCAGCTGCAGAGGAATTTGCTGATCCCTGTGTTCAGAGGGGTCTGAAAGTGCACACACACAAAGTTTCCCTTAAATAGGAGAGTTGGGAGGAGTACGTTGCTCCCTGCTCAAGGGTGGCTGCCGTTGTAATTTACCCCAGTGCCATACTGGTGGGAAGGAAACCAGAAAGGGGATATTTTGGAGGCGGAGGCAAGCGATCTGACTGTCTGTGCCTGACACAGAGTTCCCCTGTGCTGGTCACCAGCTCCGAGAAGAATTTGGATGGTGTAGAAATGTTCTTGACATCAAACGTTGTGTAAATTGGGCAGACCCAGTTATTTCACAATTTCAAATCCAGAGCCCTGCGCAGGAGGGGGAGCAGCAGCGTCCCCGAGCCCGTCCCTGGGCCCTGGTGTTCCCCGCTCCCTTATCTCCCGGGGCCAGCGGTCCTGGGGGAATCGCTGGTGTGGCCACCTTGTGCCCGGGGCCTTATCGCTTGTTCCTGCAGTGGCCGCAGGAGCCATTCCAGATGTCTTATCGGAGCAGCCCCACGCTGCCGGCGTCCCCCCCTCCTTTGGGGAATCCATTGACTTTGGTTAGGGGCCTGTGCCAACTTGAATGTAGCCGTAGTAAAGGGAAGTAGCGTTATTTTTAGAAGCTCTGGAGTTTCTCCCGTGCTGAGCCCGGCGCGGGGCGCTGAGCGGTTGTGTTTGCCTGCGGTGGCTGTTCCGCCATGGTTGGGGCTGGGTGCGGGCTCTGTCACTTCCTCTCCTGGCGGGGTGACACGGCGTGGCCCTGCTGCTGCTCCAGCTCCCAAAGTGAAGCAATTTCCTTTCAGGGTCTGAAGCGTTCTGGGCTGCTGCTTCCCACGGCAGCGTCGTTGTGGAGCATAAATCCTTCACCCACAGCAGGAATTGTGAGGGAAAGGGATTGTCACAAACTCCCGAGGAATCCCGTGCCTGCACACATGGGCTGTTTACCCCGCAATGTTCTTTCTCCGGTGTCGGAGGCTACAAGGGCGGCCATCGCTCTCTGCAACGAGTGTTGGGCGTGGGGGTGTAAAACTCTGTTATTGTGTGTTGCAGAATGACCCCCTTGTGTCTCCCTGACCTCTGCGTGGTGTGAAGCCCCAGCTGCCTCCATGACAGCTTCCATTCAGCCTGTCCTCAGCCACGCTGTGCTGAGCCCCTGCTGCCGTCCTCCCCTTGTTTCTTTAGGCTGGTTTGGCCCCTTGGAGGGGAGAGGGAAAGGCCCCCAGAACACACAGCTGTTAAAAGCTGGTGTTTGAGTGCTGCTGTTCTGGGAAGGCCGCTGGTTTTGCTTTCACTTCACCCAGAACGACATCAGATGTTATCTAATGTGTTTTCTCTGCTGGGGATTAACTAGTGTTATCTGAATCTTTGCTGAAGCCAAGTTCCAAACAGGCTCAAGCCCAATGATTTGCCTCCCTGGGTTGGTGGAGGCAAAAACCAGTGGTTTGGGGACTTTTTGGCTCCGTAGTTGTGGTCCGTGTTTGGGGTGATGGGCTGCCTGACTCTCCCACCCCGTCACACTGGAGGGACTCTTCATGGTCTTTACGTACCACTTTTTTCTCTCATTCAGTGTTTCTTCTCCCCCAGGACTATATTTGCCCACGGTGTGAGTCTGGTTTTATCGAAGAACTTCCTGAAGAGCCGAGGTAATGTGCTGCCCCAGAGGCTACTGCTGGAATGAACTCAGCCTTTTTCTAGTTAAAAAGGCAACATTAGATACTAAATACACCATTTTTCTCACTTCTCCCCAATATTTGGCTCGCCTTTTCACACTGGGTATGTAGTGCTTAGTTTGCATGGTTTGCATCAGCAGGTAAACAGGCCCTGGGGATGCTGGGTGCCCTACGGCGCTGGCAAAGGGTGGGGGAGCAATGGGTTGATTTAAAACAAACAACAAAAAAAATACTGGAGAGGCTTTCCCCACGGCATGTGGCAGCTCCGAGCTGGTTTGAGTCATCAGGGTTTGATAACCCTCAGAGAGGAATCCATGGAATGGCCAGTGTCCCTGTGCTTCCCTGTAGAGTTTAATAACTCAGTTTAGAGTGTGAATGGCGGAACGTTTTGACGGGGACTTTGGACTCCGCACCAGAGCGGCGGCGATCTGCCTTCACGTGCTGCGCTGCTGACTCGGTGGTGGGACCGCGCTCTGGCAGTGGCACAGTGGGCAGGAGGACCAGAAATGGCTGGAAATGCTTCAGCCGCACTCGCTGGCCCTCGGCTGTGAGCGGCCTGGGGACGGATGTTGGGTGCGGGGACCCTGTGCTGCGCAGGGAGGGAGTGGTTACAGAGCGAGCTTTGTGACCTGAGGAGGTGACATTTGGTCTGACTACGCCAACCTGAGAGGCTGAAATCAATCCTGTCTAATCCCAACTCTGTTGGTGACTTGCTGTGACCTTGGGAGAGCCGCGTAATCGCAGCACCTTGGGGTCCTGTTGCCGTGGGTGTCAAAGCCTGGGCCTGGATGCAGCTCTCCGAAAGCAGACGCCCAACAGCATTAAGAGTTTTCCTAATAGTCTGTCCTGTTCGGTCACATGCCCCTGCAATAGAGAAGTTCCTTTGATTCAAGATTAGACTTAAGCGTGTTTGGGTCACAGCGATCAGGGCCTGTACCCTAAGTCGTCTCTTCCTGGTGCTGCGGAGGATTAGCTGCTCTGTTGGAGGTGAATTGTGCAGGGAATCATTGCCTGACATCGTGGTTCAGTCACTTCTTTGTGGCTTCCTGAAGTCAGAACATAAAAGGGTGGGAAAGAGATGAATGAAGATGTGGGAAAATAGGGGGTTTAGGAGGGAAAAAATGATAATTGATAGGGACAGTGAGAAAATGGGCAGCTGAGGGCAGACTGGTTTCTGTATGGAGCTGGCCCTGCCCTGGGGGTGAGGGGACCTCTGGGGTCCCTTTGAGCTCTGGCTTGGCATAAAAATTAATCACTCGCACTCTGTGTGCTGTTACTGAGCTATGGTTCTGCTTTTCCTGTCAAATTCATGGCCCTTATGCCCCTCTGCCGGGAAAATCTTCTCACAGCCACCTTCTGAGGCTTAGCAATGCTCCTCTTCTTCTCAGGAACGCTGACAATGAGACCAGCTCCTCCACATCAGCCAGTGACCAGAACAGGCATCCTTTTGAGGTAAGGCCTCTCCAGCTCTTCCAATGCTTTCTGCTTTGCCATTGAGTTGAAGTATTTTTGCATTAATACAGTTAAAGGTTTCCTGGATTGTGACAAAATTTAGGAAAGGAGTTGTTAACATCATCCACGTGCTGCTCCTGAAATCTCTGCATGTCGTGTTTTCACTCCATGTTTTTAATAGGGAGTTGTAGCCTGGTGAGGAGTTGTAGCCATTTCTTACCCTGGTGTGTAGTCTCAGTCTGTGTCTGTTCCCTCACTGAGCTGCCTCTGGGAGTCCCTGATCCACCGCATCCAGCAAGGCTCCTGAGTGAAGGCTGGGGAAACAACACCAGGCGTGAAAGCAAAGGGCTGTTTCTCTTCTTCTAACAATCCGTTCTCCAAATTCTCTCACTCCCAGAACGTGGATCAGCACTTATTCACCTTGCCGCAGGGCTATGGCCAATTTGCCTTTGGGATCTTTGACGACAGCTTTGAGTTTCCCTTTGGGTCCACCGCGCCATCGGAAGACAACAGGGACTCTGAAAATCGGAGGGAGCGAGAGCATCAGTCTCGGCATCGATACGGCGCGAGGCAGCCCCGAGCCCGACTGGCCACACGCCGTGCCGCCGGCCGGCACGAGGGGGTTCCCACGCTGGAAGGGTGAGAGCGACTGCCGGGTCTTGGGGAAGAGACCCCGTTATTTGTCACTGATGAGACTTAGCTGAAAACCAGCCCGTACCGTTTCCTCAGGGGGTTGAGGAATGATCTCTGAGACCTGTGCTCCTGAGCCGCCTGGCCAGTGCAGGCAGAAATTATCCCCTTAAATGAAATATTGAAACTTTTCTGTATCAAGGAATAATCAGTTCATAAGATGCAATTGCTGCAGGATATTTTTCCTTTTCTCCCGATGATGGGACAGTATTTACTGTATTTACCCGCTCCTTCATGTCTGGTTTCTGGGCTGGGAGCTGGCAGACACTAATTCTTACACAGTGCTGGTTTTCTTGTCTTTCAGAATCATCCAGCAGCTGGTCAATGGAATTATTGCACCTACGACGATACCAAACCTAGGACTAGGTCCCTGGTGAGTTGGGGGATGTGCTGCTCTTGCTGCCAGATTCTTGGCCATGTTCTGGCCACAGTTAATTATTGTCCTTATTCTTAAAGGGGAGTCTTGCATTCAAACCCGATGGACTACGCGTGGGGCGCCAATGGCTTGGATGCAATTATCACACAGGTAAAATTGGCATTGGAATGGCATCTCCTGTCCCCTTGTGCAGCGCCACAGAGCTGTCAGCACGTGCTCTGATCATCTGGGGGGCAAACCCTGCAGGGGGAGAAATGGGAGAGCAGGTCCCCAGCGTGGGCGACATGGGGCTCGATAAGTGGCTGGGTTCTGTGCGCTGCTGAGCTCACGTCTGCTCTCTGGGGCCTTTTTTCAGTTACTAAATCAGTTTGAAAACACTGGACCGCCGCCAGCAGACAAGGAGAAGATCCAGGCCCTCCCCACTGTACAGATCGCCCAGGAACACGTAGGTACGTGTGTCTCCTCCAGGGAATCCCTCACAAAGAGCACTCTCAAAGTTCTGTTTAATGCTTTCTTGGGATTTAAATTTTGCCTGCTAGTACCTTTGAGGCCTAAAATATTTCAGAGAGGGAGAAGGGTGAGGTATTGCTCCGTTGTGCTCGCACACAAAAAGGAGCAGTGCAGACAGGATGGATTTGCTGTGAGGAGGCAAACTCCTCTGAGGAGCTCAGGGTGGATGGAGGTGAGGGAGCAGAAGGGAAGGGAACGGACCAGAAGGGAAGGGAACAGAGCAGCCAACCCAGGGGATGAGAGGGGGAATGAGGGGGCGGGAGCTGGAACACTCCTGTGTGGGGATGAGGAGAAAAGGTGGTGGGACCCGAGTCAGGAGTGTGGAGTCTCTCTCCTCTGCAGCTTAGCTCTGCTTTGCTTCACCTTCCATGGTACAGACTCTGGGCTGGAGTGTCCCGTGTGTAAAGAAGACTACACTGTGGGTGAGAGCGTCCGGCAGTTGCCCTGCAATCACCTCTTCCACAACAGCTGTATCGTCCCGTGGCTGGAGCAGGTTGGTGCTGCCCCCGCGGGTGGGTGACCCAGGCTCTGGGGGGGGGTTCCTGGTGCTTCTTTTCCTCTCTAAATATTTTCCTACCTCTGTGATGAGGCCTGAGCATGAGCGGCCTTTGATCGGAGGAAGGAGTGTCACCCGAGCCTTGTCCTCGAGTGCCGTTCCTGTATCATGTTTCTAACCCCATTTCCCATATTTCTTGTTCTGTTTTTATCTGCTCCCCAAAGCACGACACGTGTCCTGTGTGCCGGAAAAGCTTAAGTGGACAAAACACTGCCACAAACCCCCCCGGACTCACGGGGATGAACTTCTCATCATCATCCTCCTCCTCTTCTTCCTCCAGCTCACCAAGTAACGAGAACTTATCAAACAACTCATGAATCTTAATCTAACCCTCTGTCCCTGGGCCCTGTCCCTTGTCCCTCCTCCCTCCCCAGCAGCGACCGGGGCTTCCCGTGCAGAGCGAGGGGAGGGTAACTGGGGGGGGAACCAGCGCCCCCAGAATTCCCTTTTGAGTTCTGAAGACACGGAGACTCTGGGTCCTTCAGAGATGAGAAGCCTCCAGTTTTGTGACGGGGGAGGGAAGAGCTCTGTCTATTAATAAAATCATCCGTTTGCCGCGTGGATTTGGCCCGTTGCAGTGAGCGGCGGCTGCGCCTGTGGACGGGAACCCGCGGCGCTGAGCGAGCGGTTGCCGTTCCCCACGGAAAGGGTGTTCGTATGGTTTTGAATTTGAGATTCCTTTTCTTGATTTCTTTTCCTCCTCTTCCTCCTACCCTCCGATTCTGTCTCTTCTGCTTCGGAGATTGAAGTCTATAAAATGAGCGCGTAAGATACTGCCTCCCTCCCGGCACCCCCGCTGGGGAGGGCCCGTAGCTGTCACTGAAAACATGAACTCTGGAAACAGACCCCGTCCCCGTCCCCCCCAGCTCCAGCCCCTTTATTTTTCTTTGTAACCTCACCCTTCTGATACTCGACACTGAAAGGGTTTTTATAATTTTAAATTATTACTGCTGTTAAATAAATGGACGTTTCAGCTCAATGAGACGTTATGCATGATTTGAGGAAAACTACAGGGTAAGCTCCTGGGGGCTGCTGTGCTGAGCCCCCCGCACCCCCCCTGGCTGGGCTGGGCTCCTCCTGGCCACCGGGCTCCGGCACAGCCAGTGCCATTGGCGCGTTGCCTGCGGGTCCTGGAGCGGCTGCTGCAGGATGGCGACTGGCACCATCCCTGCCTGGGTCCTTGTATTTTTTACACCCCCTCCCTGGTGCCGTCCTGCCCTTCTCCCGGCCCCAGGGCACTCTTCCACCCCCTCACCACCGGGACTGGGCACCAGAGCAGGGACCAGGTAAAATCATTGTGATCGAGTAATATACAGGAAAAACAACATTTTGGAGAAAAGTGTATTTCAAAGCTACTTAAAATATGACTGATTAAAAAAGGAGAGAGAGACAAATATCCAGGTGTGTTTGTGACTCAGTTTCTGTCACCGAGATGGAGAATGAGAGGAATGTGACCGGAGCGGGCAGTGACTGTCCTGCCGGGAGGGACCAGGGGGATGAAACCCAGGCTCCCTGGGGGCTCTGGCCAAGGCCCTCGGTTCTGTTCTGGTCGCACAAGAGCCCCTGGGGCAGGGGCTGCGCTGGGGTGGGTGATGTCCCCAGGGGTTTGGGAAGGTCTGGGCTCCCTCCCTGGCACTCGGGGTCCCGGCACCGGCAGAGCTTTGGTGTTTCTCACAGCCTCTCCCCAGAGCCCGGCGCTTTGCCCTGAGAGCTCTCTGGGAAGGGACGTTCCTCCTGTAGGAGGGGGAAGCAGGGGCTGCTTTGGCGTTTCTCGAGCTGTTTTGGAATGCAAGAAGAGAAGGTTTGTTGGAGCAAACGTCCCCAGCGAGGATGGCAGCGGCCGGGGCCGGCACTGAGCAACTCTCCTGGAATGTTCTTCCTCCCCGGCTTTGCCAGGGCAGCCCAGCGGCACCTTTCATCTGGCGGGCGGGTGCCTGCGGGACCGGGGTTTATCCTGGGACTGGTCTGTCAGGGTTAAGGGCTCGTCCTCCGACGGAGGCTGAGCTAGAAGGTTCTGCCACCGGGATCCTGGGCTTGGGAGGCGGGTGGCAGCAGGAAGGTCCTCGGCTGAGCCTGGGCTCGTGCTGGGGGAAGGCTTTGCTGTTTGGTCACTGAAATGTAGCCCAGGAGACTGGGAAAAACCTTCCTTATCCCACCACATTCCGGCTGCTGGCTGTATTGTGGGGTTCCCAGCTCCCCCCGAGCTCAGGGGGTGGTTTCTCAGGTGTGAGTGGGGTTCAGGGAGGTGTTGAGTGGGTGAAGCAGAGCCTGGGGTGGGCGCATGGCTGCCACTGGCTGCCAGCCGGTGCCCATGGTGGTCACCACACAGTTAACGCGGTGGCTGTTCCCTCATGGACTCATTTGGAGCTGGTTGGGTAAGAAATGGAACGAGTTTGGTGGTTTTCACTGGGGCCATTGCTGGGCTCTGACGTGACAAAGTGACCGGGCTGCGACGCCGCGGCGGGTGCCAAGAGCGGGGCCAGAACGTGCCCTGGCCGAGCCACAGGTGACATTTCTGGCCGTGTCCCCACAGGCCAGGGGCTGGTCCTCACCTCTGGCCACCTTCCCGGCCCCATCTCTGCTGGGGCAGACAGAGCAGGACCAGGATGGGGGGCAGGACCAGTCTGGGGGGGGGGTCGGAGCTGGATGCCCCGCTCCGGGTCTTAGTCCAGGGGGTGGATCGGGCACCAACCACCTGAGGGGGCGTCTGTGGCCCAGGTGATCCTGGGGAGGGGTCCCAGAGCGGGTCTGGCCCTTTCTCCTCGTGATGCCCTGAGTTGGGGTCTGCTCAGGGGTGGGGAGGAGGGTCCCAGCTCCCCCCCAGCCGGGGACAGTCCCACGGTCGGAGCCAGCTCCTGCGGTGCTGCCCGGGGCCGGGTCCCACAGAGCCTGAGGCAGCGGGATCAGGGACCCTCTCGACCCCTTGTTCCCTCCAACTTGTCCCCTTGGGTCTCCAGGGCCACATCCCCTTGCTCAGGGCCTGGTTCCTCCTGGGGGGTGGTCCCCCCCGAGCAGCTCTTCTCTGCCCCACCATCAGCCACTTCTTCCTGCTCCCTTCTGCAATTGCCGCTGATCGGCCATTGCAGGTTTTCTGGGACGTGAGGGTTTGGGTTGGGGCCGTCTCCGCACGTGCAGGTGATGGTGGGGGTCGAGGAGGAGCCAGAAATGTTGTGGGACCGGCCGGGCTCCATGACGGCAGCAGCGGGGACCCCGGGGACCCAACCCCACCCAGCCCGTGCCAAACCCCCCGTGGACACTCCAAGTCTCACTCCACTCTCTGTACCACGGACACAGCTTTAATTGCCACAAGTGCTTGGACACAAGACAAACACACCCTGCCGTCACCTCCCAGCCCCTGTGGAGATGCCGTCAGCACCGTGCAACTGCCTGGCCCGGGCTGTGGTGGCCGGGGCACGACGTCGGCAGCCCTGGTACACGGTGGTGGGGAGAGCCGCATCCCTGCATCTGGGGCACCTGCCTTCCACATCCATCCTCCGCCGTGTATTTAAAAATAAAACAATAAATAGCAAAAAAAAAAAAAGATATGTACATAAATAAAATAACCCTTTTTTCCATTTTTTTTTTTTTCCTACAGCAGGGTCCGGAGCTGCCCGCGGGGCTCAGCTGACGAGCATGGGGAGGAAGTGGGTGGAGAGGTGCTGCCGGCGCGTCTTGCCCCCTCGCTGCGGCCGGCCCTTGCTATTGAGCGAGAGGAACATGGGGCGGCCCCGGTGCCGCCAGCGCAGCGACGCGTAGGTGTTGTAGCCGTTCTCCTCGATGCGCTCCGTGAACTTGCAGTTGGGGCTGAACTCCTTCTGGCAGGAGAGGGAAGGGGGTGAGGGGCGGCTGGGGCCCGTCATCGCCCTCCTCCAGCAGGGTCGGACCCCAAGAGCGGGGCAGGGCAGGACCCCACATCCTCCCTGGTTCCCAGGGGGGGAAGAGGGGCTCTGTGGGGTGCAGTCCCCCGCTGGGGAGCAGGTCAGGGCATGGGAAACCAGGAGCCCGCTCCTGGGCACCAGTCCCAGCAGGTTTGGGACCCCCCGTTCCAGCGCTGCCCTGCGCCTCTGACCCCGGTCCGGTCCCTCCCGGGAGGCAGCGTCCAACCTACCGACCCATAGAGCCTCCCCTGCTTGTTCATGGCCAGGTAGAAGCCAGTGTGCACCGCTCGGATGGCCACCACGCCGACACGCACCGACCGGATCTCGACGATGCCTGCAGGACAGGGGAGCACGGCCATGAGCCGGGGAGGGACGGGTGACCTCCCCGAGGGACCCTGCCCCGGCACTGGGTCTGTGGCCACAATGTGCTCCCCTGGAGGGACAGGGCCACTGACCCTCGCCCAGTGCCGGAGCAGCCAGAGGGACGCAGGAGCAAGGAGCAGGAGCAGGAACCTCTGATCCGGGGAGGGTTTGATCTTTACTCCTTTCCTCCCCAGGGCCCAGGAGCCGGGGCCGCACGGGAGCGATGCCAAGCACAACCTCCACTCGCCTGGGACAAGCTGTCAGCCTCTGCCCGGTGCCGACCTCATGTTTATCCTCCCCTCATTGCCAGCTCTGCCCCCGCATCCGTCCTGAACGTGCCTGCGGTGCCCTGGGGACCGGACCCACCTCCCACAGTGCCTGGCACCCAGGCTGGCATGTCCCTCGAGGAGCAAAGTGTGCGTGGGGGTGGCAGCGACGGCACGCAGATGCGTTACGGTGGACGGGGGCACCCGGGCAGAGGGCTGCGGGGGCAGGAATGGGGCTGGGATGGTGCTGCCACAGCTGCCAGTGCCGTGACCCGCTGGCACAAGCATGGATGACCACAGCCCTGTGCCGGGCACCGCGGGCCGGAGGGATGCGGCGGCGCTGCAGGACGTGGGGACAAGCCCGGGAGGTGGCTGGAGCCGGGCTGTGAAGCCACAGCCGGGGCCTGGCTGCGCTGGTGTTGTGTGTGCCCGGACGCCGAGCTCCGGCACAGCCGCTAATGGGAAAGGCATGCGGTCGGACCAGCGGCTCTGACGGGGAAACACCCAGAGCATCGTCAGGGCCCCGGGATTCCTGCACCATCTCGCACCCGGCCAGCCCGGAGCATGGCTGCCAGCCCTGCCGCCCCCGGGGCCACGCTGCTGCAGGGGGGGGGAAGGAATCTGCAGTGGGCAGAGAGGCAGGCAGGGCAGCGGGCAGGGGGAGCTGCAGCAGGGGCTGCCCATGGGCACCGATGTCCCAGCTGGGGTGGGAGGATGCGCGGATGCTTCGGCTGGCAGCAGGCACAGCGCAGGGGGCTGCAGCCACGAGGCAGGGGCTTTTGCTGGCACTGACTCCCCGGCTGAGCCATCACCGACCCCCCAGCATTGCCTGGGTATCACCTCCCTGGGGGCACTCGTGCCCTCGCCAGGAGCAGAGGGGGTGTAGATGGCATCGGGACAGCGTGAGGGCTCCGAAGCGTTCGGCTCCTTTGGGGCAATGGGTAAGAGGGAATTTTCAGCCCAGCGGCCCCAGTGCTGCCCCCAGCACCCCTCCTGGCACCCACCGGGACCCGCAGCGCCCGGCTCAGGCAAGGTGTTGACAAGCAGCAGCCGTGGGGAAGGGCTGAGCAAACGCCTGCGAATCCATCCCACTTGATCACCGTCTGGAGCTGCTGCTATTTATAACAAAGGACTTCTGCTCTGCTAAAAATAACCCCCCGATGCTGTTCCTGGTGCCCCAGCCAGCTCTGCCACGCTCTGTTTGCCGGTGCCCAACCAGCACCCGGCTCACGTGGGGGGACGGGTCCCTGCAGACGTGGGGGCAGCAGCCCAGAGGCAGCTCCCAGTGCTCCCAGTCTCACACCCCCAGCCCCAGCGGGGCAGATGTGGGTCTCAGGGACCCTGGGACAGCCCCTGCCACCCCGCAGCCACCAGTGGGGCTGGTCCAGCAGCTGCCGCGGGGGCCCCAGGAGGCCAAGCCCAGCCCAAGCGCGGGTTCTCTCTGTTGCACCGATAACCGGCGTGAGCCCTGTGCGACAGCCCGGAGCCGCTCCACCTGCCCGGCGCCGTTGCCACACGGCCGAGGGAACGTGTTGGGGCGCTTTGTGCTGGCAGCGCGCCCAGTCGGGACTCCCGACAGCCTCTGACACCAAGAGAGGGTTCCCTGGGCTGGGCTGGTCACTTGTCCTGCGGCCGGACGGGTGACAGGGCAGTCCCCGCTGCCACCAGGACATGGGCTGGGGGGTGCTGCTCCCCTCCACAGCATCCTCCCCACCCCAAGCCCCAACTCCCTGCCAGGCGCCCCCCGGGGATGCTCGGGCATCCCCTCTCCCACAGCATCCACCCACTGCCCTGCCAGCCCGGTGTCACTCTCCCTGTCACAGGGGGCTGGGACCCAGCACCCAGAATGTGCTGATACCCCGGGTGCTGGAGCTGGGCTGTAGCCCTGGCCCCCGCTGCAGCCGTACCAGGCAGTCCCCTCAGGACCCCCGGTGCTGTCACCTGGAGGGGCCCAGGTAGGAGCAGGACCCCAGTGTTGGGAACAGCCTCTCCGCTGGCGCGGGGACCCCGGTGCCGGCCCCCGCAGCTGCCTCTCCCACCGTCGCACGCGGCCGCTCCCGAGGGCTGCGGGTGGAGCAGCCCCAGCCCCAGCCCCAGGGGAAGGCCTCATCCTGACGGCTCCTGCCCGAGCCCCGGATCGCGGCATGGCTTGGGCAGCACCGACGTCCCGCAGCGTTCGGCCTCTCTGACCCCCCGGGGACACGCATCCCGGCCCCATGAGGGGGCTGCCAGCTGCGCCCACCCGTGCCCCTGCAGGACAGGGGTACCTGTGGTCCACACATACTCTCAGATTGTGCCGAGCCCCGACCCGCTCTGGGGCCAGTGGGTGCTCTGCCGTCCCCTCGACGGGGCTGCCCCGCTCCCCTGTGCCAGCCGCACGGATGCTCCCTTCTGAGACCTGCATTGCCCCGAAGCTTCCTCCCTCCCTCCTCCTCCTCAGCCTTCATCCTCCCCAGTGTGTTTATGGGGAACGATTGGATCCCCCCCAGTCAGAGCCAGATGAAGATAACCCAAAAGGCAGGGGAGCAGCCCCCCTGTCTGCGCTGGCAGGACGAGATGGGGCCAGGGACCCCCGGGTGACGCCGGGGGCTGGGCAGAGCTGGCAGAGTGACACCGGGTCCCCGGCGAGACCACGCTGGTGTCCGCGGACCTCCCATCGCTCCCGGGGGACGGGGGCAGCCGCAGCCGTTCGTGCTGGAGCAAGCTGCGCGTCCCGGACACCGTCCGCGGGGCAGCGGGGACAGCGGGGACAGGGGCACCCGCGGCTCCCGCCCCACCGGAGCGGTTCTCCAGGCGGGAGGAGCTGCGATCGCTCCCGGGTCGGGCACAGCGGGGTCCCGCCGCCGTCCCGGGGCGCCTCCGTCCGGCCTTCGCCCGCCCCCGGCCGCGCCCCCCGCCCCGTCTCTGCCGCGG
>JAOXNO010000015.1:3252352-3267794 GCA_028565335.1 Limnodromus scolopaceus | reverse complement strand
CCCGACGGCGCGGGCGGCCCGAGCGCGGGGCGAGCCGGTGGGCGGGGCGGGGCGGGGGCCGCGGCGGCCAATGAGCGGGGCGTGGCGTGGTCGAGGGGCGTGGCCTCCCATTCATAAATCGGGCGCCCCGACGGCTGCCCCAGATACCTGTCCCCGGTCACTCACCTGGGCTCGTGGGGCGCCCGGTCTGGGGGAGCGCCCGGTCTAGGTCCCGCCGGCTCCTGCGGCGGGTGGTCGGGCAGAGGACGGGCCCCGCGGGGGCCCCGGGGCTGCCCTGGGCCTGGGGGTGATGTCCGTCTGCAGCCCGGCCTGAGGCGTATCAGGACCGGGAGGGACGTGGGGCATCCCCGTGCCCCTCTCCTTCCTCCGCTGGACCGTCCGTGTCCCCCCCGCTCCGTGTCGTCGCCCCCCCCAGTGTCTCCTCCCGCCGTGTTGTTGTTCCCCCCGGCTCCGGTCCCGTCCCGTCCCGTCGGGGCCGCCGAGGCCGCCAGGGGGCGCGGGGCGCGGTCGTGCTGCATGATGGGAGTTGTAGTCCACCCCGGCGGGACTCCCGCTCCCGGCTTGCACCGCGCGGCGCCTGCGCAGTGGGTGAGCGCGGCGCGGCATGGCGGCCTAGCGCGGGGCCATGTCGGTGCTGCGGCTGCGGGCGGCGCTGCTGGGCCCGGCCCGGCTGCGGGGCGCCGGTGAGGGGACGGGGAGGGTGGGCCGGGCACCGGGGACGGGGAGGACGGCCCTGGGGTGGGCTGGGCACACGGGACCGTGAGAGGCCGGGCGGGCGGCCCGGGGTGGGCCGGGCACCGGGCCGAGAGCAGTGGGGTGGGGGTCCCTGGGGTCCTACCCCTCACCACCCGGGACGGAGCTGGGGCCGTGGGGTCCCGGAGGCCTGACCCCAACCGTGGGGATAGGGCTGGGGCTGGGAGGTCCCTGTGGGCCAGAGCATCCCCTCGGGACAGGGCTGGGGGTCTCCAGTGTCCCGAGCCCTCTGCTGGGACAGAGCTGGGGGCTACGAGAGTCCCGTCCCCAGGGATAGAGATGGGTCTGTGGGTGTCCTGGGGCGTTGTCATTCTCTAAGGGTGGAACTGGGGGTCTCCGGGGTCCTGTCACCACTGTGGGGTCGAGTCTGCCTGCTCTGAGGGTCCTGTCACCCCATGCAACAGCGCTGGGGTTTGTGGTGTCCCTGCCATCCCCCAAGAGGGAACCAAGAGGTTGGAGCCAGGGGTGGGGGTGCCCCTGTCCCCATCACCTGTTGGCACAGAGATGCCCCCGGTTCCATGGTCCTACTCTGGGGTTGCTGAGACTGCAGGCTGAGCTGAGAAATGCCACTTGCCCTCTGGGGCCCAGCCGTGGCGTGGGGCAGGGCTGTGGGGCAGCAAGTGGTGTAAAGGCTGGAGCCGCCTCTGATCTCCCTGTCTTTGTGTCTTTCCGCCGGAGGGATCCCATGGAGTGTTCTCAGGAGCTACTCCTCTGCCAGCGCCAAGGAGAAGGCAAAGAGAAATGGCATCTGTGAGAGGACAGAGCTGCTGGAGGGTGAGTCGGGGAGACCTGCAGGGGTTTCCCTTCATCAGTAGCCTGGGAGGTTTTCTCAGAGTCTTCCCATTCTCTGTAGCCATGAAGAAGGTCTTTGGGACTGTAAATACTTGGAGCCTGGGCAAGGATGTGGGGCTTCCCACGGACTTGCTGGAGTCCCTGAGCAAGTTCTGTTCTGTCTTAAGAGCCTGGAGGCCACCCTGTCCACAGGGAGTGTTGACTTGCTCTAGAACATGGAGTGGTCCTAGGGGAGGGTAGAAGAGTCCCTCCGGGGCATGAGGGCCCTGCAGACTGAGCTGGAACATGCTCTGGCTTTGGGCTCTCTGCCCAGGTAAGCTGAGGGCACAAGGTCCTTGGAGAGAGGCCCGGTGAAGTGACTGGGCAGCAGGATAGACAAGCGGGAGCGGGTGCTTTTTCCCTTCCAGTGCCATTGTTGGGGTTCCTGGGATGCAGGGTTGGGCCACAGGGTATGCGTGGATCCCAGAAAGATGGTGGTCAGAGCAGCTGAGTGCTGGGAGCAGGGCTGGCCGAGGAGGGGAGAGGTCCTTGGGTGGCCCCTCTTTTCCTGAGCATGTTACTGGGCCCTCCCTGACGTGAGGCCCTGGGGTAGGACACAACCTTCTGCTACATCCCTTCACCTCTCCCCGGCTCTGTGTGCTTCCTGGCAGTGCTGAAGGCTCGAGTGAAGCAGCTCCAAGCCAGTAATGTCCCGGAGGTGACGATGGTCAACAAAGTGGAGCTGGCCCCACTGGGAAATGACAAGTACCAGGACCCGCTGCAGAAGGTGGTGGCTGCTGGCCCCGCAGAGGAGCAGCCGGCTCCCAGGGGGAGGGCAGAGAGCCTGGCCCGGCCCAGCAGCTGGGTTGAGAAGTTGAAGAAGGAGATGCACATCCGACAGCTGAAGGTGGAGCGGAAATTATCCATCGCCGCCTCCCAGCTGGTTCTGGAGGGCCAGGTCAAGGCCAAACCAAAGGGCAAGGTGAAGGCCAAAGCTAAAACCAAGAAGAGCCTGAAGAGCCCAAAGGCTAAAGTGGCTGCTGGCTGGAGCCAGAGCCACGCTGGCTCCCACCACATCCATGCCCACGGCAAGCCCAGGGTGGTGGGAGTGAAGGAGGGTGCGAAGGTGCAGAGGCCTCGGAGGGTGCCGGAGGACAAGGACAGCAGTCAGCACAAGATGCTGCAGCAGACCATCCAGTCCAACCTCGAGTGCTTCCTCTTCCTCCAGAAGCCAGAGGAGGCTGAGAGATTCCTTCTCCTGTACCACAGCTCCCCAGTGAAGAGAAGACTTTTGAACGTCAACGCGTACAATGTTGTGATGCGTAGCTGGGCGAGAAAGGTACCGAGCTGCTGCCCTGGTCTACCTGGCAGGTTTTCTGAGTGGCCGAGGGGGAGACGGGGGTGGCTCAGGAGGAAGAGCCTCCTCCTTGTAGAAGCAGCAGTCGTGGTTTTATCTGTGTCTGTCACATCTGCCTTCAGCATGTGGTCATGGACCAGGCTGCAGGGGGCTTTGAACAACCTGATCTAGTAGGAAGTGTCCCAGGGCAGGGGTTGGAACAAGATGGTCTTTAAGGTCCCTTCCAACCCAAACCATTCCATGATTCTGTGATTGAGGACTTGGCTTCTGCTGAGAGGGACGGAGCTGGCAGGAGGCCACTGATCCCTGTGCGGTGGCTTTGAGGGGAAGAAGGGGATGGGGCAGGGCTGAAGCTGCACAGGAGCAGAAGGGCGTGAAGCTGTGACTTGGGGGCCTGGTGTCTGTGCCCACAGCCCCTGTCCTGTCTCACCTTCAGGGCCGCCTGCAGCGCATTAACCGGCTCTTTTCCATGCTGGAGTCTGTCGGGCTCCGTCCCAGCCTGGACTCCTACGCAGCAGTGCTGGAGTGCATGGGCCGGATCCAGTCGTCCCCCAAAGCCGTCCACAGGTAACACTTCACCGGGCTCCGGGGCAGCATCTCCACAGCCGGCACGGACCGGGCCAGTCGGCAGGTGGGGCTCTGGGCTCTGCTGTGCCCTGTTCCTGGCTCCAGCCCGGCAGAGCCAGGAGGATGTGGTCCCACAACATCCTCCATGGGGCTGGGGAGTGGGAGGGGGTGGTGCTTGCAGGGGATCCCAGTCCCCAGCAGCGATGGGGGCTGCAGGGAAGAGAGGGAGCTTCCTCGCAGGGGCTGTGACTGCTCCTGGTGCTCAGGCTGTTCCTGCCGCAGCCGTGCGAGCTCTGCTTCTGGGCTCGGTGCATGAACTGCGGTCCCCTGCCCCTTTGCCCGAGCTGTGACCAGCCCCGGGGGTTCCTGTCTGCTGGCTGGGGCAGGAGGGCAGAGCAGAGTTATCTGAGGGTGAAGGAACCCGCATCTCTTTGCTCAGCCTCCCCACCCGAGTGAAGGTGAAAGCCACTGCTCGGCAGAGGTGCGGGTTGGAGGGTGGATAATTGATCGTTGTAACCGGAGGTGGGTGACCTTGTGGGACAGGCCATGCTCTGAAGGCAGCTCCCACTCCAGCAGCTCCTGCAGCCCCAGGAGCGGGCTCCTGGCAGAAGGCAGGGAGAGCCTGTGTGCTCCCGCAGGACCAGTGTCCCACTGCCAGCCTTCCCGACAGTCAAGCTCGTGGAGAACTGAGGCATCTGCCTTTGTGGGTTTCCTGGTTATGCCCATTTCCGCACCGCTCTTCCCCTGCCCGAGACTGGGCAGACATCGGCCTCATCAGGCCCAAGTTGCCATGAGGCTTTTGGTGGTTGCTGCATGAAGCATGCTGTGAGGAGCATGCAGAAGGGAAGAAGCATCCCAGGGCAAGTGTGTGGGGCACATCCTGCTCCCCGGGGCTATCAGAGTCTTTCCAACGAGTGTGAGAGGTTGCACCCTCCTGCAGCCATCCTGGCATGAAGGGTGGCCCAGGGGATGGGTGCTGGGAGCCAGCGGCGTGAGGGGTGGCACCCCTGGAGTCTCCTTCTCTGTGCTCAGAGCTGATTCTTGGTGAGTGCCAGCCCCTAAGCCCTGCTTTGGGAGAGGGTTCTGCTGTTGTGGCTGTCAGGGCTTTGGCAGGGGTGGCCTCTCGTCATGTGCTGTCTCACACGGGTCTGGGTGACCTGCTGGGGGCACAAGTGAGAAAGGAAAAGCCTGATATAGTCAAGGCTCTTGGATCCTCAAAAGGGTCACCCCTGTCTGTCTCCTCCAAGCTTAGTCTTCTGTTTAAAAACTTTGTTCCCTGCCTCATTACATGCTGATTTCTGTACAAGATGCGCAGTCCCCTGTGAGAGATGAAGCCTTTCTTGTCCACCACTCCCCAGGTGTGTGCAGCAGATGAAGAGCGATGGCTTCCACGTGGATGAGGTTTTCCAAAAGTGCCTGTTTGAGGAAGATGAGAAGGAGGAGGTGCTGAGGGCCATCAGGATCCTCCATCCCAACTACCAGCTGCCCCCTCCACCCAAGCCCCAGACCTGCAAGTCTTCTCTGCTCCAGGACTTCTACTCTGAAGTAAGCCACGGAGCTCAGGGATATCTTTCAGCTTGAGGAGGGGCTGGAGCTGGCCAGATGGTCTTCACAGGTGTCCCCAGGTCCAGCCCAGGACTGTAGTATGGGAAGAACTTTTTAGCCCCGTCTCTGCTCAATAGCCCAGACAAATCATCAAATTGCCAACAGCCTTACAGAGGAGCAGAGAAACCGAGGGCTGGCGGGGGGGCTGGAGGTGACCTTCAGACACTGGAGGGGGTGCTCAGGGGGATGCTTGACCGTGACATAGAGCAACCTATGGAGGGACCTGTTACTGCAGACTCCCTGGGGTTTGCCAGCCAGAGGACATCAGACCTCTGGACTCAGAAGTCCAAGAAAGGTGCCTTCATCAGGGTCTCGTACACTATGCCTCTTGTGGGGAAGCTGGAAGAATGAGCATCTCTTCTCTTCTGCTGGCTTTTGGCATTTACTGCCTCATTTCTGTTGCAGGAGAAGATGGTGTCGTACCCCAAGCTGGATTTCTCTGTGCAGGAGTTGCAGGAGCGCTTTCAGCAGCAGCTGGAGATGGAGCTGGACAACACCATAACCATCGAGTCAGTGGAGGCCACCAAACCTCTGACGCCGGAGGCCATTAAAGCGGTAAAGCTCAGGGTCTCTGGGGGCTGCGTGTCTGGAGGGGAGGGGGCAGTTCCGCCCTCAGGACCTGTGGGAGAGATGCAGGTGGCATAAAGAGGGGGACAGCTTTTTGGTGACACACTGCAGCATTACAGTCTTGCTTCCGTTTCTGCACAGCGCAAGCTGCTGGGCACCCTTCGCTCCCGGTGGCACGACTCCATCCTCCAGGCCCTGCAGAAGTCGAAGCACAACATGTCCAAGCTCAAGACGGCGTCAGGGTACAACACTCTCTATCCCTACCTGTGCCTGCTGCCAGATGAGGAGTACGTGGCCATCATGCTGCAGGTAGGACCCTGCCCTGCCCTCGCAGAGCCACGGGAATGGGGCTGCCCCTGTGGCCATGGGGCTGCGACAAAGCACCGATGTCCCGCTTGGCCCAGCAGAATTGGAACACGAACCTCAGAGCTTGCCCAGGTTTTTGGGCACAGGTTCCGTCTGCTGCCTGTGCTGAGCAGCCAGAGCAGCCCCCGCTCTGTCCTGGCCCTGTTTCCTTCCTCATCATCTGCTCAACATCTAAGAAATCAACACCTTTCTACACTCCCCACACAGGGGCTGTAATTCCTGCTTTGTCTCTCTGCTCCATCTTTCTGTTCCTCCCTCCTTAAGACCCACTTTGCCTTCCCCTTTCTCAGATCCTCAGCACCCTCTCTCCACAAGGAGAATCTCTGGCTGTCCTGGCCAGGGAGCTGGGCTCCAAAGTCTACAACAGATACGTCACCCAGAGGAAGCTGCGCAGCCGCCAGCTGGAGAAGGTGCAGGAGGTCTATAAGGACTACATCCACCTGCTGGCAAAGGACGGCCGGGTAGGAAACGCCTGGGAGAGAGGGTCCTGGGGGCCATGGGTTACAGAGTGGAGACAGGGCAAGGTGGTTTGTCCACCCCCTCACAAAAGCACAAGGTCCAGGGTCTGGGAATCTGCTGCTGCCAGGACCACCCAGAACCACCAGTAAAGCCCCGACTAGCACTGGGCAGGCGGGTTCTGATGTAGCAGGGGGTATTTCTGAGCCCAAGGATTTTAAATCGTCAGAGCTGATCCCCTGGAGCCAGGTGTCCTGCGCAGGAGAGCTCTGGGAGGGTGCGCTCTGCAGGCCAGGAGGAGAGAAGGGGGCAAGGCCACTGGTCTGGGCAGCTTGAGGGATGGATGAGAGCTGTGTGGCACAGCCAGGGAGTTGGATCTGCGGTTTAGGATGGTTTGGGTCAGGATGGTGTGGGGACAAGGTGTTAGCACAGGGATGTGGTGAGAGAAAGGGTTTTGCAGCACCACTGTCCTGTCCTGCAACAGAAGCAGGGCATCACCATTGGGTTTGCCCCAGCTATGTCAGTTGCCCTTCCCCAAACACCCCTGTCAGGGAGGACCTGACAGGGACACGGAGACAGGAGCATGCTTCTCAGAGCCCTCTTCCAGGGACATAGATCCCACCCAGCAAACCTCCTGGCAGCAGCACGGCTGGTCCCTCCAGCTGACTCAGTTTTCTCCTTCCTCCTCCCAGCCTGACGAGTACTTGCCACGGGAATACTGGGAGAAGCTGGTGGCGGAAGCTGGCTTTGGGCCGTCCCTGAACCTGAAGGACTGCAGCTGGCCCTACATGCTGATCATGCGCCTGGGCATGCACATGCTGGAGCTCCTGGTGCAGGCTGTCAAGGTGCCCAGGAACATCCTCAATCCCCGCCTGGAGCCCAAGCTTATCCCTGTCCTCTACCACATCTACTCCTTCCGCAGCAGCTGGCAGGTGAGCCGTGTCCTGGGCACTCTGGGCAGGTCGCCTCTTCATCTCCATCACCTTCTCCCTCCCTGCTGCCTTTCCTGCTCAGGGACACTTAGAGGAGCCTCTGATTCAGTGGGGAAGGTGTCAGTGCCTCGCATGATCATTATGTTAACGGCTGATTGACCACATGCTCTTCCAGACTCCAGCTCTAATCCTCTGCCTTCACCTCTCTGATTCTCCTCTCTAGGTTGGGCTGATAAAGCCCCATCCCATTTTCTCCCAGATCGTGTCAGACGCTGCAGAAACCCTGCTGACCTTTAACTCCTCTGCCATACCTATGCTGTGCCCCCCAGTGCCCTGGACCTCCCCCCACTTCGGTGCCTTTGTCCTGAACGACACCAAGTTGATGCGGTTTGTGGACGGGGCCGTCCAGCACCAGCTGCTGCTGGAGCAGTGTCCCCCGGTGAACCTCCACCCCGTGCTGGATGCCCTGAACCAGCTGGGCAACTGCGCTTGGAAGATTAACCAGCCAGTGCTGGATATCATCATATCCATCTTCAATGACAAAGGCAATGAGAAGCTGGACATCCCTCCACCCATCTCGGAGGCCCCCAGGCCTCCTGCCGCTTCTGGCAGCTCCTCAACCTGGAACAAGTCCCAGAAGCACGAGCTGTTGCTGTGCAAGAAGAAGGCAGCTGAAATGCACAGCTTGCGCATGGACGCGCTCTACAAGCTCTCCATCGCCAACTACGTCAGGGACAAGGTGTTCTGGTTTCCTCACAACATGGACTTCCGAGGCAGGACTTACCCTTGCCCGCCTTATTTCAATCACCTCGGTAACGATGTCACCCGGGCCATCCTGCTCTTCGCGGAGGGGAGGCCGCTGGGGCCCAAGGGCCTCGACTGGCTGAAGATCCACCTCATTAACCTCACGGGGCTGAAGAAGAAGAACGCCTTGCAGGAGCGGCTGGAGTACGCCAACGAGATTATGGAGGAGATCCTGGACTCAGCCGACCGCCCACTGACGGTGGGTGGGGAGTGGCTGCGGGGCTCTGCTCACACTTGGGGTGGAGGGTGGGGATCCCAAACCAAGGGGGCTCTGGGAGCCTGCAGCTATGGGAGGTTCCCTCTCAGTGACCGAACTGAAGAGCAGGGAAGTTCCTCTGCATTTGAGTCCAAATAGGAATTTGAAATATGCTAAGGAAAAAAGGAATCAATGTCTGTAATTTCAGAGGAGACTTAACCATTCCTCTTATTTAGCGTGCTTCTAGGAAGTAAAATAAAATGGAAATCAGATCAATTTTGAAACAAAAACACTTTGAAAGAATGCTTTGAGAGGAAAAAGGGAAAAAAGCTTTGCAGCGTTTCCTAAATAACATATTTCTATCTGAAAAGACGATGAAATATTAGGGAAATGAAATCATGGTGGGGAGGAGGTGCCCAGTGTATCCCGGGAACGCAGGGGCTCCTGCATTTGCTTTGGGGTGCCTTGGCCTGCTCCCACCATCCTGTGCTTTCCTCTTCCCAGGGCAGGAAGTGGTGGATGAACACCGATGAGCCCTGGCAAGCCTTGGCATGCTGCATGGAAATCGCCAAAGCCTCACGGTCCCCGGATCCGGCAGCCTACGTCTCCCACTTCCCGGTTCACCAGGTGGGAGCCCGACGGACCCGTGTGTCCCCTGCGGCTGAGCGGGGGGAGCAGGGCAGTGAGCTCTGGGCAGAAGCACCCAGGGTTCCAACACTGCATTTTCTACCCATATGGCCAGGCTTTCTTAGGGGCGGGAGTGCAGTCTACAGGCATCCTGGCTTGAGAACTCCAGTAATTGGCCGCTGCGCACAGCGTTAGTGGGCCAGAACAGCTAAGTGCTGCTTTGCCTCTCCTGGCTGGAGCAGAGCCTGTCTGGGAGAAGGCCGTCACTGCCTGCGGGGTGAGAGCTGGGCCAGTCCCACCTCCTCCAGCTGTGGGATCAGGGCTGGGAATCAGCCTGATCCGGTGGGGTGGGACACAGGACACAGCGCAGTTGGGACATGGGACAGACGGGACATGGCAGCTTCTGCCCATCTGAAGTGCTTGGGGCTGCGCTGAGGCTTCAGGGGCCTTTGCTCCACTCCTGTTCCAAAGCTGGAACCAAGCAGCTCCGCTGGAGCAGAAGATGGGAGGTCTGGTCCCCTAAAGATGGGCAGGGGACAGAGCTGATCTGCAGTCGCTCGGATGCTGCTCGGCTCTCTGGGGACACCTCTCCTCCCCGGCCGCAGAGGGGCCAGGCAGTGGCTCCCATTAGCCAGCTCTCAGCCCTTCTCCCCGCTGTGTCCCCACAGATCTGCAGCGCTCTCTGCAGCCGCTGCCCAGCCAGCTATCTGTCTGCACTGATAAATCCCCCTGCTGCATGGGAGACAGTGATTAATTGTTTTCCTGGTGAGAGGGGTTTGCTCATTTATCTCATTAGAAGATCAGATGGCCCTAATGAAGTGGAGGTGGGGGGAGAAGAGGGGTGTATTCTGCCGGTAGCAATGGTCTGGAATATGTATGAGACCATCTAAACTGATATTGTTAAAACAACAAAAGATCAAGAGAGCAGCTGGGGGTGTGTGGAGGGTGCTGTTAATGAAATTCAAGCAAGGATGACTTCTGGAGGGCACCCGAGTCTCTTTCCACCTGAGTCATCAGCCCTGGTTAATGGAGGCAGCTCCTGTGCCGTGGCCGGGCTGCCGGGGCCCTGCCAGATCCCGGCTCCACTCCTTCTGCACTGCGGGCAGTAGGGAGGAGGGAGAGCAGAGCAGAGGAGGGGTAATCCCCCCGGTCAGGCAGAGCCCAGGCATGGGAGGAGCAGGGATGGTCCAAAGCAGCAGCACATCTTCCCTGAGAAGCACTTCTGCTGTTTGGAGAATGGCAGGACCTTCCCGTGCCATCGCTTGGGTCCTGCCGAGCTCCTCCAGGCTGACCTGGGTCCCAGAAGGGCTACTGGGGCTGCTGCTGTGGCAGCAGTCAGCGTGTCTCTGTAACTGGGAGAGGCTGGGTGGGAGCTGGGTTCTGCAGAAGGATGTTTTCATCGGCTGCGGAGCAGAGGCAGCACCACGGGCTGGAGCCCTGGAGCCGGCTGTGGCTTCCTGAGCGATCTGCGGCTTGGCCTGGCTCCGGTCCCGCTCCTGCTCCGGGGTGTCCTGAGCCTGTTTTGACTGCCGGCTCTTGGGGCTTCTTTTAGCATCCCAGACAGATCTGTTGTTTTCCAAATCTTCTAATTTTCAGTGTTTCCACAGAGCTCTGGTGTTTGTGAAAAATTCATGGAGGGGGCAATGTGATGTGAGGTTTTCTTTTTTTAAATAGCAATTAGTGATGAGACCCAGGCAGGAAAACTGTCTAGAAGGAAAATGGAAACTGGTGTGGCCCCGGCCACTGCTGGGAGGTCAGCTCAAATCTGGCTGAAGAAACAGGGGAACTCCTAAACCAGGTATATCTGCTGTTGAGCATTGCTCCATCCACACACTAACCCCTTGTTTCCACCCTGCTCTTCCTGCTCACAGGACGGATCCTGCAATGGTCTGCAGCACTACGCGGCTCTTGGCCGGGACCTTATTGGTGCTATCTCCGTTAATCTGATGCCCTGCAGTGTCCCCCAGGATGTCTACAGTGCTGTGGCTCAGCAGGTGAGGCACAGCGGGGACATAGGGAGGTGTCCTCTTGGACCTGCCTCCATCTCATCCCACTGAGTTGACAGGGTCACTCCAGCTCCTGAGGAGAAGGGCTGAGATAAGAGCAGCACGAGCTGGTCACAGGCAGAGTCTCTCCCTCCCTGAATGGGAACTGCTGCAGCAGCTGCAGTGGAATCTGGCTGGAGATCTGTCCTGATGGAGGGAGCTATGAGAAATCCACTGGGATTTCTGCTGTCCTCACTTCTCCTGAATGGAGTCTGGGAGAAGCAGCGTAGAGTGGTGGAAGAGAGCAGAGAGTGTTCCTCATCTTTTGGCCACAGCTGGCTGGCCTACAGGTTATGGGATTTTCTTCGTTTAAACTGTGTAGGAGGAAAGGGAAGGAATTCAGCCCTTGGCACTGCTGCTAAGTCTTCGATTCTCTTGGCAAGATATTGATGTGCAAGGAGCCTGCTGGGCAGCGTGCTGAGATCCACCAAACTCAGTCACCGGGCATTGAACCCGTGGCACTCAGCGTGTTTTCTCCAGGCAGCACCGCACCACGGGGGGAGGAGCAGGTGAAGGGGGCTTGGTTTGCTCAGAGCTATCACTGGGGGTGGCAGAGGCTGGAGAACCTGTGTCCTGAGCCACAGTCTTGGAGCCGTGTCCTTGTGATGTCCGGCATCACCGCACTGCCGAGTGACACAGCTCTGCTGAGGCAGCAGAGGGAGGCTCTGCGGGCATGTTATCTGTGCGGTGCAGATACCTCTTGATTCCTTCAGCAGACAGTCTCTATTAACCAGGGCTGGTGAAAATGGTCTGCAGGGTCTCTGATGGGGGTTCAGGCCCCTCCCTGACTCTCCCCCAGCTGTGGAGGTGGCCTGGGCCAGTGTGGCTCGCAGTGGGCTGACCTCCCGGGGTGCTCTCTTCCTCAGGTGGAGGAGTTTCGGAAGAAGGATGCTGAACAGGGAGTGAAGATCGCCCAGGTGCTGCAAGGCTTCATCAGCCGCAAGGTGGTGAAGCAGACCGTGATGACAGTGGTGTACGGTGTCACACGCTACGGCGGGCGGCTGCAGATGGAGAAGCGTCTCAAGGAGATCGATGAGTTCCCTGAGGTAGCGTTCCTGCCCCAGCCTCCCCCAGCAGTGTTTTGCTCAGCACTCAGTCCCCACTGGGGAAAGGTACCTGCGCCTGTCCTGCAGGTTTCCTTCCTGCCTCGCTCTCTCTTTCCCCACCAAATCTCAGGGAGCAGAGGGACGTGCAGGACTGAGCCCCCATGCCTGTGCCGGGCTTGTCCTGCCTGCGGGATTGCTGTCTGCCACCACTTGTGGGAAGGGAGGGATTCCTCAGGCGGGGCTGCTCCTCATCCTTCCTGCGCTCAGCTTGGTGGCGTGACAGCCTCGGCTGGTGTTTCAGATGCAAAACAAGGTTTGTGGCTGTGCCCTTCCCTCTGGAAGTGGCCCTTGTCTGTGGCAGAGCTCTTGGAGGCTTGCTCCTCCTGAGGCCTGTTTCTTCTTCTGTGACCCCGCCATGGGACAGCCCTTGCTGAGCGGGTAGTTTGCTGTGGCAGGTTGTTGGTGGGAGGTTTCTGCTGTGTGTTACCTTCCTGAGGCAGATGAGGCAGCAAGAGCCTCCCCTTTGTCCAGGGTCATTGCACAGAGGTCAGCCTGTCCCCGCACAAGGAGCCGTCTGAAATGCTGATCTCAGTCTCCCTCCATCACAGCCCACAGCCATCTGCAGCAGCTGCAGACAGCACAGTCTGTGGTGGAGGCAGTTTTGAGGCCCCAGGGATGGGGAGATGCTCCTTTAGCTCACCCTCGATCCCAGCACTTTGCTTCGCGTCTTTTGCTTTCCTGACTCCTCGCTCTGCCTCTGGTCTGTGCAGGAATACTTGTGGGAAGCATCTCACTACCTCGTAAAGCAGGTCTTCAATGGCATCAAGGAGATGTTCTCAGCCACACGAGATATCCAGGTGAGGTTTCTGTTGCCTCTTACCTCTCTCTGTTCCCTGGCCCACCTGTACGTGGAGGAGGGAAGGGAGATGCTCCGTGGGGCTGTCGCAGTCGGTGGCGGGCTCGTCTGTGCTGGGAGTGGATGTGGAGGGGGGAGTGGATGGGGTCCCCCACACTAACACCAGACACTTCCTTCCCCCCCTTCCTTCTGCTAAAGAACTGGCTGACGGAGAGCGCCAAGCTCATTGCGCAGTCGGGACGGACAGTGGAGTGGGTCACACCGCTTGGTCTCCCCATTGTGCAGCCCTACTATCGGTCCAAGTCCACTGTGGTGAGTATCTGCTGTGTGGGGCTCAACCACCACTCCCTCTGCCGTGGTGGGGAGGAGGGAGGGCAGCCGGGCTGCCAGGCAGCAAGCTACAGCCCGGCAGGTTGGCATCACCTGCGGGTGAGCCTGCAGAGCAGGTTGGATCTGTGTGTGCAGGCACGTCCTCCAGCCTCGTCGCTCCCTGCAGAGACTGGAGTGTGTGGGTGGGCTCGTGAGGAAGCTCTGCGGCTCCCGTCCCACTCAGGCAGCTGGGGCACGGGCCCCTTCCCCACACCCAGGAGCCTTCCTCGGGGCTCGCGTGATTCAGTCTCGCTGCTCTCGCCTCCCACGCGCTGCTGCACTGACTCACATCTCCCCAGCCTGTCGCGTCCTTGCAGCCACTCACCTCCAGGAGCCCTTCTCTTAGCCCTCGCAGGGCTGAATCAGCGCCTCGCTGGGAAGGGGCGAAGGATGTCTGCAGGCGTCCTCGGGAGGGGGAGCAGCAAAGTGTCACCCAAGAGTGACAGCTGCCATGGTGGCTGGGATGCCCTGGAAAGGTCCCTGCCCAGGCCCCTGTTGCAGGCAGGGACGTTTCCTCCGGAGCAGAGTCGCTTGTGGCCAGCACTGTCCCCTCTCAGAAGGATGGGACGGCGCTGGGCGCCTTGTGCTGGCCGGGCAGTGCTGTGCGGCAGCTGATCCCCCTGCTCTCTCCCCACAGCTGAACTGCGGCATGCAGAACCTGAGCGTGAAAAACTCTAACAGCAACCAGTAAGTGTGAAACCATGGTCTTTACTCAGCCCCGTTCCATCAGTGGAACCCACCAATGTGTGACAAAGCTCCTGGTGTCCCCCTGAGCTGCAGAAAGGCAGCTGGAGGAGGGGCCCTGGGGCCCTCCAGAGCTGCCCCCATCAACCCCAGCTCTTAGCTGGTGCTGGCTCGGTGCTGGCTTTGGCCCTGGAAGGCTCCCAGCTCCTCCCATCTCCCCCTCTGTGCTGCAGGAAGCCTGATACAGTGAAGCAGAAGAACGCCTTCCCCCCCAACTTCATCCACTCCCTGGACTCCACACACATGATGCTCACAGCTCTGCACTGCCTCAGGTAGGGACTCTCTCAGGTTCAGCAGGCACCGGGAACCCCCCTCCTTGCCTGGTCCCTGGGTATCTCCCAGCCAGAAGGTCTGCATGGGGCAGGGAATCCTGCGGAGATTGGACTCTCAGCACCGCTTCATGGCACCTTCTGCTGCTTCCCAGGCAGGGTCTGACCTTCGTCTCGGTCCATGATTGCTACTGGACTCACGCGCTCACCGTGGACGTCATGAACCAGGTAAAAGTGTCCTCCCAGGTCCCTTGTGAGCCAGGATCTCGATGATCTGTCCTCTGGGTGCTTGCCAGCCCTTGCCTCCCCTGGGCTTCGCTCCATGGACTGATTTATTTACCCAGGCAAGGGGAACCTGGGGTCCTTGCTGGCATTTGCAGCTGATTTCCTGGTGCCATAAACCCATCAAGGAGGGTGTGAGGGACAATCTGTGCCCGTAAATCAGTGCTGAACACAGCTCCTACCAGATCCAGTGCCTCTGTGCAGCCCTGGGCTCTTTCCCTGCTCTGAGCGCTTGTTGTACCATAGATTGATAAATAGGGGTCAGCTTCTGCTTCCCACCTCCCCTCACCCTTGTCCGGCAGCCTCTGCTTCCCACTCTTGCCCGCTGCTTCCCCTCCTCACCTCTGACCTGTCTTGGCTGAGAAGCGCTGCGGGGAAGGAGGGGAAAACATCTGTTTAACCTGCAACTCACTGTTGCTCCCTGGATCAGGTCTGTCGGCAGCAGTTTGTGGCTCTGCACAGTGAGAAGATCCTGCAGGATCTGTCTGAGTTCATGCTGGAGAAGTACTGCAGGTATTCCCACCCCTGTCACGCTCCTTCCTGCCTGCACCCGCCCCCTCTCCTGGGGCTGGATGTGCCCCGATGCTCAGTGTGACAAACGAGGTGTCCCCATCCTTTTGCTGCAGAACTGAAGTAGGGTTTGGGGCTGGAATCTCTTGATGGGCCTGGGATGGGCCATAATGTTTGTGCCATGGGTTCCCCCCCATGAACGAGGGATGGGTGATATGTTTTGAAGAGCTGAAGGCTGTCGCAGGGAGCAGGGAAGGGTGTACCTTCTCCCACAGCTCCCATGCTGATTTGCTTTCCTTCTGGTTCATCCAGCCCTGGCA
>JAOXNO010000015.1:3212156-3232510 GCA_028565335.1 Limnodromus scolopaceus | reverse complement strand
GCAAATTTTTCCTGGCGGTCTTAAAATTTGAAGTACCCACTATACCCTGCACCCTCCCCTTTCTGGCTTCTTTAGGACAGGGCGTCCCCCGCTCTGCCCCCTCCCCACCACGGACTCCAGGAGACACCAACAACCCAGGGCCTAAGTCCACAGCAGGGATTATCCCATGTGCAGCTCCAGCGCTGGCTCACAGTTGTCTGTTGAAGAGTAACCAGAACCAGCTCAGGAGGATCCCACCGGGATCTGCCCGGGAAGGGCTGGGGGTGCAGGTGGTGGGGCCCTCGCCAGGGAACGAGCTGCACCAGCCGATGTGCGTGGTGGCCCCGGAGTGACTCACAGGAGACACACCACTTCCACAGCAGGGAAAGGCACAGCCGGCTCCAGGTGAGGGGTGGGAGAGACAGAACCACCCTCCCAAAGCCTTCAGGTCATCTCCAGATGTCACCAGAGCAGTGTCTCCCTAACCCTGGATGCCAGACCTGCTGGGGACACAGGCCATGGCAGCCATGTCCTGTGGGGCAGCACACGAGGAACTGCAGGTTCAGGTTCTCCACAGGACCCTGAGCGGCCATGAACAGCGATGGCATCTCCCAACAGCCCGACCCAACACACCCTGCTCTTCCCTGAGGCGAGGGAGAAATCAGCTCTACTCCCACCCACCCCCCTTTTGCATCACCACAAAGAAACCCAGGACAGAGACAGCCAGTGACCTAGACTACCAGAAACAAGGGATTTACATTTACAGGTAGAAAAACCCTCCCACAACTCTTAAAAAAAAAAAAAAAAGTGTATTTTAAAATCTACAACTTAAGTTTCTTTAGAAAGTGAAGTAACTGAATTGCAAGGACACACTAGAGTATCTCATGGTACTACTTTACCAAAAAAAGAAAACAAAATTGTCCAGACAAGTTCTTCATCTACACGTCACCTGTCAGGAGAGAAAGAAAAGCCAGTCAGATAACCCAGTCGTACCAGTAGGGCTGTGCTGGGGGAAAGCCCAGGACAAAGGCTGTCCTTTGAGGCAGGAAAGCTCTGGGCTGGGACTCATCTCCTGCTCTAGCTCAGGGCAGGAGTTACCGCACCGTCCCAACCTCCCTGTGTTTCAGAGCCCCACATGGAGTCCAACACTCTCCCTCCTCTCCCTGGAGAGATCCGGACACACCGCTGCTCCACACACACAGTCCCAGCCGCTCCGGCAAGTTCCTGCTGGGCTACTAATGGCCTGGGCCTGAATTCACCATGACACCGTCCCCCCCCACATCCTGCAGCATGAGGTTGGGCCAGAAGAGCCTCTGCCCACACGGAAGCTCCCACTTCTTCCAGAGACCCTTTGCAGGTACAAGACCCTGCAGCTGGGCCAGACCCCAGGTTCCAGCAGGAGATGGGCACCTCGGGGTGAAGAGCCCAGCAGAGTGGCTGCTCTCAGGAATGGCACTCACCTGGCCCCTGCTCTTAGTTAGCATTCCTCTGGCGGACGTTCTTGTCCTTGTGGTTTGTGGCATTGCTTTTCCTGGAAGGAGAAAAGGGGCAGTGAGGAAAGACACTGCACAAAGCCCCACCCCACTCACTAATGCAATCAGGGTCCAAACAGACAGTGAAGATCAGGCCAGAGGAGAGCAGTGACCAGGATGGTCTCACCCAGACACCAGTGCCGTCCCCAGCTGTGTGTGGTTTATAACAGACCACATTAAATGAACCGTGGGGGGAAAGTCTCCCGCCCAGTGAGACACTGTGCTACTCCCACACCAGCCAGCTTTTATATTCAGAGCAAATTCCCTGGGTGGATGTGATCTGCCAGTACAAATCTGGCTAAATAGGAAAAAACAAGGTACTTACAGTGGTGCCGAACCTCCATCATCATCTTCACATTCAGGACAGCACAGAAAGAAAGAACGTATAGTGTCAGGGAAGAGCATGTAAGAAGTAATATCTTCTATCTCTTAAAACTCTGGGGCGTGCATTCCAGATGGGTTACTGGACACCACCGTCTGCACAGGACTGAACCCAAAAGGTCACCTCTCCCACGGGCTCCTGTTTCCCCAGGGCCTGGCAGAGCAGGGGCTACTTCTGACCACACCACCACCCCCAGCATGAGTTTTAATCTGCTTCTTGTCTAAGCTTAGAGAAGGCACAATCTTAGACATAAGCTCCTGTTATGCAGTTGCTCCCATTGGCAGAGGGCAGGCCTTGCTGACAGGATAACCCCCTCTGCCCCCCCACTGTCAGCACAGGTCAGGGCTGGCACCTCATTAACCCTCTGGCACCCCCAAGACTGCCCTGGGAGCCCACAGAGGCAGAATTACACTGGGAAGCATCCGGGTAGTCACCAAAGCACCATTTGCTGACCATAACGTCTGTTCAGCACTTGCCCCCCATGAATCCTCTGCATACCAGCCGGGCTTCCCACCACCAGCACCGAAAAACGGAGGAGAGAGCACCACAGACCCACACAGTGAGACAGCAGAGCTGCCACCATCCACCCATCCCCACTGCACCCCAATTCGGATGGCTCCCAGGGTTGAGCAACAGCGAGTACAGGGGCATCCAAACGGGACCTCAGGAAGGAGGATTTCAGCAGCAGCACAGCCTCCTTCCTCCCCACACTTTTTGTGAAATCAAAATAACCACACTGCACACCACATTCCTGCTACACTGAGAAGCACAGCTATGGACAGCTCTGCCAACACGTGCCAAGTCCTGGGGCCTTTCACCAGCTCCTTGCAATCTGTGCCCTTCCAACAGAAGGTTCCCCATCGTCTCCTCCACAGTCTGAGCTCCCTCACACTCTCGCCCTAAGCGCCGGGGCTGCCTCAGGCACCAAGATCTGCAGTGGGGCTGGTGAGAGGACGGACACAGAAACATGGCTGGAACTACCTTCTACTTACCATGAAAGGTGGCACCCAGCAGCAGAGAAGGGAAGAGTGGAAAGATAACACCAGCAAGGATATCACACCATACCCCAGCCAGACTCTCCCCACACACCACCGCTGCCCCACCTGCTGTCCCCAGCAGAGGGGCCTGACCCAGCCAGCAGGAAGGACACCAAACATTTACACTTCATTGTTCTCTGGATCAGATAAGGCAGGGGTGGGGGCTAACACAATGCAGATTCTTACTGATAAGGAAAGGGAGGAGCTGGTATTTCCAGAACAGATTAAAGATAGCACTGGGATTTGAGGAAGTCTTGGAGAATCAGGATGTGTGGATCTGAGGACCCAAAACAAATCCATGAACTGAACCTGTACAAAGCTAAGCCTGGTCTTATGGAGCCACTGACAGAGTCCCCTGATTTTGCAGCACCAGAAAAGTTGTACTATTTATTCAGAAATCAGCTTCTCCAGAGTGCTAGCTGCTGAAGGAAACCCAGCCCTGCAGACACTGACCTGAAGCACTGGAGCTAAGTGCAGAGGAACTGGTGAGACCAAGGGTCAGGCTGACCTGCACCAAATCTTATCTCGCCCCAGATCCAAAGCACAGCTTGCTGAAGGACCATCAGAAATGGTGCAATTACCTGCAACTTCACAGCTAAAGCAGCCAGGCAGAGATGACCATGGTTTTATGAAAAGCACCCTGAGAAGCAGCTCTCAAAGGAATGCCCATGTGACAGACAGAACATTTGGCCTGGACCCTACTTGGTCTCCTGAGAAATATTTAACCCCCTCTTACCATCAAGAACCTCATCTGGCTTCCTCCTCTTCTCATAGATGAAGATGATGGTGACAAGAACGAGGACTTCTGCCACAATACCCAGGAAGGGCCAGAGTGCTGCCAGGCGGCTGCGTACGCGCAGGTTTATTACAGCACCACCGACGCCGTAATCGTTGGTGGCATTGCAGTGGTAGTCGCCCATATCCTCCTCAATGCTCAGTTTAAGAATGCGTAACTCTGTCTTGTTGCCACTGGACTTGATAATGTATCGACCAGAACCATTGACGATGGCCTGAAGACAGACAGACAGCTCTCAGGACAGTGCCAACAACATGAGGGGAGCAACTCACTTACCATGCATGGTCCCACCACTACAGAGATCCTCCTCACCCAAACACCAAGGAGGCTACTCTGAAATAGCTAATTCTGATGGGACCAGGTCCTCCAGCTCTTTGTGGGGCAGTGGGGTAGGCAGGAGGGGAGAAAGAGCAAACCACAGTATTTACCTCTTGGCCATTTTTGTACCAGATCCAAGTCTTGACAGGGGGAAAAGAGGAACACTTGCAGGTCAGCACGCCAGTGTCCCCCTCATTCCCGTGCTCAGACTTCTTGTACGCCACCACCTGAGGTGCAACTACAGCAAGAGAGAAAGAAAATCAGACTCCTCATTATAGTAAACACTTGTACTCCCTGCAGGCCACCTAGCCAGAATCAAAGCTATCCATAAAGCCTGACTTCAGTTTAAGAAATCATCAGTGGGTCTATTCCCCTCGCATGCCCGTTTGGCATTTTCCAAGAGGAAAGAACGTCAAGCTGCTTCAGGAAAGGCTCAAACAGATTTGTCCACCAGGTATTATCCCTCTCCCATTACTCATGTGAACACATCCACAACAGAAGCTGATTTAATGCAGGGTCTGAGAGCTGACCCTACAGACACTTCAGCTGCTTGATAAAATGTAGCTGCCCCGCAGAGCAAGCCTGGCAGTCCGAGTACGTGTCTAGTGTCCTGCAGTCTAATTAACAAGGGCTGGAAGCAACTTTGCAAGCAGCTGAAAAGATACCGAAGTGCTCAGGTGATCACAGCTTCCCCATACCCCTCCTCCTCAGACCCAGAAGCAAACAAATGAAGTTACCTGAAATATTCACTTGTCCTTTTATCTCTGGGCTTGTTTTGTAGACACACTCGTAGATGCCGGAGTGCTCCTCCATCTTCCCCTCAATTCTACAAAAACCAGGACATCAGATCCGCATTGAGCACAACAGACTTATCCACAGACCCCAAACTCCAGTCCCACAGGAACCACCATCTATAAGTGATCTCCTCCATAGACGATTTCTCCCATTCCAGTGCCAGTGTTGATGCTGCACCGTGTCCCTACAGCAACCCAACTCCCTACACACCGAGGATTTCATGGACACTAGCTCGGACACAGCTCTGTCAGTCAGCGATCACTGAGACCCCCTGATCGTGTGTCCTGAATCCTGAAAACCAGCAGCTTTCACTCCCTAACCCAAAGCACTCTTGCCATCAGGGCCTCTACAAAGCGAAAAGAATTAAGACCTAGACTGTTAGCTAGTAGAGATGAAGTGAACCAGGAGCTCCAGGACAACACTACACCACCACCAGGTGCAGTGCCATATGTACACTCCAGAAGTGGCCAACTCCAGCTCTTCACTCTTCCACAGGCCTCAGGCTCATTAATAAAAAATAAAAGGGTATCACACCCTATTGAGCAAAGCCAACAGAATCTGAAGTGCAGCAAGACAGCCCTCTAGTTAGCACAACCCAGGGCATGGCCACACACGCCATGTGAGTCCTCAGCCTTGCAGATCACCCCTAAGGGAGACAGGCAAAGAGCAGAGGACAACAGATTCCAAGGAAGGCTGTTCTTTCCATGCAGGAAAGCCCACTGAAACACATGGCAAAGAAACACCCAGCCTGGGCTACTCTGGATTGGTCCAAGCATAGGGAGAACTCTCCCGTTTTCCCTTCAGTAAAGCTGCAGCAATGAGATTTAGTGGATTATGCTGCACTGCAACAAACATCTCATTTCTGTGGCTCAGTAATGCCCACTGGAAGGAAGGGGCCAGCAAAGTTTTGGTCCCGTGGCTGTGCTGGGACAACGGGCTGTTTGTTAGTTCTGCTGTGCGTGGCGCTTCCCACTTCCAAAAACCACTCAGCTGAGGAATTGAGGTCACGCGAGGGAGGCTGGGTTATAAATACTTTAATCCTTGTTCAGCTCCCTGTTGCTATGGGGAGACAGGCACGTCGACACTGCCATACAAAAGGACATGATGCCTCTACAGCTGCTGGGTCAGTGCCAGCCTGGCCTGACCATAATCAGAAAGGAAAGCTCACTGCACTGGTACAATAAGGCCGGTATTCCCAATCCTGCTCAGCTACACCCTGCAAACAGCTTCTGAGCATCAACCATAACTCACGAGCAGCTTCCCAGCCTGGTCTGTAAGAACAGCTGGACTTTGGACAGGTACATAAACCCCAAGGGCAACACACCCTGGAGTCTCCCACTCCACACAAGGCCCCTGGGAGCAGGGAGCGACGTCCCACCCAGAGCAGGGTCCCTGGCAGCTCCGGGAGAAAGGCTCCAGCACATCGGTGTGGGTGCAGGCACGGGCCAGGCAGCAGCCCCAGCCGTGTTCCATACAGCCCCTGACAGACCAGCAGCCCGGCCGAACACCTGCACACACAACAAGCAGCAGAGCTTCCCTTCATAAAAGGATATTTGTAGCACATAACTTTCCCTTCCTCCTCCTTTTTGCCCCTTCTTCCCCCTAAAGGAGAAAGCCTTGGACCCTATCAAAACTTTGTTTAGCTCATCTTATGTTCTAAAGTTTAAAAGCCTATGTTCTCAGCAAGACTACACGCACCTCGCTTTGGGTTCAGCCTACAGGAAACAGTAACTGCCTCTGGTAAAAAACCCATCCTCTGGGTTCAGATTCTTATCTGACCTCGCCCCTGACACTCACGTGTGACTGGTGAAAGGACTCGAGTCCTTGTCGGTTCGAAGTATCTTGTCCCCGTGCATCCACTCGTGGCCCTCGATGCCAAGGGAAGGCGCTGTCATGTTACAGGAAAGGACCAGATTGCCAGAATCGATGGTTACTTGAGCTTTGATGTCTGGACCTGTTGTTAAATAATTCAAGTTAAGTTAACACATAGTATTCCAGAGGTCACGTGCCTGCCCAAGAACCTTTAATGCAAACCCCACCGCTCCTTGTCTCTATCACAGCTTGCACTTACCTTTGCCAACAGTTTCCTACCAGAACTAACACCACGAGCACAGGAGAGACTCAAAAGCCAGGTGACCAGGGCTGACTGCACCTAGTGATGACCGATGCTGACCACCAGCAGGATTGCTGCTGGCTGCTCTGGGTGGCTTTGAGTCCCTGCTGTCCCTACGATGGCTGCAGCTCCAGCAGAGCCAAGTGCTCAATAAGCAATGGAAAAGGTCATACTGTGAAGGGCAGAGCATGGCTCTGCTTTTATGAGCCACTGGAGCACTCACTGCGTCAACACCGCCCAGAATCCGAGCAGCTTTAGACACCTCCAGGTGACGTAACTGATGACAGCCAAGCCCCTCACTTGTGAGGGGCAGCAAACAAGCCCGTATGCAAGCAATATGTGCATTGGCTGATGCGGCCCAAAAGATTATAGTTAGGTTTACTCCATGGAGAATACAGAACCATGACTCCGAAAGGTGCTGGCCTCCATGTGCCAAGCAGCAGTAAATTATGCAGCAGAAGATGACTCAGGTGTTTGTACTTGCAGGAGCAGACCAAGGAAACAGCTGCTGCCAGCAGCACCATCACATAGCCCTGTGGCACAACGGTCCCTACCCTTCCTCCCAGTCTCAATCTCCTGGAAGGAACAGTTTTTGCCCAGGGCTGAGAGACATTTTGCTTTTCCTCCTACCCAAATTCCACTGGAAAAAGGTTCTGCTGGAGTTCTGGATGCCCTAGCACACCTATGCTGAAGAGACTGCTAGGCTGCTCTGCTAACGTCAGCATTCCTGGAAAGACCTCAGCAGGGTGTTAAATCCCCTCACACTGGCCCCGGTTTCTGCCCCTCAAAGCAGCTGCCCGTCAGCTCCAGAGCTCGACCCCAGCTCCGTGAGCCGAGGAACCTGCCATTTCCACAGGACAAGCAACTACATCACACTTAGTGTCGCACACAGACACGGCCACCTCAAAAACGGTTGCATCTCAGGAAACTCAAAGCAGGTTTGTTCCCCACAGCTTGTATCACTACGGCAGGAAAGCGAGCTTAGAGCAAGGCTGTTGGCAGGAGCAGGAGCTGCACGAGCTGCAGGGAAGGGCCGGTTTGTCAGTGGTGGTGAGGGCAGAGTCTACCGCAGAATCAAGACTCAATTCTGCAAGCCAGCACTGGGACTCGGAGGCACTCGGGAATAAGCGGCACGTTCCAGGTCTTTGGCTCCGGGAAAGGCACGGGATTGCCGAAGGGTGCTTTGGATGGGAAGCCACAACCCTTTTTGAGCAGGGCCATTTCGGGTCAAATCACGGGTGGTGGGGGAGATGACAAAGGGTGGGAGTCTCTCGGATCTACAGCCAGGGTGGGAGGGTGAGGGGAGCTTTCGGGAGCCACGGGACACAGGTGCAGGGGTGAACATGGCAGGAGACTCAAGACACCGGTGTCCGAGCAAGTGCCAAGGCCTCAGTGTGGCCACTCACGTTCGATGACAAAAACGTTTGCCTGGGAACGGATCCACTTGACTTTGGGGCTCTTCGACAAGTGGTTGCGGTCAGGGTCGTTGCTGGCCCGGCACTCATACATGCCCGAGTCGTCGCTTGTGAGGTTTGCGATGTAGATGGTACTGGTAGAGTGCAGGTTGTAGGTGGCGTTGATTTTGACACGGTCCTGCCGTGCACCATCCCAGAGCTGAGCATAGGTCTCATTTGGCTCGTTTCCCTCAAACCACCACTGGATCTCAGGGATAGGATTGCCAATCGCCTCGCAGTACAACTCCACGCTGTCCTGAGTCAGTCTCTTTTGAGACAGCGGTGACTTTATAAAACCAGCTATGAGTTGAAGAGGTATTAGTGCAAAGTGTTAGTGCAAAGCAAGAATTCACCCTCTACAAGCAAAAACAATTCAGCCACCAAGAAGAGGCCACACACAATCCTCAGACCAGTGCACTCCTCCCTCCCTCCCCTCCTCACGCTCTGAACTCTCCCTGGCTCAGACAGGGCTGTTATTTCGAATTGTTGCTTCTCCAGCCAACAAAGGTTCCTGCAACCCTGCTGCAAAACCAGAACACACAAACCAGCCCGTGGTGTTTGCCATTGCCCAAACAAGCAGCCCACAGCAGGCACAGCGCTACAGCGTGGTGCTCGTCAGGGCAGACCAAGAGCCTCCGATGCTTCTCACAACCCTCGCTCCGTCTCTGAGCTCCTTCCATTCAGGATGAAGTCCCCACAGGAATTTAGCATCCCCTGTGCTCTGGTGAGGTGCTCCACAGGTCTGCCACAGCCCCACAGCAGCAGCACAGCCCCGAGGGTGTCCCACTGCTGGGGGGCAGCGCCCAGAGCACAGACCAAGCCTGGACTTGGTCAGCTCCATAACGGGAAAGGTGCTTCACTGCTTCCCTCTCACCCCGGAGGAAGGTGTCCCGTCCTCCCTGATGCACACCCCCCGGTCAGTGGCCATAACTGGGAACTGGCTGGGTCCCGGCCACCCCCAGTCACTGTGCGGGGACCAGAGGCCACTGTGCCCTGCCACACGTGCCGTGCCCCCCGTGGCGCTGCGAGGGCTGCTCTTGCCCTGTGCTCACACACTTGTTTCATCACTCTGCTGACGAAAGTGCCCGGCAAACACTTTTAAACACAATACTAAGAGAAGAGCTTTTTGGGGGAGGAATGCCTTGCAGTCTGCAGGATGTCACAAGCCAGGTGAGGAAATGTCTAACATTTGCTGTCACACAAACAGTGAAATCAGACTCTTCATCTCAGGCAAGATAACTGAGCAGAACCAAATTAGTAATAAAGAGATGAAAAGCAAGAGAGGCCCCTGCAGGCTATAACTACTGTATTTTTCAAACTGCTCTTGCAGTGAGAGGCCAGCGGGTTCAGCTTTCGAAAACACAGTCCAAAGGTAGGTCCGTGAGCCACCGGAACTGTGGAAAGCTGCACTGCCAAACATCCTTCGGCCACCAGCCAGGCTGAGAGCGGCCACCGTGACCAGCGGTCCCCCAGCAGCCGCCCGAGCCCCCGGGGGAGCTGCTCCTGGAGGGGCAGGAAGGGAGGCTGGAGCAGCAGCGCTTCAGGAAAAGACATCATCCGTGGGTCAAGGTTACTTACGTGACTCAGCCTCAGTCAGATTTAAGCAGAACTAGTTGAGCTTGCGACACGTCCTTCCTGCAGCCTGACTGTACCCCAGATGTTCTCACAGGGGGCTGGCGGGGCACCCTACGCTGCTTCCAGGAAACCCCGCTAATTGGTTATTAAGCACTTTATGATTATATCCAACCCTCCATACACATACCATGACCTACAGGCAGAAATGAGGTGTGTTTGGGAGCACATTTTTCATTTTTTTAAAATGCCCGAGGATGTTTCAGTAAGAAATCCTATGACCATTTTTTTTTTGTCTGTGAGCGTAGAAACAAATTATAAACCCAAGTTTGCCCAAACACAAGAAAAACACAAGTCAGTCTGCAAGGTAAGTTTCAGAGGCCTAAATAAATCAATTGCATTTTTCTTGGAAAAATTAGTTTTAGATACTAAAGCTTTATAAGTCTGGAAGAATAAACATGTCTGGCCAAGGAAGGAGAGATCTGACCCCACCTGAGATAAGACACTCTCAGGAGAGGGTTGATACCAAGAACTGAGGCACCGTGAAACAGAGGTGTGAGTAGCTCAGGGGCTAAACTCCCCCCCCATTTCACACACCCACCCCAGCACTGCTGCCTGCGTTCAGAAATGCTCCGTTCAACAACACTTCTGCAAAGGCTTCAAGGATTCCAAGTGACTGTGGGTGACAGAATTGTACCAGAGACACCAGAATGATCTTCTTGAACTGATTTTAAACCGGTGGGAGGAGATGGGGGTCCCAAAAGACATTTGGGGGTCCCAGCTGTAAGCAACTTTCTCATACACCCAGTTCCACTTAGAGCAACTGACCTGTGTGCCAAATGGGATTTTTTTACACCACAGGCCTGTGATTAAACACTCCCAACCACCTAATTTTGAAGTCACGGAACTGACTACAGCACTTGTAGAAGCTTGTCCCATTTAACTACAGCCTGATTTAAAGTGGGAGCTAGTAAAAGATCATAAAGATCAAGGATTGGCTTGTTTTTTTACAGATACAAGGTGATTATTGTACACTGACAAAATAAGCTGTTACAAGGTTATTTGCTCTGAGTTAGAGGGCACTTCGTGCAGTTCAGACAGGTTAAAAAGCTTCAGCAAGTAGTAACAACAGCAAGTACCATTTGCATTCACGTGGGATTAATATCCCCTCCCAACACAAAGCAGACTCAGGCAGCCACAACCCCAGGCACTCAGGGCTGGGGAAAGAGCCTGTGAGTCCAGGGAGGTAGGAGCAGAGCTGGCATCGACCCGCTGGAATCCATCAGAGACACTCAAACAGTTTCCAAATGGTGACGGGCTGCAAGTCAAAACCAGCTCATAAAAACAAGACATTCCTCACAGAAGTGAGCCGGACGCTCCCCGCGGGCGCAGGGTGCTATCTGATCAAGCTGGACGGTGGTGAAGGCAGACGAGACCAGATAACGTTCTCTCGAGTCACCTTCAAACTAAAAACAACCTCTCCCCAGGCAGAGGGAGGAGGAGTCCCCGTGGGGCAAACAGTGTCTGCCCAGGGCACCCAGACCCTGCGCCTTCCCAGGGGGTAATGCTCCCCTCCCTGGCACAACCTTTGCTGCTTGGCCTCACGAGGGGATATATGAGGCGCTGACACTTTCTGCCATTTCCACTAATAGCTACAAAAACCTACTCCCCCCTTAAGTTTCACGTAACCAGGCAGTCATGACACAGCCAGGTCAGAGGCTTTCAGTCAGGACAACCCCTCACGAGGGCACGGAGCCCAAACACACCCTAACCCACCCTTCAGCCCCTTGGTCTGTGTGGGGAGCCACCAAAGCGGGGACACTGCAGTTTAAAAGGACCATCTCTCATGGACGCTGCTCCTTAAAACAAATCTAAATGCTGTTGAGAGGTAGAACCCCTCACTCTCCAGCCCCCCACTCTGTGTGAGGAACCAGCCCCGTTACACACTGAGCCCCAGCGCCCCGCAGCCAGGCAGGACACGCGTGTTACACAAACGAGGGGCCGGGGGAGCAGCTCTTCCTCCTGAGGCTTCTCAGACAGAGGGCAGAAACTGCCTTCTCCACATCTCCTGCCAACGAACCCCCGTGGCCAGGGGGCTGCTCAGCACGGCAGAGGAGCAGGCAGCAACCGACACCTTCAGCTTTGACTGTGACACTCACATTCTACCCGAAGCGTGAAGTTCAGCAGAAGGCTCTCCCCTGCCCTCCTGCTCTGCAGTATGAAAATGCAGTTCTGCTGCAAGGAAATTCTGGAGCAGACAGTTCTGTCCCTATCTCTGGATTTTTCAGAGTCCTTCCTCTCTTTTCCTTCAGTCTTTGGGTTTGGCTCTACTGCACTGAAGCAAAGTCCGGCACCACAAACAGGCTACACGTTTTTTAGCATCTGATATGCTAAACAGCCAGAAACAGGAGTCGACTGCTCTCGGTAAATCCAGGCCTTTACCATCAGCACCTCCTGCACCAGGGCTGAATCAGGGACTGCAGAGTCCTCCGGGACAAAACCCACCGTGTTTGCCCAGGCAGCCCAACCACCCGCGGCTGAGAACACACGAACGGGCCAGGCTCCTCGGTCGCCACCCCAATAAGTGAGAAAATTAAAAGTTAAAGCAACCGCATATGGCAAACCCCACCCGGTCTGTGCTTTTAAGTACAGGCTATGGCCATTCCCAGCCCCGCATCCAGCTTCCACACCAGAAATGGCCGGAGCCCAAGAGCAGGCACTATTTCCTCATTAGAGGATTAACAACTTAAGCATCATGTGAATATCTTTAAGGTTTTAAAGCCCAGAGATCCGTTACTCCCCATAACACCGGCCCGCCGCGCCGAGGGGCCAGCAGACCGTCCGCCGGAGCCCGGTGACCGCCCCTCCAGGTGCCGCTCGACCTCGGGAGGGCGGTCCGGTGGGCCCCCGACGCCAGCACCGAGCCCAGCGCGGCCGCTGCCCCGTCCCGGCTCCGTGCCCCGCGGGTCCGAGGTCCCCCCCGCCCTGGTAACGCCCAGCCCCGCCCGCCCAGCGACGTGCCTCGCCGCAGGGCACCCGCTGCGCCGCTCCGAGGCCGCGGACCCCAACCGAGAGCCCCCCCGACACACACCGGGGCCCAGCTCAGGGCGTCCCCTCATGCCTCCCCCGCCTCGAGGCCGCCCTGGGCCTAAAGCCGCCCCCAGGCCTCCCCCCCGACCCGAAGTCTCTTCCCCGCCCCAAACCCCGCCGTCCCGTACTTGTCGCCGCCACGCCGGCGGCCAGCACACCAAGGAGGAGGACGAGCGGCGCCATGAGGCCGCACAAACCAGTCGCCATCGCTGCCCGCGCGCCGCGCCCGCGCCTCGCGCCGCTGGCTATAAAGCGCCGCTCAGGGTCAAGGAGGAAGGGGCGGGGCCGGGAGCGGACGCCCCCGCTTCGGCCAATCGAGCGGTGCTCCACCGAGATGGCCCGCCCACCCGGCCTGGCGCGGCCAATCAGAGGGAAGACGTGACCGAGTGTCCCTCCTCCACTCGCCTGCCCCCTGCGGGGAGAGCCGGCTCGGGCCGGTCTCGCCGAGGCCACGCCCACCGAGGCGGGAGAGCAGCCAATGGGGGGGCGCGGCGGGGGGCAACGGCCGGAGCGGCGCGCGGGGAGGGGCGGGGCCACTGCAGCCCGTGCGAGGCGGAGGGGCGCGGAGAAAGAGACCGGGAGAGCGGGGGGTCCCGGTCGGGGAGTCCCGGCCCCGGGGCAGGCACGGCGGGAGCACCGCGGAACCGGCCGGGGGGCTGCACCCCCCCTTTCCCCTTCGGGCCGGGGGGAGCCGGGAGGCGTGGGAAGGGAACGGGGCAGCGCTTCCCCCGCGAGGGGGGCGCGGCGGGGACAATGGCCCCGGCGGAAAACGGCGGGGCCCGTGCCAAGGCAAACCGGCAGCCTGCGCGGCGGGGACCCGGCCGGCTGCACGGGGCTCCCTTAGCCGAGCCCCCGCCCCCCGGGGGTACCCCCGGAACCGGGAGGTGATCTCAGCCCGGGGGGAGCCTTCGGGGGGGCGCCGGGCCCCCGGCACCCGCCCAGCTGAGGCCCTCGATAACCCCCAGGGCTGAGCCGGGCGATAACCGAGGCAGCCAGGGCGAAGGGGCCTCCGAGGGGCAGCGGCTCCGTCCCGTCCCGGGAGCCGGCCGCCGGCTGACCCCGCGCGGGGGGACACGGGGCAGGAAGAGCCGGGACAATGGGGCCGGTGGCGCCAGGCCCCGCCGCGCTCCCCGCGGGGATCCCCCGGCCCCTGTGAGCTCCGGTATCCTCCCGGAGGGGACCTGCCCCCAGCACGTCCTGCCCGGCCCCCCCCTTCCCGTCCGCCGCCCCGCTCTGCACCGGGGGGGTTCGGCCAATGCTGCTCCGGGGCAGAATTTCAGGGAGCTGGCAACGCCCGCGGCACCATCCCGAGTGCGGGAGGTGAGGGGCTGCAAGGAGCCAGCGACGGGCAGGGCTCTGTGGGCACAGAGATTCCTGCCCTCGTGGCTGGGGACCATCAGGGGTGGGGGAAGCCGCGGGGGCACAAGGAGCAGCCCCCCGGGAAAAGGAAAGGGGGGTTCTGGCTCAGAACCAGCTGCCTGGGCGGCCGCTGCTGCAGGTGGGTGACCTTGGAAGCCGTTTGCCAGGCCCAAGTGTGGTGACAATAATCCTATTCACCTTTTAGCCTCATTTCCTAAGGCAACAAAGCACATGCGTTTGCCACGTGTGTCACTCGCACCCCGATACAGCCCCGGGCAGGGGCCATTTTGCTCATTCCCCCTCTGACCAGCTTTGCCCAGGGGGGTGGGAGCCGGGGCAGGAGCCCCCCGGGGTGGCAGTGGAGCTGAGCTCCCCAGCCCGGGAGCATGAGGCACAGGTGATGCCCCTGTTGATGATGGGTTGGAGCGGGGTGGCCAGCAGCTCGCGTGTTCAGGCCAGTCCTGGCCCGTGGGCTTGTGACGCACCCGGATCAGAGGAGCCACAAGGGCCCCAGGCACCCACCAGCCACTGCTCGGCTCTGCCCGGGCAGGTCTGTGCCACATGGCTGGTCCCGGCAGAGCAGGAGGAAAAAACCTCCATCAGCGCTGGAGGCTCCGAGGGCTTAGCAGAGCCCACCCCCTGCCCAGGCATCGGGCAGAGACACTCTCCAGCCAAATCATCCCTGCCCAGAGGCTGCTGCCCGCGCTGCCAGCTCAGGGACAGAGAGAAGGGGGTCGCTGCGAGACCCCAGCCCTCCCTGCAGGGCCAGGGCTGGCACAGAACCCTCGCAGCCTGGGCACAGAACAGGGCAGAGCCTCCCCCACACTCCACACAGCTGCTCCCTTGAAGTACTTTATTAAATAGTTTCCAAAAAAACAGAAGCAGAAAGAGTCAGAGCTACCCCGTCCCTCCCAGCCAGTTAAAAACTACAAACAGCCCATCCCCAGGCCCCGCGGTGCCGGCGGCTCCAGGCACCTCCTGCCGCACATCCTGGCCCCGGCATCACGGGAGGGTTCCCCAGGGATGGCAGCACTTGCCCTCGCTGCCCTGACACCCCCGAGGCTGTAGAGAGCCACAACGGCTCAGATGCTTCCACCCAAAGCCACCGCTCCCGGCTCCGCAGCCTCCCCCAAACGCTCCCCCCACGTGGGGCCGAACATGCCCGGACGACGGGCAGCCCCCACGGGGTTTTGCCGTTTCTCCTCATCCATCCAGAGCCACCAGTTCCTGTGGATTCCTGAACGCCCCAGTGCGACTCCCCCACCCGCCCCCCACCCAGCAAGGTTATAAAATAGGGGTTTTTTTTTTGCTTTTTCTACAAAGACCGTGGTGGGATTTCCTTTGCAAGAGCAGAACAGTCTCCCTGCGAGGTAGAGAGTTAATTTCAGGGCTGACAGATCCTAAATTCAAACCGGTTTGTCCTAGTCGAGGTAAATTCAGTAGTTTATAGCAAGTTTTGCAGCGCCAAAGGGCCATCAAGATTCCTCATTGCCGGAGTCATCCTCATCACCGTAACAGCTGTCTGCTTCCTCCTCCATCTCATCATCCTCATAATAGTCATCATAGAAGAGGTCAGAGCCCTCGTCTGGGGCTGGAGTCTTGGTCTTCACACAATACTCTGCCAGTGTGGTGGGGACCTTCACGCCATCCCGCTCGGCGTCCACCTTTGTGCCCAGGACTTGCTTCCTGAGGGGGGTGAGAAGTGGGGGGTGAGGCTGGAGCTTTGCACAGCACCCCCATGCCACTGCATGCGGCTCAGCCTGTGGGGACACGCAGTGACACAGCCCTTTCCCTCTCAGGGGTCCCTCATCCACACCCGAGCGGTGAAAGGCAGGGGAGGGAGCAAAGGCAGCTGCACTGTGACATGCCCCAGCTCCAAGGGACCCCCTGACATGCCAGGGCTGGCCAGTCCCCCGCTCAGGACCTTCCCGTGACAGTCCCCCAAGACAGCCCTGACAGCGAGGCCCTGACAGCTCCACATCTGCTACGAGCCCAGATCCCCTCTGGAGCCAAAAAGGGCCAGGGCTCAGGCCGAGAGCAAAGTTGGGCACATAACCCAACTGAGCTCCTCCCCAAAGCCACGCTGGGAGTCACAACCCTTCCCTCCCACCAGCAGACAGGACTCAGCAGGGCAGGGTGTCCCTCAAGAGGTGTCCTATAGGGTGGCATCTCAGCGAGTCCTCCCGAGCACCGCAGCGCCGGGGACCCGGCTCAGCTGGGCACACACCTGATGATGTCCGTGTACTCCCGGTCCTTCCCTTTGCTCTCCTTCCATTTGCGGTACATCACGGAGGCGTCCACGTTGGCTGGAGAAAACGTGTTGGGTTCATTCAGCAGCGAGATCACACTCAGGAGGATGGTCCTGCAGTCAATAGACACGGGCAGGTAAGAGCCAAGGGGGGTCAGCGACAGCCCATGCCCCGGCAACAGCAGCAGCCGCAGCGTCACAGACCCCGGTGCTGCCACCAGCGAGGGAGGATCCCGGTGGCACCGAGCAGGACGGGCAGGAGACAGTCACGCAGGGGCCGTTGGGCTCACGCACGTTCCACGCAAGCTCTTCCTCAGCAGAGCTCGCACCCCAAGGGCTCCCCAACAGCCTCCAGGTGCCTCCCGCTGGCTTTGGGAGCGGAGGACGATCCCCACCTCCCCGCTCTCCCATCCCTGCCCTCGGAGGAGCCTCCCGCCCGCAGCTCCCTCCCGCTCAGCCCTTACCGCACATTCTGCGTGGGGTTCCACCGCTCCGACGGCAGCTCCCCGCTCTGCGGGTCGTCCACCGGCGGGTGGAGGATGGAGATGCAGACATCGCCCGTCTGAAAGCACAGGGGAAATGGGATCCTCAGGAGCTGCCGCCCCAGAGACAGCTCAGTCCTTGGTTCCAGTCTTTGCTCTCCGCTTTGGCTTAAGCCAGGCGAGGCAGCCCCAGCCTGGTCCCTCCATCCCCAGCACGGTCCCCGCTGTGTTGCCCGCAGCCTTGGGCCTTGGATAAATACCCTGCGATGGCCAGTACGGGACAAATGGGGCTACCAAACCGGGTACCGCAGCCCCTCTGGTGCCCACCCGAGACCCCACGCACCCCCAGGCAGTGACCCACCCCCCCAGTGATGCACATCACTTGCTCCGCATCCACACGATGTCCCTGCAGCGTGGGAGCCTTCGGCCCGGGACCAGCTCCAGGGCTGCGAAAGCTCGTTAGCTGCATTCCCAGTGCCAGGCACTAATCTCCAAAGGCACAGAGTTTCCAAGGCTGTGACAAAGGCTGGCATTTTCTGAGCAGTGGCAGCAGAGGGACACATGTCCCCAGCCACCCCACACTGTCCCCAGCAACCTACCTCATAGATGTTGGGGTGCCACATTTTGGTTAAGAACCGAAAGGCAGGCGGGGAATAGGGGTAGTCGATGGGAAAGCGGAGACGAGCCTGCACGGAAACAATAGGGAGAAGCGAGCATCAGCTGGTGAGAAAGGAGGGAAGGAAACCACGATTTCCCGACACCACCGGGGAAAAAAGGAACCTCTGCCAAGCCCAGCGGTGCTCCGGCAGAGACAGAGCCCCCCCGCGGCCGCCAGCTCTGCGGGCAGGACACCAGTGTGTGGCTGCCACTGCACCGGGGACAGCGAGTGCCTGTGCCAGCCCCTTCACCACCATCCTGCCCCACAACCAGGGCCCCCCTGCCCGGGTACGGGGTGACAACACCGAGGACAGGCTGCTCTGGGACGGCAAACAGTGGCTGGGTGAGGGCCTGGGGGCAGCAGACAGGGCTGGGGGCCACACGCCCCAATAAACTGAGCAGCTCTTGGAGCCAGACTGAGAGTCTGGGATCGTCCCCTGTCCGGCTGCAGGGCAATAGCCTCCCTGCTGGAGAAAAGGCTGTTTACCCTTCAAAGCTCACAGGGAAGGGAGCATCAGGTGCTCAGTGCTCCGATTAACACACCAAATCCCTAAAAATAGCCCGTCAACACTGAAAAAAAGAGACCAAGTCAAAGCTGGCCGCAGCACGCAGCTCAGGTGCTAAAAATAAAAGCACATGAGGATCACGCCGCAGGCTCCAGCGCCAGCAGAGACACCGGCCCACGGCTGGCTTTCCTGTGGGCAAGGGCCATGAAAAACAAGGGATTAAGGCAGGGCAGAGACAGGCTGCACAACCTGCGGCGACTGTTCCAGCCTCTGGGTGTTTCCAGGCCCTGGAAGCAAAACTTCCAGATCGAGATTCAGCCCCCGCTCCCAAAAAAGCCAGCGGCCAGAAACACAACAACTCCCCGAACAGTTTTGCTCCCTCTGTTTGTGTACAGAAGAATTTAGACGTAGGATCTGTGAAGCAACAGCACCAATGACCCCAACTCTGACCCAGCACCACTCTTCACCCACGGATTCGGGAGGGCAACTGCAAATGGGGCTTCCGATATTTCTGGAATTACAGCCCCAACAATAGGCAGCGCTGCCAAACCCAGCCGTCAGTGAGTGGCCGTTACAAGATCAGTGCAGAGAGACATCCCTCCTCCTCCTCCCCACCGCCCGACCCCATCCTGGGCTCCACAGCCTCTGCTCTCTGAACTCTCCCACCCTGCGAGGATCTGTGCCCAGCACACGGCGAGGCCAAGGAGCCCCCGACCGCGGCACGTCCGTCCCTACACAAGTTACTGACTCGCCTTCCAGGCTGGCCCTTTGTCCGACCGCTCTGTGGCACAGGGTGAGGGGTGAGAGAAGGAAAAGGGAGGTGACAGCCGGGGCTGGATGTGGGTGTGTGGAGCTCCGGGCAGCCCAGGGCGTACGCACACAGCAACACGCAGCCCAGCGCTGGGCTCCGGCCAAACAGCTGAACTCCACAGAATAATCCCCTTTGTCGTACCAGAGGGGGTCAGAACAAAACCAGCCAGAGGCGAAGCGATCCCGAAGGGGGCTTGGGAAGCAGCCCTGCTGTGCCGCACAGACACAGGGTGATGTTACCACAAGCTGGAAGAGGACTCAGCCCCTTCACTCTCCTCATCTGCCACCACCAAACAGCACTGACTGAGGGAACTCTCAGGCACAAAACAGGGGCACGAGCTGCTGAAAAGGTGAGAGTTCAAAGAGCCTCGTTCCGAGGGCCAAAAGAGGCTACAGAGAGAGACTCGGTTTCCATGAAGAGATAAATCCTGACTCTGAAGCATCAGACTTGCCCGCCACGGCCCCACGGGAAAAACAAACCTCCCAGGTTCTCGAGTAGGGCTGACCCTCGGGGTGACTCACCCCGGGTGCATCCCCACCCTGCCAGCAACAGCATGAAGACAGAGAGCTCACAGCGGAGGAGGGAGGAAGAGAAAGAGGAAGAAAACAGCTACACAGGTTGCACAACACCTGGGAAGAGCCCACACACGTCCTCCCGACAGGGACTGCACAGCCCAGCCACGCAAAACCCCAAACAAACCCTCGACACCTGCTCCCCACCCGGCTCGAGCTGCTGCTCGCTCGGCCTGAGTCGGGAGAGTCCTTTGTCCCTTCCCTCTGTTTGTTGTCGATGCCTCCAACCCCCTCAGGAGAGGGAACACTGGCGACCCCAAGCTCCCGTGCCCACAGACGGTGGGATGGAGGCAGAGCCCTTGGGGGGGACCAAATCCCCCTCCCCAGCGCAGGGAACCCTCGCCCAGTTCAGCAGCAGCCACCGGCAGGCGGGGTCCCCTCCCCACCCCAGCTGCCCCTGCCAGCACCCCAGGACCCCCCCAGCTCCCGAACCCCAATGGCCCACTCTGGCCAGACACAGACTCAGGTCTCCCCGGCCCAGAGGCCCCTCAAGCCCTGGAGCACCCCCTCATGGTCCCCCAGTACCTGCCTCAACCGGACACCCAAGACCCCCACCAGGGTTTCCCCCTCTTCCAAAACCCCTTCCCAAGGCATCCTCCCCCCAGCACCACCCAGTCAGCCTTCTGCCCCGCTAAGCCCCCTCTCCCGCCC
>JAOXNO010000015.1:3186143-3212128 GCA_028565335.1 Limnodromus scolopaceus | reverse complement strand
AGGCCCCTCGACCCACACACCAGCCCCCCCCCGCGCCTCCACAGTTCCGCCTCATCAAGACCTCGTTGCTCCCGACCCCGCACACCCCCCTGCTGCCCCCGGCACCTCACCTTGAAGTACCCGCCCTCATAATAAGTATTCGGGGGGCCGAAGATGGCCACCTCCCAGTTATAGAGGTCCCCCTCGTCCACCAGGTTGACCCGGAACCCTTCCACGGGCTCCTCCTGTAGCCCTTTCAGCTCCAGCAGCAGCGCCTTCTGCGAGCTGGGCACGAGGGGCCGCGCCATTCCAAGGAGCGGGGTAGGCCGCGAGCGGAGCCGGGGACTGGCGTAGTCGCTGCAGCCGCGGCGAGGCGGAGGCGGCGCTGCTGCTGCGGGGCCGCGGCGAGCGCAGCCGCGCGGGGCACGCCGGGAGGTGTAGTCCGCCCGCGCGGGGCGGGGCCGGAGCAGGCACCTCCTCTACGGGCGCCGCTAGCCTATCAGAGCGCACTGCCAGGGCGGGACAAGGAGCGGACTCCTCCCTCCGGCTGCTGTCGACCTATCAGAACGCAGGGCCAGCCCGCAGGGGGGCAGTACAGGGGGAGGACTCCTTCCCCCAAGCGCTCTCCGCCTATCAGAGTGCACCGCCGGCTCGCGGGGGCGGGGCTCCTTCCCGGCAGCCTCCGCGGTGCGGCAGGTGCCCGGTGCCTCAGGCCGCCATGGCGGTACCGCCGCCGCTGCTCCTCCGCCGCGCCCCGGCGGCTCTCCGCAGCCTCTGCGTCCGTATGACACCCCGGCATTTATAATAAAGTCATTGCACACGCGTGACACCGCGGGCGGCGCCTGCCCCGGAAGCGGAGGCCGCCCCCCCGGGGCCGGTCCCGGCCTCACGTGTCCCCTCCTCCCGCCTGTCACATCCCGTCACCTGCAGCCACCGCCCGCGGCCTCGCCCTCCTGCCCGCGGGGATCAAAACATCCGCTCAGGAAACGCAACAAACATCCCGGTGCAGGAGCAGCCCCTCCGGTTCCGTGTGTCGGTCACCACCGGCGCTCTGCCCCTGCGCCTCCCGCCGACAGCACCCCCGGACAGAGAAGCTGCCCCAGGAGCCCAGCGCAGCTGCGGTTCGTCCCAGCACCAAGCGCTGCCGTGCGGTGAAGAAAATCTGCCACTAAAAAAATAATAAAAAGCTTTAATGCCTCACAGTAAATTGCACGGTATAAATAATTAACACAGACAAGTTCAAATAAATCACACGGTTCAACACGCGTCTCTGTTCAAAAGCAAACCATGCCCCGAGGGAGGGGGTTTGTCTCCTTGTGACCTGCGGCTCCACGTCCCAAATCGCTGTGGAACCTGTGGGGCTCTGCAGCTTCTCTGAGAGGCCATCGCTCAGGAACGAGCCTCCATCTTCAGAGCCCGGGCGGCAGCAGCCGGAGGCATCGGGCGAGGGGGCAGCTCATCCCCACAGTCCCCCTGGCTCCCAGCCCCTCCCGCTGCCGTTTGCTTCACGGCCATTTCTCATCTGCTGTGCATTTAAAAGGATTTGCTGAATAAAATAACGCTTTGTCTCAGCCCTATATGTACCTTTGAATGCACAGCTGGGGGTCGGTGAGCATCGCCCCCCACCTCACAGGTGGGTGTGAAAGAAACCCAAAAGCAGAAACCAAGCTCCCGGCTGAAGCTGAATGACGCGATGTTGCCAGGGCTGGGACCAAACTGCAGGAGATCTGGAGGCCTAGCCCCACATTTACATCACTCTGGCTTGTTTTTAATGGCTAACTCAGCCCTACCGGCCTCCTCGCGAGTCCCCACTTAACGCCTAGAAAAGATTTACTAATGGCAGCCAGATCGGAGGAGCCGCGGCTGGGAGCGGCACAGCAGGGAGGGACAGATCCAGCGCCAGAGGAGCCAGGCATCCGTCGGCTCGAACCAGGGAGCATGGAAATGGGGAATCTCGTCAGGCAGCGCCCAGCCCCTGCCACCATCCAGCCTCGTGCCGGAGCACAGCGCCCCGCGGTGTGACCGGCTCCGTGCAGGGCAGCCACAGAGGCCAGAGAGGGCACAGTCCACGTTGCTCCCACCCAGGCCCTACTCCACGGGCTTCACTTTTGCAACGAACAAGGCGGTGGCTTTCTTCAGGAACTCCTCCCGGCTCATGGAGGTGTCGAGCTTCCTCTCCTGCAGTGCCCGGTCCATGGCCAGGGCCAGGCCGTCCGGCCCCAGCCTGGAGCCCGCCTCCAGGTAGCGGCCGGGCAGAGCGACGTGGCCAATGCCCAGGGCGTCCTCCAGCGCCTGTAGCACAGCCTGGCACACCCGCCCATCAGCAGTGCCCGAGCCACCATCCAGGACGCCGAAGAGCGCATCCGCCTTGGCGGCAAACTCCAGCAGCACGAAGCAGGTGAGGACGCCGTAGCGGAAGACGTCGAAGGGCACAGCCTCGTGGTCGCGGCAGCGGACGCGGCCCAGCAGCGCTGCTGCCGCCTCCGCCGGCGCTCCCCCGTGCTGGCAGATGCGCCGCAGCAGCTCGCTGTACAGCCGCCCGTCCACGCCCGCCTTCCGCCGCCGCCCGCCGGCGCCCAGCACCTCGTAGGCCGCGCCGGCGTTGCTGTCGAAGGCCGTCCTGTCGCGACAGGGCAGACAGACAGAGAAAAACGCGCGGCCTCCCCCCCGGCCCGTCCCGCACTACAGCTCCCAGCGTGCCCCGGGGCGCCGCACACGCCGCGGGGAGCCCGCCGCCGCCGCGGGGCACACCGGGAGCTGTAGTTCTCCGCGGCCGCCCGCCGCAACCCGCACCTGTGGGAGTGGTGAGCCAGGCGCACGTACCACAGCGCCCGCGCCAGGCGTTGCGGCGGCCCCGGCAGCTCGGCCGCGGCCTCCCCGGGGCTGCCCGGCACCAGCCGTTCGAAGTAGTCGGCCAGGAAGGAGACGGGCTCCTCGGGTCGCGCCTCCAGCACCTTCAGCAGCGCCTCCCGCACCATGGCCGTGACACCGGCCCGCAGCAGGAACTCCGCCTCGCTCTCCAGCCCGCCGGCCACCACCTGGCCCGGCTCCGCCAACCCGCTGCCCGCCGCCGGGGCCGGGGCCGGGGCCGGAGCGGCGGCCGCTCGCCTCTTCTCGTACGCCGCCATCTTGGCTGCGGGCTGCGAAGGCCGTTTCCGACCTCGTTGCCACCGCCCTTTCCGCCGGAGAACGGAAGTCCTGGCACCGCCATCTTTCAGACTGGCAGCCAATCGGTGGGCGACCCTGCCGGCCTCTCGGGCGCCACCATTGGGTGAGGCCGCGGCCCGCCATCTTGAGAGTGAGCAAAGGCGGCACCACCGGGCCCGGCCCCGGCCCCGCAGCCTCACGGCGGCCCCGGCCTCGCAGGAGGGCCCGGAAAGGGACTAGCCCGGCCAAAAGACACTTGCGCAGGGTTCCAACACAAACCCTTTATTGGGGCGCTCCGGGGCCGAGGCCTCGCTCTCCCCTGCCCGAGCCCCGGGGGTCGCACACCCCTCCCCCCACCTCTGTCGTGACAGACGGTCGGCCGTTGCTCCCCTGCCCGTCCCCGCCGGTGCCAGGAGCCCCCCACCAAAGCCGGACCCTCATCAGCGCCGGCCCAAGGTGACACAGCCCCCACGGCACCATCCCCATGTTCCCCTCGGTCACTGGGGATGTCTCTGCTCCCTCCTGCTCTCGGGGCGTCCTGACGGCAGCCCCAGGGTCTGCTCTCCCAGAGTCATGGAATTGTCAGAGTTAGAAGGGACCTCCTAGGGATCATCCAGTCCCACTCCCCTGCCAAAGCAGGGTTGCCCAGAGCACATCACTCAGGTCTTGAAGATCTCCAGAGAAGGGGACTCCACACCCTCCCTGGCCAGCCTCTTCCAGGGCTCTGGCACCCTCACTGGAAAGAAGTTCTTCCTCAGATTTGAGTGGAACTTCCCATGTTCCAGCTTGTGCCCGTTCCCCCTCCTCCTGTCACTGGGAACTACTGAAAAGAGTCTGGCTCCATCTTCCTTCAAACCACCATTTAGATACTTGGAAGCATTAATAAGGTCTCCCCTCAGCCTTCTCTTCTCCAGAGCCTCAGCTCTCTTGGCCTTTCCTCATCGGGGAGATGCTCCAATCCCTCCATCATCTTTGTTGCCCTTCGCTGGACTCTCTCCAGTAGTTCCCTGTCTCTCTTGAACTGGGGAGCCCAGAACTGGACACAGGATTCCAGTTGTGGCCTCACCAGTGCAGAGCAGAGGGGGAGAATGACCTCCCTCCACCTACTGGCCACACTCTTCCCTACGCAGCCCAGGATCCCATTGGCCCTCTTGGCCACAAAGGCACATTGCTGGCTCATGGATAGTTTACTACCCACCAGGACCCCCAGATCCTTCTCCTCAAAAGTGCTTTCCAGCAGGTCCATCCCTAACCTATATTGGTATCTGGTATTCTTCCTCCCCACGTGCAGGACCCTACACTTGTCTTTATTGAACCTCTCACACAGGACTCACACCGAGCTCCCCCGAGCAGCCAGCCACGCAGCCGGGGAGCCCAGCAGCTCCCAGGGACCCCCAGGCAGCGCAGCCCCTTGCAGGCCCCTCGGCATTGCGGGGCGGGTGAAGTTTCCCAATGCAGCCGCAGCTCGGAGACCCCAGGATGTGTCCTGGGATGGGGGCTGCTCCTCTCCTGGCTCTCCCCACAGCATCCCGTGCCCCACCAGCTCCTCTGGCCCCTGCTGGGAGCCTGGGGCCTGAAGGGGTGGGAGCAGGGGGATCCAGGGGGCTGTGGGCGTCTGTCAGCACCTCCTGCTCCTAGGGCAGCTCATACTGAGATCTGAACCGTTTCCACAGGCGATGGGACACCACACCAGTCGCGATCAGCCCCAACAGCGAGACTGTTGTCCCCGCAGCGACAGCAGGGTCTGTGCTGTCCCCATCTGCAAAGACACCGGTAGGATGTGTAATTGCAAACAGACCCTGCCCACACCAGCAGGTACCGAGGGGCGAGCGTAACACCCCCGGCACCAAACACGGCACCCACACAACTCGCTGCAGCCCAAGCAATGGGGGGTACAGGAGAGGGGGCTGCAGACCCAGACCACCACTCACCATCCAAGACCGTCAGCTGCAGACTGACCACCTGGGAGTGGTGCCCGAGCAGGATGCACTGGTAGAGGCCCTGGTGCTGGGGCTCAGCGTGGTCCAGCCGCAGCATGGAGCTGCTGCCTGCCGCCTCCTCCCGGTACTGCGAGAGGGCCACGGGGGTCTGCAGCCAGCGGACGGTGGCGTTCCCGGTGCACCATGCGTGGCATTCGATGCGCAGGGCCCTGCCCCGCGTCCCATTGGGAGGCAGTGACCAAATCCGCAGGCTGCAGGCGGACACCGTCCCCACAGGCAGCCCCGTCCCCTTCTCCACTGGGGCAGAGCCCCAGTTGATGCTGTCCCCAGCTGTCCCCCATGCCTCAGCTGGGGGGCTCGTGGTGCTGGAGCTGGGGAGCGAGGTGGTGGCCAGACGTGCCGTGGGGCTGCCTGTGAGGAGGTCCCGGGGAGCAGGGCGCTCTGTGGAGGGGGATTTGGTGGCCATAGACAGCTCCAGGACGGTCTCATCGCTGGTCTCCTGCACTGTGGTGGTCAGGGCTGTGGTGGGATCCTGTGTGGGGACACTTGTCTCCGGGGGCAGCACTGTGGTGGTCACGGGCCTGGCTGTGCTGGGGCTCTCCGTTGTAGCCACTGCTGTCCAGGGGCTCCTCATGGAGGTGGCCACGGCCACCGGCTGCTCTGTCACAGCTGCAGACACAGCAGGTCACAGGTGGTGCTGCAACTCGGATACAGGATGGGGCCTCTCTGGCACATGTTGTCCCCAACAGCCCCCTCCTTCCCCACCCCATGGACTCGCCATCCCCAGGCAGGGAGAGGCAGCAGCACGGCAGCACGGACGGGGACAGGGATGGGGAGGGGATATTGGCAGAGCAGGAGAGAAATGGGGGCTGCTCCCCTTCCAGCAAAGCTGTCTCAAGCAGCGCAGGGCAATGGGGCCGCCCCCAGCGGAGGGGGCAGCGCATGATCCCAGGTCCCCAGCTCCCGCCCTGGCACTCACCCCCAGCGCTCGCCGCCACAGATGCCACCCGGGTGAGGGTCTCCTGCCCGATGCTCAGCATCACCTTGCACCTGAACTCCACCCCTTCTCCCACGTCCTTCCCAGCCACCGGCAGCATGGCCATGATGTCAAACAGCTCCTCCTCGGTCTCCGTGACATTGAAGTCTGCCTCCCCCAGTGCCTGGTCCCCCCGGTACCAGGTGAGCACCAGCCCCGTGAGCGGGTAGACCTGTTGGGCCGAGCAGCGCAGGGTGGCCGGCTGCCCCGGCTCCAGGGCACGGGGCTCTGTGTCCAGCTGCAGCGTGTCTGGGAGGGCTGAGGGGGGAATTGCAGCATCACGTGGTGATTTTTGGCACCGCTGCCCAGGAGGGAGCAGCTGCCTCAGGGGAGGTGGCGAGGGACGGGCTGGGGGATGCTTACCATAGACCTTCAGGTCGACAACGTGCTGGTAGTGCCGCCCATGGCAAGTCCCCTGGCAGATCTTGGTGCCCCCCATGGCCACCACGGCTTTGCTGATGTGCAGGATGCTGTGGGTGGGGAAGGAGGTGATGCTCCCCAGGTTGGTGTCCAGCCCCTTCCACTGCACCGTGCCCCCCGCGCAGGCCAGGGAGCAGTTCAGCTGCGCCGAGCCCCCGTACCGCACCACCGGCTGCTGCGGCGTCACCACCAGCTTCTCAGTGGGTCGCCCTGGGTGGAGGGAGGAGGAAAACAAGGGGTTTAGGGAAGGAGACAATCACCAGAACCCAGTCATTTACAAGGCAAATGGGGTGCCGGTTCCCGTCTTTGCTGAGAAGGGGACAGTCACGCTCAGGCACCACAGAAATTCCATCCCCATCACCATGGGAGGGGCACTGGTCATTAGTGACAGCTCGTCAGGGATGGCTGAGGCTTCCCCCACAGTGCCGCTATCCTGGGCACTGGGGACATGCCAGCCCGGGTCTGCCCCATTTGGTCTTGATCCATTTCCATTTATCACTGGGATTTTCCATCCATTTCTTGGGGAAATGAGCCCAAACGCTCCTTCCACCCAGTTCTCATCCTTTACCTGTGGTGCACATGGGACACGGTGGCCACCGGGTCTCAACAGTGGGAGACCCTGGGGCCACCCTGGCCCATGGTACCACACGGCAAAGCAGCGAGAGCAGCAGGAGGGCCAGGCAACACGGCGGGGTAAGGGATCGGGGCAGCTCTTGGCTACCGTGGCACTCACCACCGCAGCCCCACAGCAAGCTGAGGAGGAGGAGGAGGAGAGGAACCGGCTCCATCACCAACAGCGGGAGGGCAGCAGCAGGGGCTGGTTTTCCTTCCTTCCCTCCTTCCAGAGAGCGACCGCCGCCGGCCGGGGCTGTCTCCTTCTGTCCGCCAGCCCCGTCCTCAGCCCTTCTTAAGCTCTACAGGAACCGCCCCCGTGAGCACCGGCCCCGGGGCCTCTGCGAATTTCCAGCCCAAGGGGTATTTCCAGAGGGAGGTTTCTGATTTTCTTCCAAGTTCAGCTCTTGCACAACACCCAGCTCCGCAGCCCAGGGCCCTGCTGGCAGCCCCAAACCTGGGAGTCCCCTCGGCCCAAAGGGTCCCCATGCGGCTGCAGGGTCCCCCGTCACCCCCCAGGCAGCCCTTGCCCAGGCTCCCGCACCCCTAGATCACGTCCCTTCCCTGGTTCTCAGTGGGCTCTGCCATTCCCCCCAGAGCCCCCAGCAAACCAGCCCTTTTCATACCTCAAGCATCCACAGCTGGAATGAAGTCGTGGGGCTGGAGGGGGACATCTCCCTTTTGGGGGGGCTGTCTCAGCATGAGGGAGGAACCCGTCCCCAAGTCCCAGCTGCCCTGAAACGGGGGCTTGGGAAGGTGTATCCCCCAGGCAGAGGGAGGAGGTGTCCCTCCCCGGCTCAGGTGCTGCTCAGTAGAGCTGCAAACAGCATTTATTCCTAGAAGAGGGTGTTTTGGGGGATAAAACTAGGTGTTGGTTTTATGGTGTAGATGGAGAAAGCATTACCATGTGGAAGATGTTGATTACACCCCATTTTCTAGCCCCAAGACCCTGGCACAGCCTCAGCACCTGTCCCTTGTCTCAGGGCAGGTCGGGCATCGTTTCTTCGCTCCTGCCCAGCTCCCCGGGGGAGACGGGGCTGGTTCTGCCCCATCCCGTCCCACCAGGCTGCAGCTGAGGCCAGGGAGGGCACCGATGGGGATGTGCCCAGCCCTGCACCTCCTGTCGTAGAAGGTGGAAAGTCGGCGCAGGACTCGGCCCATTTCCCATCCGGGAACACCCTGGAGAGGCAGCTCCAGGCACTGGGCGCGTCGCGCATCCTTTCGGGAGACGGGGTAATTAATCCTCTGGTGGTCCAAGAGGCCTCTGAGCAAGGGAAGTGCTCTGTAAACAGCCGCCATCAAATATGCACATTCACCCGAAGGCAGGAGATTAATGGCTCTGGGGTTTTTGTTCCTTCCATCCTGTGTTAACAGAGACACTTCCCGCAGTTCCCAGCAGCCGCTGGAGCCCCCGGCCCAGCCCTGGGGTGGGACGAGCCGTGGCCATGGCTGCTCCTCGCAGCGAGCCCAGGGTGCCCGAGGACACACACGGGGCCAGGGTTTCACCTCCCACAGCCCAGATCCATGGTGGCCACCCGGCACACAAGGCCTGGCCGGTCCCCCCGCGGGTGACGGGAGAGCGAAGGGCCAGGGGAGGACGGTCGGGGCTGCAGAGGCCACACAACCCACAGAGGGTCACAGATGGGTGAGCACCAAGCAATGAGCTACTTCGTTAGGGGAAGGATTGCTTCCTAATGTCACCAAGAGTTTAAAGAAGGGAAATACCATCCTCACAGACCACTCTCTGCTGCAGGATTTTGGGGCAGGAGGCACAAAAAAACCACAGACAGTTAAAAAAGTAAATAATCCAAGCCCTGGAAGCCATCCTTGGCCAGGGTCAGGTGCAGCTTCCAGATGGGGCTCCTGCATCAATGGACCAACACCGACAGGTCCCGGGGGACCAGCCCCAGCCTTTCGGTGCCCGTCGGCTGCACCAGGTGCCGGGTCCGTGCCGGGGGCTGTGGGGCCACCACAGCCTCTGCCCACAAGCCAGAGACAAAATGGCTGTAGCCACCGGGGACTGGCTTCTGGCGTTCCCCTGGGAGGCAGCTCTCCACCAGCTCTCGGCATCACAGGTGCCCCTCAAAATGATGCTTTGGGTGAGAAAAGAAAAACCCCATAGATCAGCATCCGAACCAGAGTTGAGCACTTATGAAACAGTCCTTTCTTTTAAAAAGAAGCTTTCCCGGATCCCTCATCAGGAGATTAACAGCTACCAGAACATCCAGTGCCTCATGATGCATGTCCTTGGGTTTGGGGCTTGCACAGTGCCCGGGAGCCACACGGGCAACACGGATCCCAGGGGAACCCGGGGTTATGGAAACCTGATAAAGCTCCCACTCCAGGAGAATCAGCTCTAACCGTGAGGTTATTGAGCCGGGGATGGTCGCGGACCCGTCCAATCTCACAGCAGTGGGGCAGCCGGCCCCACCGCAGCCCCCACAGGTTTGGTCCCAAGCAGCGACCCACGGCAGCTCCTGCTCCAGCCCCAGCTCAGGTCTCTCTTTCAATGGACTCAAGACCTTCCCCCGGTCCCCGAGGCACTCCCAGGGAGCTCCCTCTGCCCCGAACACGGCAGAGAGAGATCAGTGGGTCACAGACACAGGGCGGAAAGAGCAAGTTTAGGCACCAGGACAGTTTTCCACCCAACAGGAAAGCTTTGGGGTCAGAGTGAGGGGAACGGTGGTTCTCAAGAAAGAGAAGCCCGAAGGCCTTTCCTGGAAGCCAACGGTGCTTCCTCCTGAGGGGCAGGAGCAGGGGCTCTCGCTGGGAAACACTCAGCCCATGGCAGGAAACAAACCAGAGACACGGTGGAGGGACGAGGGCTGCCCCCAGCACAGGATGCCCCCGCGCCGATGCTGGAGCCCCCCAGGCGGGGGTGTCGCCCTGGGCTGTCATCACCAGCAAACACCCGGTATCAGAAATGACAGGGCTGGAGTCGGGGTCAATGAGGGCGGCTGGAACAAAATGAAGGTTTTCTGCATGGCACAGAACATGGGAATCCCACTCCCGGGGTTCTTGTCCCACAGAGCGGCCCTGCCTGGCGGCAGCATCCCCAGGCTTCGTGTGCCACTGAGTACCAGCCATCGAGGAGAGGATGGACAACACCACACCACATTGAAATACCCTCCCCGGTTTCTCCAGTGATGCAAAGTGAGACAAGTGTGGGTCCTTTCTCAAAGGTGAAAACAATAAAACTAAGCTCAAGCCCAGAGGAAATAAATACAAAAGGCAACACATCACGTAATAGATGGTTGTGTTTCCAGCTCATTACAGGATATCGGCCATCAAACACCGGGTCCCATCCAAGAGCCCCTTGGACATGTTTATACTTCTTTTGGATTATATTGTTCACTTAGTACCGTCTTCAAACACCAAAAGAAGTGTTTAAATGAGTAAGATAAGATCTAAATTAAGCCTGGCTGGAAATGAAGACAATAGAGTTGGGGCTGCTGAAACCAGCCCCGGGAAGGAGGCTCCGGTGGGGCCAGCGGGAGGCAGGGACCTGGCCTGGGGACCCGCTTCACGGTCCTGGGGTGGGGAGGGAGCTGGGGGTGGCAGCGAGGGATCCCTCGCTTCTCCGGAGCCTTTCACTGCTCCCTCCTTGTCCCCATATTGTAATTATTGCCCTGCACAAACTGCCCGAAAGCAGCGTCCTCTCCCCCTGTGCTCACCCCTGCAGCGCGAGGGGCAGCGGGTCAGGGCTCAGAGCGGTTCATGCCCAAGCTCCGGAGAAGGTCGAACTGTTAATCCTGCTATTTCCATGCTCCAGCGGAAACCTGGAGAGCTATTTTAGGATCAAGGGTGAAAGTTCCAAGCACTTTTTGCTCTAGAATACTTGAGTTTAAGGAATTGGTAGAAATAACTCGACAACTCATGCCCACTGGAGACGATTTACGGGACCGGACACGGGGTCTCTCCTAACAACCCCCTCAGCACCCTTTACAAGGCGGGGGTCAGGGTCTGGGCAGAAGCACAGGGGGGATGGGGAAGCCCTAACACAGGTAGGAGAAGAATGAGGACAGAGAACTTCAACACAACAGGAAAGCAGCAGTTTAATAAATAATCCATCAGAGGGAGAGATTAGCCAGTTCTGAACACAACTGGAACTGAAATAAATACATTTCATCGTTAGCTTAAAAAAGAGAGTTACAGAAACGCACGCCGCAGTGAACTTTGAGAGCACAGAGGAAGCGCCGTTCTGGCCCCGGGCGCACGGTCTCAGGGAACCAGAGGTGTCAGCAGCCACCCGAGTGCAGAGAAAAGAATAAAAACCAGTGAAGGAAAAAGTCACTATTTTGCAAAAGTAACAGCAAAAGAGAAAGGAATGGTTTAATGCAGGTTTTTTAATGTGCCAAGATCAACTAAAACCCACTGGAACTGCTGCCGTTGAATGGGAACTGCAGAAGGACAATTAAGCCAATTTTTGCCTTAGGTTTGGGGCATTGCTGTCACCGACCTGCAGGCAAATTCTGGGGACAGTGATGTTAAACAGCCAGGCTCAGGCACTACACAGCAGATCAAGGGGATTTTAAGAAAAGGCTCTTTTAAAAAAGTTGCAATTTCATATAAAGTAACAAAAATTGGCAAAACTAGCTGAACGCTCCACACAGATTTCCCAGTCTCCAGGTGGGATGCTGCAGAACTACCGGCCCTTCAGAATGAGACATTCGTCATTCAGGTCCGGTAATTTCAGCTCCGTCACCAGGTGGCCCAAGCCCTCCTGTCACTTAAAGGCAGTGGGTGGGTGGGTCACGTCCCTGCGCCGATGGGGAGGGGAGTTACTGGGGGCTGAGGCCCCCATGACCCGGCAAGAGGAACCGTGGGAAGGACCCCCTGCCTGTTCCCAGCGCCAGGAACAAGTGACACCCCTGGGGCGGGCAAGCAGCCCTGCCCCACGGGGAGCCCAGGTCCCAGGGCCAGCCCTGGCGCCAGCACAGCCAAGGGACGATGTACAAGTCACAAAGGGCTCACGAAGCAACTGAAACACTTCTGGTCCCCTGCTCTCGACCTGGGGGATGTCGGCATCGCTGGAACCTCGGGTGTCGTGTGGTGAGGGACAGGGACCAAGGAGGGAGACTCACCCGGGTAATTCTGCTGTCCGAAGGGCAGGAGAGGCTGAGACGCCGCAGGCAGCAGCAGCGAGAGGGAACGGGACTAGAAACACTTCTGTTTCAATAAACTATTTGATAAAGGAAAGGACTTTAAAAAATATATCTCTATATACTTTATATCATATAAATTATGCTCGTCTTTTTTGTAACATTCCGCTATATTCTACCCGTGAAGCTCCAAGTGCCTCAGTGTGAATGAGGTAACGATTCGGTGTTTCATTTCACTTCATTTGTGTGTGAGGGATAAACCTACTTCAGTTCATTTTAATACACTGTAAATAAAGCTCCAGTCTAAAAAAGGCATTTTTTTGTGAGTGATACAGAGCTGGGGCTGCTGCCTGGAATTTTAAGTGACTGGATTTCCTTCAGGAAAGAAGTTTGCTGCGCACGCACGGCACGGACTGTCCCAGTGACATTTGGGAATTTGGAGCATCACACAATGAGCTTGGGGAAACTGGAGTCACCGCAGGTCACGGACTCTCTGCTGGCCCCGTGCTCCAGTCCTCAATTAGCTCCGCACCAGCAAACCCTCAGAGTGCGGGGCGGCTGCCCCCTGCACCACAACCATCTACTCTTACAGTTCTGATCACAGGAGCTGGGCATCGGGCTGGATTAATGCACAACAAGCTAGGAATTATTTCACTTAAATGGCCACCTCCAATAACTAACTGGTCCAGAAAATGGGGAAACAGACATTGTATTATTAGTTCAGCCCAGTCCAGGCAGTGGTTCCAAGCTGTTAGTATCTGACCGGCGTTAGAGACCGACATGACACCGCAGCTCTCGCTGCCCAGAGCAAACAGGAGCCAGCACCGCACCGACGGCACATGGCGGGGGTCGGATGCTGAGCTCACCCTGGGGCTCACGTCCCCTCTCGTCCCTGGGGCAGGACGAGCTGCAGAATGGGCAGAGCTGGGCACCGGCATCGGGGCAGGGACTGAGCTCCCTGGGGACATGCAGCTGGTGTTTCCCACTGAACCCAGAGGCCAATGGCACTATGTCGGCCACCATCACCCATTTGCAAACACCAAGACACCAAGTGAGAGCGCTCCCTCCCTTTGGCCCTTCTCCCCCAAGGTTCCTCTCCCAAACCCACAGCAAGGGGATCCCAGCCAGAGAAAGGAGCTGTCGTACAAACCCTGCTCTGAGACAGGACTGGTTTTGGCCATTGTACCCTCAATTCCCTTAACAATTCATTTCCTAAGTGTTCCCAGTTCGGGATTTACTTCCCCAGTGACTGCTCAATGCTATTAATTATTTTTGATTTTGCTCAAATGAGAACGATTGTTTCCTGCCCTCTGTCATATCTCTATGGATCTATAAACAACCAGGCGATCCCTATGTGTTTGTCTTTCCTTCTTTCACAACACTCAAGCTCGAGTCTCCGCTGCTCTTTCTACCAGAGCTGAACCCTGCAGCACAGGCTGCAAATTCCACTTTTCAGCAAAACAATAGCCTTTGTAGCAGAAGGAATCCAAAACAGAATCCAAACCTGTATGTTCAAATCAATCGCAATAATCACCATCAGGATCTGCTGGACTGAAAAAAAACAAGCTACAGTCATTATCTGGTTTTAATGGCAAGAGCCTGGGGAAAAATTAACATGCTTTACGAAAGTGCTCAAGATAAACAGCTATTTCTTTGACCTTTCTCTTAGGAAATCACTCTTCACCAAAGTGGTCAGCACAGTTTAGTTGTTTCTCCAACTTCTCAGAGAAGTTGTATTTTCTAAACAACCCTTACAGTTCCAGAAAAAGAATTCTGGAAAATCCTTCTACCTACTACTGATGGAGGTAGCAACAGACAAATGTTACATGGGTGTAACAAAAACAGAGAGAACAAACAGAAATACAAACTAAGCATTTGTAATTCATGTAGTTGCCCTTCTCTCATCTGCCCATTCTCCCTTGTGTCAGTTGCAACTTCACTTCTTAATTTTCCTTATCTTCATCAGAATATAAAGTCAGTATATCATTTTTTTTTGGTCCAAGTTTCACTCGGGCCAGAATGGGCAAATCCATCAGATCCTCGAGCAGTGGGGATCTGCTCCCAGGTGATGACACTGTCCGTCCTTCAAACACAGCCGTTTTCCTTGGTGTGTGGGCACAGGCAGGGTCCAACCGGTCCCAGCCACGCTGTGACGGGGTCAGCAGCGAGTACCAATTACAGGAGGGGATGGGGCAGGACGCAGACACCCTGTTTTCCTCTGGCCGGCAGCTCAGTCAGTTCAGGTCAGAACAAAGACAACGTTAGCTCCTGGATTTGTCACTGGCAAGTTGGGTATTTGGCAGGTCACACCATGAAGGTCGTTATTCTCCTACAAGGGCAGGTTGGCTTTAAAGAATGATCCCTCCCCATGGAGCAGTTCAGCGTCTCCCCTTTCCATCAGCACCAGGTGATACAATTCCATTTTTGCACCCGCAGGATATATTTGGCCTGAAGGGAGCCCCAGTCCCTTCTCATCAGCTGTCAGTGGCAGTCTGATACCTCCTTTCTCCTCTCCCCCTGTGCTCTCCCCGAACTCCCGCTCCCGCTGGCTGGGTCCATCCTTGCTGGGGAACTGAGACAGGAGCCAGGTCCCTCCTCTCCCTGCTCAGACGCTGCTGTCCTCCAGCAGCGGCTCCTTCCCTTCTGCCCCCCCGGCCTGCGGGCTGTGGGTCTGCGCCCCATTGCTGTGCTTCTTGTGGCTGCCCGACCTCAGAGCAAGGTTGTGCTCTGGAATGAACAAGGCCACCAGGAGCGACAGCAGGACAGAGCAAGCCCCGAACAGGAACGGAGGCCCTGGGATAATGCTGCTCTGTAGGGAGAAACGGAGGAACCATTAATGCTCAAGTGCAAGGACAGAAGCAGCCCAGCAAAGCTAAGGATAAAGCTGAACAGGTTACCTCGTCTGTAGGGTTGGCCATGTTGGGTTTGGAGGCCTTACCCAAAGTTTCCACCTCAGCCATTTCATTCAACTCCACGTGGAAGAGATAGAAGACAAAGCCATAGAGCGCCGGCCCCAGGCCGTTACACAGACCTCGAATTCCAGTGATCATCCCCTGCACCACACCTGGGGACAGAGCAAGGACAGGAAGATGTGCCTCCAGCTTCCAAGGAAACTTGTTTTATTCAAGGATGCTCACGTATTTAAAGCCAGGACGAAACATTCAGACCTGGATGACACGCACTCTACAGACGAAGTGCCTAAGCTGGCGATTAGCTTCGATCAGGATTTGCAAAAATCAGTAATGCTGGGCTTGCTACTTTGGAGAATAAAATGAGCCTGGGCACATCAAGCAACCCTTTCTAGTTGAACTGGAATTTAAGGCAGCCAAGTCTGAGGACTCGGGGTCAAACCACAAAGCAGGCAAATGATTAAGGAGCAGTCTCCTCTACCACAGACAGGCAGCACCGAACACCTACGCGCATAATGTAAGGATTCCCTCCCAAAGCATCAGCTCCGGTCAGACTACGAATAAAGCGACACTCCATGGCTGGCACAGACGTTCCTGCCCACCCCTCCACCACCAACGCCGAGAACTCCAACGTGCGACAGCTCAAGTGCTGCTGAATGAACTCGCCCATCAAACCCCAACTCACCCTGTTGGTCGGGATCTGCGTTCCGGGACACCATGGCACTGATGGCAGGGAAGGTGATGCTGGACATGGCAGCCACAGCTCCTGCTGCCCACATCATCCTTGGGCAGAAAGAGGCAGCAGTCAGGGGACAGGCCGCCAAGGACCAGCCCGGGCCAGCACTGTGGCCGGGCAGCATCTCCCCCGGCCACTGGGGTGGGGGAACCCACTGGTGACCGGAGACAAATGGGGACAAACTCTTACCAAGGCTGTGACCCAAAGCCGTACCAGGCAAGCTGCAGGATCTGGAAGCCCAGTCCCAACAGGATAGTGTTTTTATTTCCTATCGAACGCATTAGAATTCCCAACACTACCGTCTGGAAAGAAAAACAAGTGCTTTCAAAGTGCATGCAAAGGAAGACGACAGCACAGGAAGGCAAGAGGACGGGAATCTGAGGGGATTTCTGCTGCCATGAGACAGGCGATCACACACACAAACGGTCCTCTGCTCCTGTAACATCGAGTTAGAAACCAGCACATCCTGGCCACAGCAATCAGCACAATCTATGGCGTTTTACGGAGTAACACGGGGCCACCCCATGGTTTACCAGTTCTTTATGCAACAAACAACAGCTACACTCAAAAGAGAGGAAAGAGGGACTGCAGGTTCTGACGATGTCTGTGTGGCCACAGGGACTCTAACAACTCACCAGCCCCGATTATCAGGAATTTTGGATATTCTTAAAACCGCTAGAGCCACGACAGAAATTGCTTCTCACCTGAGCCAGTATAGAGAGAATTCCAACTACACCAATAAAGGCTGCCACAGTCTCCGAGGAAAAACCAATGACCTGTGAAAACACCAAAGAGGGACTTTTCAGGCAAAAGATTTGTACTGTATGAGAAAAGCCACTCCACCAGTGTCACTAATGTTCACTGACATTGCTTGCCAGGTACTCAAACATCAATCAACCGTACCTTCCACTGCCTCCCTGCTGCCACGGGAATGAAAAGGAAGATTTTCCTCTGGCTGAAAAAACAGCTTTAAATCACTGGGCTCAGCTTAAACGACTGGGAGCGGCAGGGACAGGGTCGGCAGGCAGAGCACCAGCAGGAAGCCACGCAAAGGGCCCTGGAATGCCCACAGAGTGGTCACCAGGCTCCCACACTTTTTAGGAAAGCTGGAACAAGTCACTATTTCTTATAGTTACAACTTTACTAAGCTATTGACCAAGATGAAATTCCTCAGGATATGAAACTAAGATCACATTTGTAGACTGGGATTTCCTGCATTCAGAGCCTTCCCTCATTGCCAGAGACTGACCTGTCGCAGGTAGAGGAAAAAGCTGGAGTACTGGCCGGCTTCAGGAAGGTAGGAGAGAAAGACGGTGATACAGATGAGCAGCACTGTAGAATCCTGACCCACTTTCCGTAAGGACTGCAGGGAAGGAAGGTGGGGAATGAAAAAAAATAATTTAAAAAAATGAGTTAATATCATTAAACATTCCTTTTGAGAGAAATTAGCAGAACTAAAGCAAATATAAGTATCACCAGCAAGCAGAAAGGAAGCAACAATATTTACTTACAGCAAATGGGTCTGCTTGTTCCCAAGAGATAGGAGCTCCCCAGGAGACCGGACGCATCTCTTCTGGCAGAGACTCTGGCACCGCCAGCAGGATGAAACCGATGTCCAGCAAAGCAACACCGGACGCGAGCACAACCACCAACGTGTCGCCATAGGCCTGGGAAAGGTACGCACCAATGGCTGGGCTTGTGACCAGACTAGCAGCAAATGTGGCTGACACCTGGAAGCATAAAACGTTAATACAGCCTCTTCTTCCCAGAGCCTATTTTCTCCTCCAGAGTAACCCAAGGGTTTTATCATCTTTGACAGAGATAATCCCGGTGGACAGGGACTCCTTAGACAGAGAGACAACCATGTTCTCCTGGTGGAATCCAGGCTAAGTTCTAGCAAAAGGAAATTAAAGCTAACCCAACAATTCACACACGATACTGTCAGCAACCCTACAGAAAGGGCCCCATCACGGGGTACTCGTATGTACCCAGCACCGCAGCCTGCCCCTTTCCTGCTGCAAAGCAGCTCACAAACCAGGCTGGTTTAAAGGCTGAGCAGCAAAACAGACTGTATTCAGACTGCACAGAAATCAGTCCTCTCCCTCGGTGCTGAATCACAAATGGAACGGACAGACTGTATTATTAGTGAAACACATATCATCTTTCCACTAATACTATCTCAGGCTTGTCAATAAAACTCCCACCCTAATTTTATACCTCTCCTACCTGCAGAGCCCCAGATATTTCTTTCAAGAGACGAGTCAGTTTTTCAGCTCCTTACCAATCCATACGCCGTGCTGCGTTCATGCTCCTGTGTGATATCGGCAACGTAGGCAAAAATCACAGAAAAGGTAACAGCAAAGACTCCAGACATGGAAATGACAGCAAAATACCACCTGAAACAGGCATTGCCAAAGGCAGAGTTAGAGAGCGAGCACACAGTAACACCCCATTGTTCAGCTTCATTCTCCTCAGAACCCCTCGGTTATAACAAGAGTAAACTCACCATGGACTGATCTTCATAAGGGGAATTGGTGCACAGGTGAAGAAGACAGTGAGGAGGAGGAAGGATTTCCTGCCCCAGACATCAGAGAGAGCACCAATCAGTGGGGCACTTAGAAAAGAAAGCAGACCCTAAGACAGATAGACAGGACGACAGAGAGAAATCCCTCAGTCAAATTCTGATTATTGATAGCAAGAGCTTTTGACAGTATGATCTAAAGATGGAAATACATGGAGACAATCCATTCTTATTTTCTACAAGCAGACAATGTTATCAAAATGTAACAGTTCATTAAACTGCTCACATCCTTTTAGGGAGAAAAAAAACCCTAATCCTCGACCAGCTTGGTGCTGTGAAACATTCCAATTACTGCCCATTCTCCGCAACTGCTGCGCCTGCAGCTGTGCTCCCCCAGGCACCTCTGTGCAGCAGGGGCTGCCCTGACAGTGCTGAAACAGATGCTGGCACAGCTCCATCAATTAACGTCTGCTGTAGTTCTAGGGAAAGCTTTCTCTTCTAGATGGCGACAAGACAGACCCGACGAGCTGCCAAGGCCATTAAGCACAAATAAAATTGTTCAATGCCTTTCAACGTCTTTCCAACCCAAGACAGGTAGGGAAGAGTCCATAAGCATATATGGCTGTGCCCAACTCATGTTAGAGCAGACTTCTCTGGGGCCATTTTTTGAGACCTTCTTGCTGGAGCCAGGGGCTAACAATCTGTTTTCCCAAATCAGAATACATGGCTACCGGTTGTTTGCTAGAGTTGCCTCCAATTCTGCTCTGGAAATGCCGTCTCATCCAAACTCACTTTGCCACAGCACACTGCCCTGCTTCTGCCTGGGCAGAGCCCACTGAGGCCTGCTTACTTTCAACTTCTGTTACTGATAACTTCAAATATCATTCATTTTTTATTTCGTTACACTCCAGAATACAGTTACAGGGCTAATCTCATGATGATTAGGATATTTTCTGCTGAAACACACAGCTGTTATAGCCCCAAAGCCATGCTGACAAGCAGCATGTTGATCTCAGTAAGATCAGCTACATGAGCTGCCCCATCTCTGTGCTCTGTCAATTCTCCATTTTGCTTTAGCTGAGCCAATGAGCACCCCAAACTGAAATATGAACATTTTTCTGTCCGATACCAGTTGACATCAGTAAATGACACAGATTATAATGGCTTGCCACTCCTTGAACTGATGGCAGATTTAAATGAAAGCCTGGGAGGAATATTCCTTACCTTGACTCCATGAATCAGGCCATTCATCAAGAACGTGTGCTGAGGAAAAGTCTGGTGTAACACCTAGGGGGGGAAAAAAGAAACAAAAACCAGAGCTAGCAGCTTTTGCAAAACTTCCATTAATTTCCCCCAGCCCCTGACAGCTAGATGCCTGAAGAGCACAACAGGGAAAATGGGAAATACACTACCAATGCCACTGCTGTACCCACGTCAGGAGGTCTACCTCCCCTCTCCAACCCAAGCAGCCACTTTCTTTAATGCTTCCCAGGTCTATAAATTATCTTAGTCTTGCTCAAGTTGCTGCAATAATATGAAACATGCCTTTCTCCATCCCTGCACCATGTGATTTCCCTCTGGTTTTGTGTCATATTACCACAGAACTTTTTGGTTCTCTCCCCCTTTTGTACTGTCTATACCTTTCAGATGCATTTCATACTTCAGGCATTACATTTCAAAATAATTGTCCAACCACATGAAAAATTACTATAGCTCCGGCTTATTCACACAGAAGAAATTTCAGGTACAAACCATTTCTACTCCCTATAGTCCCAGGGCTATCATTCAGATCCCTACCCTCGCCAAGCCAAGGTGAGCTCCACTCTACCAGAGGCAGGATTATTCCCGGGGAGACTCACTCACCGTCAGCATTGGCGTGGTCAGCAGCCCCCAGGCAAAGAACTCCAGGAAAATAACCACCACGGCGTGGTACACACTGGGCTCCCCAATCCCCTGTCGCTGCAAAACAGAGCTCCTTAAGTCAAACAACACACATATCCTGATCTGCGACAGATTTGAGAGGTGTGGTTGGCGCTGAAACATCGACTTTGGCCTAAGCCATTGCCGCGGTGATTCCCTGGTGCAGGAGAGCTCACGCTGCAGCGTCTCTGTCCAGGGGCCACCAACATGTGCCTCTCCTATAAACCCAACTGCTTCCTATTTTTTTCTCCAAGAACTAATATCTTTGATATCTTTATGCTTTCTCTAAACATTGCCGATCATATCATCCCTTCAATCCCCACCTTAAGGACTTTGAAATAAATGCCTCAAATCTCTAAATATTTTCACAGCAGTACAAGCAAGATCCCAGAAAAGACTGGGAGTTTGAGAAAGCAATTTTACTCCTCAGCACCAACTCCAGCTGCCCAGCATGGTGGGAAAGGCAGAGTCCTTAGATCAGCTGTTAAAACCCCACACACCTCATGGCCTTGCTTATATTTCTTTCCGTAAAGATTTCTGATGGCGCTTTCATGGCAGCACTTGATCTGTCCCTTTTCCACAAGAACCCATTTCTTGTATTAGCAAATCACAAAATCTGAACTCACCAAGAAGTATAATCCAGCTCTGATACATTTTTAATAAAACCACTTGAAATGTCTGCAATCCCAACAATTTAGACAGCTTCCAACAGCTTGAAGAGTTGTTTTTAACAGAAGTTAAAAGTTAACAGTTGTTTAACAGAAGTTAAAAGAAAGCTTCCTCCAGCTGCACAAATCTCAAATCCAACGGGATATGGGATCAGGTACGGAAAACCTCAAATCCACGGGCATCTCTTCTAGGCTAAGAGATTAATTTCCTCACAGCTGACTAACATTTCTACACTGTGCTCTTGTGATACAAATCGTTTAATGGACTAGACCAAAGACGCATCTGTATCAGGACCCTGCCTCCAGCATTCGCTGCCGACAGGTTCTCAGGGACAGGAATTCAAGAAACGTGAGGTGTGAAGTGCAATCTTTTACCCAGTCACATCCTCCCAGGTTCTAAGAGAACAACACTGCATTTCAGATAACTTATACAGCTCTAAGTTTTTTGAAATACAAGGGAAGGCAGCAAGAGGCATTATTCTGCTGAAATATTGTTTGTGTTCACAGATGCTGTTAACACTGTCTGCTGCAGACAGGCTAAGTCTGCTTATAAAAGAAATCAACAGCATCAACACCAGAGGCACCCTACCCGAGGGGGACACGGTCGTGAAAATAAGTCAGTTTTATTGCACACAAATGAAACAATGTTTTGCAGCAAAGGGAGAAGCCCCAAGCCAGTAATTAAGAGTACAACAATCATTACCCACCTCACTCCACAGAGCGGCCCCCTCCTCTTCCTCTTATCATCCCCCTTTCTATCCTCTCCAGCAGTTAAACATTTCTACCACGTGACTAACAAAATTAACAGCCAACCTCGCTTAATAGAGTAGGTCCAGACCTGACCTGTTCACAGTTTAATGTCACTCCTTCCACTTGTCAACCATCTTACTGCATGAGATTCCCCAAGCAATTCAGGACAGCTCAGAGTTTGGGGTCAGCCCACAGCCCCGCTCCTCTGGGGCCCACAGGACAGGCAGCCCCTCACGGCCAGAACTGCTGTCCCTTGGGAGAGGAGCCCCAAAGGGAAGGAGCTCGCAACCAGCTTCAGTTCAGGTGCGCCCACTTCAAAGCTGCCTTGGTTCAGGCATGACGCTGTCGCCTGCACGGTCTGGAGCCTCTGCAGCTCTTCCCCCGCAGCAAAGAGCTCATCTCAGAAGAGGTAAATATTTCACGTGGATCTGAAGGCAGCCTGTCACCTTCAAAGCGAATACTAAACGTCAGCATTGACATCTCACGACCAGGGGACACTGGCACCCGGTGAATCGTTCCAGAAGCCTGTCTGGAAGGCAGTGGCCGTGAGCCCGAGCCCGAGGGGCGCCCCAGGGCAGGGGGGTCTCCGCCAGCACGGCGGGTCCCAGCGCGGCGGCCAGGCCCCGGGAAGGATCGGAAGGAGAGAAGGGACCCCGCCATCCCGGAGAGCGGCGCCGCTGAGGAGACGGACCTCACCCCGGGCCGGGCTCCCGCCGGACCCCTCCCCACGGCACCGTCCGGCCCCACGCCACAGCCCCGCAGCCGCTCACTCCACCCCCACCCTGGGCCCCGCGCCGCGGCCCCCAGCCCCGGCCAGGCCCCACCGCCCGGGACCCTCGGCCCGGCTGCGTCGAGTCCAGACCCGAAACCGCCCGGCCCCGGGCCCCGCTCAGTCACCTCTACCCCGGCCTCGCTCGCCACGCCACACGCTCCCGTGCCCCCCCGATCCCTGCTGGCGCCTCACTCACGCCGGCCCCGTCCCGGATAACGATCTTCTTGGCCAGCAGGACGCTGCGGTTGAGCCGCTTCTTCTTCTTCTTCTCGCCGGTCATGGCGCCGCCGGGCCGCTGCCGTTCGCTGGCCTCGGCGGCTGCTCCATCCTCCCTGCGGCGGGCCGGGCCGCACAGGCCGAGGCCGAGCCCGGGCCCGGACCCGCACCGGGCGGGGGAGCGCCGGGCCCGGGGCTGCCGGGCGAGGGCGGTGGCAGAGGGCGGTGGCAGAGGGCGGCCCGCCCGCAGGCCCCGCCCCGTTGCCCAGACAACGGCGCTGACGAGTCCTTCCGGCTCCCAGCTCCTCGCTCTCTATTGGCTGCTCTCCCTCTCCTGGCCGGCTCAACTGACCTCTGATTGGCTGTAAGGGGCGGAGGGGGCGGGCGAGTGGCGCCGCCTGGGATCTTCTTCCGCCGGGAGCGGCGCGAGGTATGCTGGGATACGCCGGTCCTCCGCCGTCGCCTGGGCCTTGGTGGGGGCCGGTGGCCCGGGAGGATCCCGGCCCTTTCCCCAAGCCTGATGCCAAAGGGGAGGTGGGGAGGGGGCAGCCAGGTCTGGGGCTGGAGGGGACTGTTCGGCCATGCCGAGTCCTTCTAGCCCCGGGCCCGCCTGCCCCCTCTCCGCCAGCACCGGTGAGCCGCTCGGTGCTTGCACACACGCGTCTCCCTTCCCTAGCTAATCCTTCGCGGATTCGAGAGGACTTGGTGTTGGTTCTAATGCGGTGCCAGGGGTGTGAGGGGGTTTAATTAGGCTGAGTTTAATTATGCAAAGCGGATGCGGTGGGCGGGCGCTGGTGCGGGGGCTGCCGGGGAGCGGGTGTCCCGGTTTCACCCCGGGTGGTGTCCAGGACCCCTCCGGTGGGGTGGGAGGGAGAATCGGGAGAGTAAAAGTGAGGAAAAAAAACTCGTTGGTTGAGATAAAGGCAGTTTAAAAGGCAGAGCAAAAGCCGCCCGCAGCAGCAAAGCACGACAAGGGGTTCGTTCCTCCTCCCCACCGGGGTCCGGACCGGGCTCCATCAGCCTAGTGGTGACTGGGGAAGACAAACGCCATCGCTCTGAGCATCCCCCCTTTCCTCCTTCTCCCCCAGTTTATACAGTGGGCATGGCGTCACATGGTGGGGAATGTCCTGTGGCCATCGGGGTCAGCTATCCCTGCTGTGTCCCCTCCTGGGTCCTTGTCCCCCGGCCTGCTTGCTGGTGGGGTGGGCTGAGGAGCAGAAAAGCCCTTGGCTGCTTGGCAACAACCGAACACATCAGTGTTTCACCAACACCCTTCTCATCCCAAATCCAAACCGTAGCACCACACCAGCTGCTGGTGAGAAAGTCAGCCCCGTCCCAGCTGGACCCACGGCAGGAGGGGTCTGGTGGTGGGGCAGGACACTGGGGTGATGGCCCCTGACCACAAAGCGCCTGAGGCTGCAACTCAGCCTCTATTCGTGGAGGCTCTCCTTTAAGCAATGATGAAAAGCAGCCGGGGGAAAGCCCTTGAGGTGAAGCTCGCTCTCCAGAGCCCAAGCCCGGCTGCAAATAAGATGAAAATAACTCCCAGGCCCCAGGGATTTGTGCGGGAGCAGATGGAGTGGCTCCATCTCCCCAGGGCTGCAGGTGAGCTCACAGCTACTCAGCACTGGGGCCACGGGTCCCAGCCCCACACCGTGAGGTCTCTGCGTGTGGCGGGGGCAAAACACCCATGACCTCCCCAGGGACCCAACACCTTCCCTCGGGCTGACCCCCAGCCCCTGGGGACATACGACCAGGGCCAGGTCCCCACCAGAGCCCAACCCGTTTGGGCGCTCTGTGGCCATTTAAAAACAAAACAAAGGCGAGCGGTGAGAGGAGAGAGCAGAGAAGCGGTTCCTAATATGGCAACAGCAGATGTAATTCTATTACTGTGATTTATTGATCGCACTTAGAGCAATTACTGGCTTTCACCCCATCACCTGCCAGGGAGCAGGAGACAGCGAGGAGAAGGCAAGACAAAGGCGGCCACGTTGCCTGGGGCACGGTGGCCCTCGGGGAGGATCCGGTTCTGTTTGTGACGGTTGGCAGATGGGGGGGACCAGCGGCATCACCCCCACGGGCTGGGGAGTGGGGGCTCCTTGGGGGCCCAGAGCCAAGCGCCTCTGCTTTGCAAAGAGGCTGTGGTGGCAATGGAGGGTGCACAGGGTGGGCTGGGGGAAGGCGAGGGCCCCTGGGGCACCAGCGCGGTGGAGCAGCTGCAGGCGCTGCTCCGGGCCGGGGGGGTTGGCTGTGGTCCCCTCCCTGCTCTGCGCCCAGCTCTGCTGGAGAATCGCCCCATCGCCCGCAGTGTGAGACCCGCGCCCGCTGCCCCCCACTCCCGAGGGGATCCCCAGCTCCCTCCACACCAGCCCAGCGTCCACCTCACCCCGGGGGGGACACGCACCCCCAGCCCCTCTGGGAGCCCTGCCGTGGGTGTGATGCCATGGGCCGGTGCCGGGCCCTGCAGGAGGGATGAGCCCTTTGAACCGCTGGGAACATGCAGCAGCCCCTGGGCTGGCAACGGGCAAGTGGCTCGGCTGTTAAGGCTGGCGGATTTTCCCCTGCTTGCTGCAGATACTGGCAGAGAAGCAAGAAAATGATTGTGCTTTTTCCTGCCTGCACCCTCCCGGCAGATATAAACAGGCAGGAGCAGCCCCGGCCATGGGGGCTGATGAAATCGGAGTGAAGAAGCCCACTGGGCTGGGAGGCACAGAAATAGGGCAGCCCCGTTGCGCAGCAAAGCCTGGCAAAGCCCCCCCCAAACCCCCCGCCAGCCCCGGGCTCCCTGCGGGCACGTCTCGGTGACGAAAATGTGGAAAGAGCAGAAAATGTCCCCGCTGGGGGTGAGGGCAGTGGCCAGGGGCTGCTGGCCCCTTCCAGAAGCTGCCTGCTCGCCGCCCCGGTTCATTGCAAACCGGGAGCGGCGAGCAGCCCGTGCCCTGTGGCTCCTAGGGGAGGCGGTAGCCCTCCCCGGACTACCCCAGCCCGTTAGCCCCCGCAGGACCGGTACGAGCCCGGGGGGCTCCGGCTCCGCCGTGGGCGGCAGCGGGTGGGTTTGGAGCAGGGCGAGGGCAGAGTGCGGGGGACTCCGGCCCCGGGACGCGGGGGGTGCGGAGCCGTGCCCGGGGGTCAGGCCGTACCGGGAAGAGCCCCCGCCTGCCCGTCCCGCGGTTCCCACAGCCCCCGCTGTGACTCCGGGGGGGACAGCACCACCCGTGGGGCACAGGGGGTGCTGCGGGGCGAGAGGCGGACTAAGG
>JAOXNO010000015.1:3135941-3185158 GCA_028565335.1 Limnodromus scolopaceus | reverse complement strand
CCTAATTTGGTGTCGTCTGCAAATTTGCTGAGGGTGCACTCGATCCCCTTGTCCAGATCATGGATAAAGATGTTGAATGAGGAATGGAGCCGCAAGGGCAGCTTCATCCGCAAACCGGCGCAGGGCTGGCTGCACCCCGACGAGCGGGTGATGGGGCCCGGCGTCTCCTACATCGTCCGGGTAAGTCCCGCCGGAGACGGACCCCGACCCCCGACCCCGGCCCGGCCCCACGCCTCTCCGGGGCACCGGCGGCCGGCGAGCCTCATCGCCGCCGCCGGGCCAGGGCTCGGCGGGTCTGCCCGCTCCTCCCGACGGCTGGGCAGAACCCCCCGGCTCCGATCCCCCGCGGCTGCCCCGGGGCCGGCTCTGCCGCCGAGCGCTGCGGCCGCGTCCCCGGACTCCCACCGGACCGGCCCAGGGACGGGGACCGCGGGAGCCCGCGGTGCCGTGACAAAGGGACGTGGTGGCGTCCGGTCCCCGGGGTGCTCTGGGCAGCCACCCCCGGCATGCGCAGCTTGTGGCCCCTTCACCCCATCACGGGCAGCCTGGCCCCGTTACGCTGCCCACGTCGCCTGGCACGGCCTGGCACGGCCTCCCAAACAGGGCCAGGACGAATCAGCCCCGGGGGCCAGCGGCAGCCCACCCGTACAAGGGTGGCACAAGCCATAGCAAACGGATGAGTTTGTCGGGTCTCAGCACAGGGTCTGGGCATGCAGTGGGGCATGCGATGAGGTGGAGGGTGAAAGGGTGCTATGTATTGGGGTGAGAGCCCTGGAGCTGGCATCAAAGGGACCCTTCTCACTGACACCCGGTCTTCCCCTCCTCTCCATCCCCTGCCCTGGGCTGGCGGCGGTCACCGGAGGAGGCTGCTCTGACCGTGTCCCCCCACAGTACATGGGGTGCATCGAGGTGCTGCGCTCCATGAGGTCTCTTGACTTCAACACCCGGACACAGGTCACCAGGTACAGCCCCGTGGTCCCACCGTCCCGCACCCCAATGCCACCCGGAGCCCTCGGCGGCCCTGGGTGCTCCCCGTTCCTGGGGCCCTGTGGAGAGGGGGGGACACGGGGTCAGGGTCTGGGGGACCCCTGCCCCACGGGATCCACCTCACCCACGGGGACACAGGCGAAGGGCACTGCCGCGGATCAATGGGTGGAAAGAGGAGAAGGGAGGTGGCCCCAGCTGGGATTACGTACCGCAGGCCGGTGACGTGGGGCAGTGCTGCGGGAAGGCTGCGGCGCCTGGGGCGGTGGGGGCTGATGCCCCCAGGCCCCACGGAGCCACAGGCAGGGGAGGGAGCTGGGAAGGGGCCAGGGTTGGCGGCAGTAACTGGTCGGGGGCCATGGCTTGCAGGGAAGCCATCAACAGACTGTACGAGGCGGTGCCGGGTGTGAAGGGCATCTGGAAGAAGAAGGTGAGTTTCCCCCCAGCCCATCCCTTCCAGGGCTCCTTCCTGGGCCGAGCCGGGGCTGTGGGGCAGGGTGCTGGGGGTGCCTGCCCCGTTCATGGGACAGAGCCTGGGGTCTCTTGGGGCACCCCTCTTTGCCTCCTACCCCCCCAGGAAACATGGTTGTGAGGCGCTGCATTGCCCTCATCCTCCTCTCCCCTCATCAGGCTCCCAACAAAGCCCTTTTCTCCATCCTGGGCAAGAGCAACCTCCGCTTCGCTGGCATGAGCATCGCTGTCAACATCTCCGTTGACGGGCTGAACCTTATGATCCCCACCACGCGCCAGGTGAGAGCCCTCCCCAGGGAGGTGGTAGGGTCACATCCCAGCCTCTGCCCCTGCACTAACACTCCTCGGGGCACGTCCTCTCCCCAGATCATCGCCAACCACCACATGCAATCCATCTCCTTCGCTTCTGGCGGGGACACGGTGAGGCACACGTGCCCCAGCCCTTGGGGGCAGTGGGGACAGGGGCAGCCTGTCCTATGCCCTGCTCCCTGCGTGGCAGCGGGACACGGGCCCTGAGTTCCCCCCTGTGCCCCCAGGACACCACGGACTATGTCGCCTACGTTGCCAAGGACCCCATCAACCAGAGAGGTGACACTGGCCCCCACGCTTGGGAGCTCTTCAGAGGAGGAGGGGGGATTCGCTGGGGGATGAAGGCTGGAGGAGGGGATCCCTTGTGGGGGGCGGCTCAGGGTGGTCCCGGAGGGGTGGGTGGGAGCATGGGGGAAACACTGAAGCCGTCCATCTGTCTGTCCACAGCCTGCCACATCCTGGAGTGCTGCGAGGGGCTGGCACAGAGCGTCATCAGCACGGTGGGACAGGCCTTTGAGCTGCGCTTTAAGCAGTACCTGCACAGCCCCCCCAAGGTGGTGGCACCCCCGGACAGGTAGGGGGGCAAGGGACCCCACTGTGGCCCCATACCCCCTGTACCGGGCATAGTGGGGGTCTGAGCCACGCAGGGTGTCCCCAGCTTGCTCATCCCCACTGCAGGGCGCTGGGTGCGGAGGAGTCAGCCTGGGGGGAGGACGAGGAGGCGGCCGAGCACGATTACTACAACAGCATCCCGGGGAAGGAGCCACCCCCGGGGGGGCTGATCGACTCCCGGCTCCGACACGGCACCATCCTGGGCCATGTCCACACTCAGCCCTCTGGCTCCAGCGCCCCCAGCCAGGTGAGCCCCCAGGGCTGCTGCCGGCCCTGCCATAGGGGTCTTGGGCAGCTCCCCCAGACACCCTCCCTGTTTCCTCTCCCCAGGGTGGGTTCACAGCCAGGCGAGACCAGAGCAGCCAGCCGGGGCCATCCTGGGACCTGGAGAGTCAGGGTGGGTACCGCTGCGGGGGGGACCCCAGGGATGGTGAGCACGGCTCCCTGCGGCTCTGCCCTGCCCAGGCCAGCGGTGATGCCGGGTCCTCACAGGCCAGCCCTGCGACGGGTACCTGCAGGCGGACGGCCACCCCCTGGGCCCCCGGGACTACGAGGAGCACATGTACGTGAACACGCAGAGCCTGGACGCCTGGGAGCCAGAGGCGGCAGCTCGTGGGGCGCCAGAGGAGAGCCCCAAAAAGGACCTTTTTGACATGAGTAAGCCAGTGGGCTGGGGGGTTCTGGCACAAGAACTGCTGCCAAGGGGCCAAGCCGTGCCGTTGGGCTGCCCAGACTCGTGCCGCAGCCCCGGTGGTGCCTGAGCCCCAAGCGATGCCAGGCTGAGCCCTGGGGACCATGAGTTGGGGCCCGTCCTCACCCACCATTGCTGGGGGTGGCTCAGGGCAGGGTCATATGGAGGGGGCAGCCATGGCAGTGCAGGGGGGCACCATCCCCTCTGTGCCTGGGTGCAGGTGCAGCATCATGCCCGAGATGGCTGTGGCACAGTGGGGTCCGTCCCAGAGATGGGTCTGGCCATAACTGTGGGTCCCGTTGCCACCGCTTGGCCCGGCCATGTCCCCACCACCCCCCAAGCCCTGCTTCATGTCACCCCCACACCCCTGGCTCCCGCAGGGCCATTCGAGGATGCCCTGAAGCTCCACGAGTGCATCGCGGGGGGCAGCACCAGCCCCCCCATCGAGGACCAGTGGCCGAGTCCCCCCACGCGGAAGGCCCCCATCGCCCCCACGGAGGAGCAGCTGAGGCGGGAGCCGTGGTACCACGGGAAGATGAGCCGTCGGGACGCCGAGAGGCTGCTGCAGGCGGATGGGGACTTCCTGGTGCGGGACAGTCTCACCAACCCGGGGCAGTACGTGCTGACGGGGATGCACAGTGGGCAGCCCAAGCATCTGCTGCTGGTGGATCCCGAGGGCGTGGTAAGGGGGGGCAGAGGGGGCGATGGGGGTGGGGTCCAGGAGGCGCTGGGGGCTGCGTGGGGACCCCGTGCAGGAGGCAGCTCTCCCAGGTTCAGGACCGCTGTGCCCCCCGGCCCCCAGGTAAGGACCAAGGACGTGCTGTTTGAGAGCATCAGCCACCTCATCAACCACCACCGGCAGAACGAGCAGCCCATTGTGGCCGCGGAGAGCGAGCTGCACCTCCGCCAGGTTGTCCGCAGGAAGCAGTGATGCCAGGGGGTACGTGAGCCCCCGATCCACTCCCCTGGTGCCAGACTCACCCCAGATCCAGGGCAAAGCTGGGGCCCCTCTACTCTCCCCTCTTCTCGTTGTGCCTGCCCTCAGTGGGGGCAAAGTCCCCAAACCCCCAGGGTTGAGCTCCCCATCCCCCTCCCCAGCAGGGCTCCGTGGTCCCTGGTCCTGAAGGGCACCCCCCCATCGCTGCCTCCCCTCCATTGTCCGCATGCGGCCCCTTGCTCAGCTGGACACGAAGATGTTTGTTCCATGTGTGGAGGCAAAATGGGGTGTGAGTGGGCGGGCGGCCCTGCTGATGGGGACTGACTGCCCGGGGCTGCCCTGTCCCCTCTGGCCTGGGGTCCTGCCTGCGCAGGGCTGTGTGCCCCCAGCTCCTGGTACTGCCAGCTCCCACTTGCCCCACGCTGTGGCCCCTGGCGCCGGCTCCATCTCACCACCGGCTCCATCCCAGCACATGGAACTGGTCTCTGGACGATGATGGAGCAAATGGGGTTGGGACTGGTGCCAGGAGCCTCATTCCAGGGCTCCCAGGGTGGGATGGGCCGAGAGGGCTCAGTGTGTGCGTGCGTGTGTGCATTGGTATGTGAGCGTGTGTGTGTATCCGTGTGCGTGCCTGTGCACAGATGTGTGAGGGGCAGCCAGAGGACCAGCCCCCTGCCCACAGAGCCGTGCCTCTCACCCAGTGCTGCTGCTCAGGACCCAACTCCCTGCATCATTCCTCCCAACATCTGGGAGTACCCCTGTCCATGGGGTCTCCCGTCAGTGGGGGCTGTGCCCCCCAGCTTGGCTCTGGCCGTGGGACTGGGCATAAACATCTCTTGGAGGCTGGTGCTGCTGGATGTCCCTGTTGCTCCCACATTTCCAGCTGGATTCTCCCCAGGAGCTGCTGCCGTGTGAGGCTCCCGGTGGTGCTGAGCCCCCGCAGTCTTCCCCGGGCCGGGGCCAGGACGAAGCTGCTGCGGGAGGCACAGGGCAGGGGTGAGCTGCTGGCACCGAGTGGCCAGGGCTGCTGGGAGGAGAGGAGTCCCACAGCCCCCAGGGAACCCCCCCCGGCCGGCTCGGGGCTTTGGCAGGTTTTTACAGCGTACACGTCCCCCTCTGGGTGTGGGTTTGTGGTTTGGAATAAGTTTCTAATTAAACCTGGAAATGAGCAAGGTGCCCGGGTTGTTCGTGCCGCCCCTGGGCACGGTGCTGGGACAGGGCTCCCGCTGCCGCCTCCTGCACCCGAGGGGTCCATGGGGCCGGGGATGCAGAGGTACCGGGACAGTGTCTCCCTCACCACCAGCTCCTGGCCGGTCCCATGGTGACGGTGGCACCCAGCCCCATCCTGGCCAGTCGCACTTGTCTCTGCCACCCGGGGCCAACTTTTTCCCCTTCTGCACGTGGGTCACCCCCGTCCCCCAGCTCCGGAGGGGGCTGCAGCACCCAGGGCTTGGTCCCCAGGGCACTGGTCCTGCATGGCATCTCCCTGCACCCGGCATCTCCCAGCTCCTGCTGCCCGCGGACCCATTGCCCACCCCTGCCCAGGGCAGGATGTGGCCATTTGCCTCTGAGCCTCCTGGCCAGGCCTCCTCTGGCTCCTGCCACAGCTGGGCTGGCACCCAGCAGCCTGGGGCTGAGCTGCCCTTCGTCACCTGTTAATGAGAGCATGGCAGCTGGTGGAGCGAGAGCCCCAGCGTGGGCCTGGCCACTTTCCTGGTGCCACGGTGCTGCCAGCAGTTAGGAAAGGTACTTGGTTGGGGTTGGCGGAGGTGGAAGAAGGTTGCCCCAGGCTTTCCAAGCCAGCAGCATGGCTGGGCTGTGAGCCATTGGGCACAGGCACTGGGTGGGCAGCAGCCTCCTGGCGAGTCTGGCACCAACCCTGGCACTGGCCGGCACCAGGGCTCTGCTGGGTCCCTTCTGCTTGCCTGCCCCAGCTGGGTGTCACCAGCCCGTCTTCGCTCTGCACCATGTGCCGGGGGCTGCTACCGTGCCACCAGCACCCACCACGGGGAGTGGGGTCACCCTGGCACCCTCTGCCCCCCAGGATGGAGCTGACGGACTGGCTGGGTATGGGCTGAGTCAATGAATAAAATAAGCCCCTAAATAAAGGCCAGTAATGAATGTGTAATTTTCCATTGATAGCTGAATACCTACAGGGACGCGGCGCTTCCATCTCAGCTGCTATTTTTTGTCATGTAGTAATGCGTCTGCAAAGAAAATTGCACCGTTCCCTCAATGGCAGAGGCAGGAAAAGGCAGCAAAGGCTCAGACTTTTCTTTCACCACCGGAGAACGAGCCCACGCCTTCCCCCGGCGGCTGCTGGCTCTGCCCTGGCCCCTCGACCCCGGGGGGCTGCCGGGAGGGGTTTAATACTGTGGAGGGCTGGTGGAGGATTGATTTTAGGCTCCAGAATTAACACCGGGCTGAAGGGGACAGTGATTTGCCTCTCAGAGCTGCTCCTTCAGCCCGTGCGATGGTGGTGAGGCCGAGGGGTTTGGGGAAGGTTTGAAAGCCGCAGAAGGGCAACTGCGACTGGGGGTCTCACTGACCGACTGTCCCTCTGTCCATCTCCAAACGTGCTGACAACAAACACTCTGGTCCAGTTTTCCTGGACAGAGAGATAAGAGTCTCTGACGTTGGTGCTCGGCAAGTTCCATGGAAATCCCTCACCAGCTGGAGGAGAGGAGATCTCTGCCACGCTCCTGCCCCAGAGGGGCTGCAGTGGGATCCCGGGGGCCTGACACCAGCCCCTTCCCCTCGGGGCTTTCTCTTTCCCAGCTTCCACCAGGTGGTAGCATGCTGCCGGCTCCGCCAGCCACGTCACCAGCCCTGCCAGCGTCCCCAGCTCTGCCAGTGTCCCCAAGGCATCGCTTGCCCGCGGTGCTGTGGCCGGGCCATGCCAGGTGCCGCACGCTGCCAGCAGCCCCCAGCCCAGCACGATGGACTCTTGCCCATCTCACCCAGCCCTCGCCCAGCTCCCTGTCACACTGCCTGGGGAGGTGGCTCCGGAGCCCCCAGAGCTGTCCCCCCCCGGCATCCTGTGCTGCCCGGATCCATGGAGAGCTCTGGATGAGGAGGAGGCAGGCGAGGAAAGGCACCCCCCTGGCTCCACACTGCTCGGTGCTGAGTGAGGGTCTGGAGTTCATTTTGGAGGTCCCAAAACCTTGTTTTCTGCTGCCCCTGCAAGTGTTTGTTCTCTGCCCGTTCCCGGTTCGGGTACGGCTGCTCCTGCTGCACACAATGGCCACACAGCACGGTGCCGACGGCGAGTGCTGGTCTCTGGCAGCCCCGTGGTGACAGCGGGGCTGGCTGCTGGCCCTCCTGCGCTGCCGCTGCCGGGAGGGGATGCTCCTGGCACAGCCCATGTGCCCGAGGTGCCAGAGACAGTGTCCCTCTGCCAGCTCCTGCCACGAGCACAGGGTTTCTCCTGCCGTCCCCTTGCTGGGAACTGGGGCACTGAGGACCTCAGCTCGTCTTCTGCCTCATACCCGGAAGCTCTGCCCTAAGCTGAGCCCAGGCAAGCTCAGTGCAGGCAGCAGGCAGCTCCGAGCACCCTGCTCCCCTCCATCCCCCAGAGATGGCTGGCCCTGAGCCGAGCGGGCAGGGCTGGCCCCACTCCAGCGCTCTTTGTTATCTCAGGGGAACTCAACCATTTCTGCACCTTGTTTACCCACTGTTGTGCAGGGTGGAGGGAAAGCAAACACAAGCCTTTTGTTCACCAGCCTCCCCTTCCCGTAAACCTCATCCTCTCCTGGTCTCCATCTGCCCTCTTCTCCCCCTACGGGACCCAGGACTCAGAGCTCTGCAGGAAAGATCCCAGGGTCCAGCCAGGACACTGCCATCCCCTTCCCCACCGCTGCCCCCAAGACATCCCTGCCCAGACCCTCCCAGGTCCTGCCTGGTCCCTGCTCCCAAATCAACCCATTCAGATGTTTCCAGCAGCTTTTCCTAGGTGCCAGCGAGGGGCAGCCATGTCAAAGGGACCGCTCCTGGTGAAGGTCTGCAGTTGGCCTGAGCCGCTGCTCCCCACCGGGCAATACAATGTGCCAAGAAACTCCATAAATCAGAGTGCTCGCGTTGCCAGGGAGCGTCTGCTCGCTGCCGGGAGAGGCCTGGGCATGGCAGGCAGAGGGCACGCAGTAAAACCAGGGGGTGCAGGCAGAGGGGAGGGCGACCCACCTCCAGGGAGGGAGGAAGGTTGTTCCCCAGGCCCTGGGGACCTTCTTCCCTGCCACCTTTCCCAGGTGCTGGCAGAGCTGCTGGCTCTCCATCTGGCTCTGCACGGCCAGCTCTTTTTACCAGCTCAGAGCCAGGATGCAGAGGGAGCCGAGACCTCCCCCATCTTGCACCCACTGCTCAGCCGCAGCAGCCCCTGCCGATGGAGCCCCCACGCCGGGCTCTCCTTCCCGGTGGTTATTCCCAGCCCTGCACTGTGGGATGAAGGGTGCCTTCCCTGCAGCCCGACGGCATCCACAGGGCAGCAACCAGGGATGAACAGCTGCTGGTCCTGGTCCATGCCACTGTCCTGCTCCGGCCCCGAAGCTATAAATCCATGCGGTACCTGGGCTGGGGCCGATCACACTGGTTTGACAGTCTCCTGCCCCCCTCCTGTCGTTCCCCCCCCCCCGCACCGAGGCCTGCAGTGACGTTCCGTGGATCCTCTGGACGTTTTTCTCCACCCGGGCCGTATCCTGCCCCAGCGCTGTCCCCGCGGGAGCTGTGAGATGTGTGACATGTGGCACTGCCTCCCCACTCCCCACACTCCTCCAGCCACGCTATTAAACCACTTAATGCACTCAGCGAGCCCTTGAGCTCGGAGCCGCCGTGGAGTGCCGCTGGCTTTGTTCAGCGCTTTGATGAGCTCAAGAGCGCGGAGGGGAGTGTGGGCTGCGCCGGGGGGGGCGGGAGGGCGCTGGAGGGGGCCACGAGGTCGCCACCACCCCGCTCCTGGCTCGGGGACCCCCCTGTCCCGGTCTCGGTCCCAGCCCCGGTGCTCCCGTAGGCAGGCGGCCGGGTGTCCCGGAACCGGGCACCCGCACTCCGGAGCATCAGCACCCCGGGACCGCTCGGCCTGGCTCGGTCGCTGTCGCTGTCCCGGTGCCGGTGCCAGTCCGTCCGGGCGCGGCGCGGGGAAAAGCGGGGGCGCCGCGCTCGGAGGATTACGGCGGCGGCGCGGGGAAGGAGCGGAGCCGCCGCCGCCGCCGCCGTATAAAAGCGCGTCCGCGCGCGCCCCGCCCGGGCTGCAGCGGCGGCTCCGCTCCGGCTGCGGCGGATCCAGCACTTCCCGCTCGCGGAGCCGGTCGGTCCGGGCGTCGCGTCGCGTCGCGTCGCGTCGCGGCCGGCAGCGGCTCCGGTGCGCCGCGGCCGCCCCGCCCCGTCCCGTCCCATCCCGTCCCATCGCTCGGGTCCGACACCGCCGCGTCTCTCGGCGCGGCCGGTCCCTTCCCGTCCCCCCGGGCTGGCGGGTCCCCGTGTCCCTCGGCGCGGCCGGTTCCCTCCCATCCTCGTCCCCGTCCCCCCGTCTCTCGGTGCCGCCGGTTGCCCCCCGGGCTGACGGCTCCGGTCTGACGGTGCCCGGCGCCCGGTGACAGCGTTTCCCCTCGGGTGTCTTCCAGCCCCGCACCGGCAGCAACATGTGGCTCCTGGAGCGGCTGCGCGGCGTGGCGGAGAACGGCGGGTCCCGAGGCGCGGGGCCGGAGGAGTCCCCGCGGGGGTCCCGCTACAGCAACGTCCTCACCCCCGATAAGATCCCTGACTTCTTCATCCCACCCAAGCTGACCGCAGCGCCCGCCGAGGCCGAGGGCACCGAGCCCCCCGCAGTGCCTGCCATGGGCCCCTCCGCCTCGGAGCAGGACCTGGCCGGGCGCAAGCCCCCGCGCAGCCCCCGGCCGTCCAGCCGGCCCCGGCAGCGGGCAGCCGGCCGGCACATCATCCAGATCGAGACCGCCGAGGACTGGACGGCCGAGGAGGGCTTCAGCACCAACGCAGACCCGCAGGCACAGACGGCCATGTCGCTGCCCTACGTCCCCAAGGCGCAGACGTCCTATGGCTTCGCCACGCTGGTGGAGAGCCCCCACACGCGGCGCAAAGAGTCGCTCTTCCACAGCGAACACAGCAGCCTCTGCCCCTCTCCGGCCACCTCGCCCAGCGCCCAGCGCAGAGCCAAGCTCAATGGCGAGGGCAGGCCCCGGGCACCCGCCGACCTGGGCGCAGCCCTCATGCACCCCGGCCGTTACTTCAGCGGCGGCGAGAGCGACACGTGCTCCTCAGCTGAGTCCTCGCCCTTCGGCTCCCCGCTGCTCTCCCGCTCCGTCTCCCTGCTGAAGATCTTCAGCCAGGAGAGCCAGTCCAAGGTCATCAAGCTGAAGCACTCGGTAGCCCGCAACAGCTCCCTCTCCACCGACGACAGCTCTGCCGACACCAGCCCCAGCGCCCAGCGTCGCTCCAGGAGCGCCCCAGCCGGGGGGCAGCCCCCCGCCGCCCTCCTGCCCCTGGACCTGCCGCCGGGCCGTGACCGGGAGCACAGCCTGCGGCTGAGCCGGGGCGGCAGCCTGCGCCTGGCTGCCGAGTACGACCCCTCCAACGCCCGGCTGCGCGTGCGGCTCGTCTCTGCCGAGGACCTCTACGACGCCCTCGTCGACCTGCGCAGCATCAACTGCTGCGTCTCGCTGTGCCTCAACCCCGGGAAGCTGCAGAAGCAGCGCAGCACCATCGTCAAGAACAGCCGCAACCCCGTCTTCAACGAGGACTTCTTCTTCGATGGGCTGGGCCCTGGCCATGCCAGGAAGATGTCTCTGAAGCTCAAGGTGGTCAACAAGGGCAGCAGCCTTAAGCGGGACACGCTGCTGGGGGAGAAGGAGCTGCCCCTCACTGCCCTCCTGTCCTGCCTGTAGGCGCTTGCTGCCCCCCTGGGGGCTGGGGTGAGGGCGGGGGAGGAAGCCATGTCCCCCGGCCTCACTCAGGGGGGTTTGGAAGGGCCCCTTGGAGGGGGGATGGGGCTGTGGTAGAGCATGGGGGTCCCCAGGGGCGGCGCTGCCAGCATCAGCCCTCCTGCAGTGGGGCAGGCAGGGCCAGCAGCCGCAGTCTCTCCCCTCTGCTCCCTCCTGGGGCTGCATCTCCTGGAGCCCAGTGGGGATCCACTGGCCCCATCTGCACTGGGAAGGATGGATGTCACCTGCTGGGCTCTTCCCTCCCTGGTGCCCGTGGTCTCCAGCCGGCCAGCACAAAGGTTGGAGGTGGGTAGATCTCTGTAGCATTCTTTGTGCCACCTCTCTCAAAGTCCCAGCCCCTGGAGTCAGGTGATAGCATCAATCTCAGCTTTAACTTAAAAGACAAGTTTCTAGTCTTGGAAACTGCAGAGAAAATACTGCAGAGGTGGCTCAAGAGTGGGCCAAGGGAGATGACCCTGGGGATGAGTCAGGTTTGTGGGTTTTAAGCCTTTCCTGGACTGTTCCCAGCCCTGCAGGACTGTGCAGATGCACAGGTCGGCTTGGTCTGACCTGCAGCTCCCGGGATGCCCCCCCTGCCCACCCCCAGCAGCGTCCCCACTGCTCACCCCCTTTGGGACACAGCTCCTGGAGCTTCAGGGGTGTTGGGTTTGCTCAGGTCCAGGAGGCTCCCTTGCCCATCCCCTGCCTGTGGGAGGGAGGTGCTGGGGCTGGCACTGCCACGGGGGGACCTGGCACCCCTCGCCCTGGGATCACAGGTGGTCCCAGGCAGTGTCCCAGCAGATGTGCTCACTGACAAAGCTGAGGTGACAGGAGTAGCCCTCCCTGAGTGCTGGTGGCCTGGCTGGCCCTGGGGACATCCACAGGTGTTGTGGGGCAGGGGGGCAGGCTGTGGCTGAGGCCCCCCTGCCCTCGCCTATGGGGGTCAGGAGCGGCTGCACCTGCCGAGAGGAGAGACGAGTCCCATGGGGCCATGAAACCCCTATGTCCAACGGCTCCCCGGGGGCCTGGCCTGGCTCTGCAGTTTCCCTCTGGGGGGAGCGGGGTGCTCCCACCCTTCCCGTCCCTCCCTGCCATCCCGGTCGACGGCTGGCGGCACCGGCAGCGGGGAAATGCCGGCCGGGGCACTTCTGCGGGGATAAAACCAACGCCTTGTTGTTGTTTGGTGTGGTGTTACCCATTGCATCGGGCCCTGCATGTTTCTGTGGAAGGGAGCGGGATTCGCAGCGCTCCCGTCCCTGCCTGTTGCCGCACGCGTGGACACACGCACACACACGTGTCCCTCTGTGTTAACCTCTGTTGGTGGCAGTTGATGTTCCTTCCTTGTCCTTTGCAGCAGATGGCAGATTTCGGTGTTGGCTATTTATATCTGAGGCTGATATTTCCCAGCGTGTTTTACTTCTGTCTGTAAATATGTTTCAGGTACGCGAGGCATGGTTCTGATAGCGCCGTGTTTGCATGTTGGGGGGATTTGGGGTGATTGTGGCTGTTTGTCGAGCTTGTGGCTGAAAACAAACCATGCAGGACGTAAGGAGCAGACATGTCCCTCCTTCACGGGGGATTTCCCACCTGAAGCTTCCCACCGCTCCCCTGGGAGCCAACACGGGGGGACGCTCCCAGCCCCCGAGTGCCCAGACTCACCCTGGGGGCAGATGGGGGCTCTGGGGAGGGTGGGACAGGGCAATGGGCCACGTCCCTGGGCTGGGGGCAAACATCCTGCCCCTGAGCAGACCCGGGGCAGGAAGGGGACCCTCCCCGGGGTGCTGCGGTCCCCGGGGTGCTGCACCTGCAAGGGGCTGGTGGGACCCAGGCATTGCTGGGGACAGGGTGGGGGGGACCCAGCAGGCTGTGAGGGGAGGGGGAACAGGAGCTGGGCAAAGCTTTTGGTGCTTTATGAGAGGGTTGGGGGGTGACACGTCCCCCACGGCAGAGCTACGTGCCTTTGGGTTTGGGGAAGGGGGAAGCTGAGAGCAGGATCCTGGGCTGCTGCTGGGGTGGAGGCTGGCCCTGGGGGGGACCCAAGAGCCTGGGGGCTTGTGCTGTACCCCCCTCCTGTCCCAGGGCTGCCTTGCTGGAGTGGCGTGTGGCTGCCCTCCAAGCCCTGGGACGTGCTGCTGTGAGCCCCGCTCCCAAGGTGGGCAGGAGGGTGACAGGAGAGCTGGGACTGTAGCCTGGCTGGGTCTTTCCTCCCCTGTAGCTCTTTTCTACTGTTCCTGCTTTTGATATTTCTGTGGCTGGATTTAATGATGCATTTTTGGAGTGAAAAAATATATTAATACCTGATTGGAATGTTTGTTTACAGATGATTTCCCCTTTTTAGTGCAATAAAGTAATTTCTAAAACAGATGCAGGTGGTGCCCTGTCTCCTGGTTTCCTCGAGGCGTTCCCTTTGCTTTTCATCGCTGGGGCTGCAGCACACACACACCCCCCTGCCCCATTATCTTCCTCACTGGCCCCCCTTGCCATGGAGGGGTTGGGGAACAGAGCTGGGACCCTGGGACTGCCAGGAGCAGCCTTGCAGGGGCTGCGCTGAGGGAGAGTCTCTTCCTCCTCCTCCTCCTCACTGGCTCCCCCAGCCTGGCCCCTCTGCTCCTTCTCGGCAGTGCTGGTGATTAAGGATATGACGATGGTTTTGTGCTCCCCGTCAGCAGTGTGGGCTGGAGTGCTGCCCTCGGGGGGGGCTGGATGCCCAGCACCCCCAGCCCTGGGGCTGTCCTCGCAGGGGGCTATGCGTTACAGGAGATCCTTGAGGGGCTCTCTGGGGCGCAGCTGAGCTCTGCCCCCAAGGCAGCGCAGGGGTGGCAGCCCACGCAGCAGCTCAGGCCGGCTCCTGTGCAGTGGCCAAGATCAGCTCCAGCAGCATTTTGGTGTGAAAACCATCCCGACAGTCCCTGCCTGGCCGTAACCCCTGTGGTGCTGCTGCCATGTGTCCCCCCAGGGCTCCGTGGTGTGAGGGTTGTGGGTGCCAGATGAGGCGCTCTCGGGGTATCCTCTGGACCATTCCCTCCCCTGCCTCCCCAGGGAGCCCCCCTGCCCGGCTGTCGGTGTTCAGCACATTTCCCTGTTTTCTCCCCCACCTTCCATTTCGAAATCTGCCTTTAATCAGATGCCGCTGAAGAAAAGAGGGAGGTTACCTAAGTGCCATTTTTCTAATTTCCACCATTCTAATAATTTGTCATTTTTGGTAAAAATAAAGGCTGGGAGCACTAAGCAGATCCGCCCTCTCTCCTCCTGCCCCCACAGGGGCAGAGAAAGCAGTGTGGCGAGAGCTTGGCAGGTGCCAATAATTTAAGTAGTGCTTTTTCTAGAGGTGTAAAGCTACAGCAGTTAGCAATAAAATGAGGCTGATTAAGTTACTCTGAACTAGAGTGGATGGGGTCAGCCTGAACACACGAAAAATCCCTGGAAAGTGTTCAACACTGGAAGCACTGGAAGCAGTCAGAGGGGTGGAGAGGGGTGTCTTGTGGGGGAAGATTTAACTCTGAATTTGTAATCTAGTCATTCTGGGAAGGAACATGGTGTATCTCTGCACCCGGGAGGGCTGAGATGAGCCTCTGGATTGGAAGATGCTGGTGGTGGCCGGGGGGGACCAGGGGGACACGTCCCCTCTCCCCGGTGCAGTCCCTCGGGATGGAGGGTGCTCAGATGAAGCGTGGCCGTTGGCGGCTGCCGGGTGAGAGCTGGTGAGCGAGGGTGGCTCTGCCCTGGGGATGGCGATGCCCACCCCAAGGGATGTTCCAGACCCTGGGGCTTTCCCCCGCCACAGGGGTTTCTCGGGCCAGGGGTCCCCAGGCTGCTGCAGTCACACGTGGGTTGTGCTGGAGGACAACACGGGGCCCGCCTGGGCAGCAGGATCCACGCAGGAAACTCAGGCGAAGGGGGAGAAACATCTGGGTGCGGAGGAGCTGGTGGCTCCGCTGCCTCCGTTACCCTCCTCCAGAGCAAGACTCACCTGGGCGAGACGCGCACACAGACCTCGGCTATTTTTAGTCCTGTGTTCCCACAACGCGAGGACTCAACTTCTGAGAAAATTGCCTGGAGCTCATTTAGCTGCGTGCGTGATGGCTGGTGGGGGAGGGACACGGCAAAGTAGGGGCTCAATTTCATAAGGGGTGTGCAGCAGAGCCAAGGCTCCCCAGGGAGGGATTCCCAGGGAGGAGGCTAGTGGGGCTGTCCCCGCGGGAGGACACCCTGTCCCTGCCCTGTACCCCGGCTGGGCAGGGGGGTCCCGGGGCCAAGTGCTGTCCCCAGCTGATGCTCGGGATCCTCGACAGTGGCTGGGGTCAGAGCTGCTTTTGGCTGAAGGGGGCTGCAATGGCTGCTGCTCCTCCTCTCCAGATTTTTGGGCACTGTTGGGTCTGGGGGAGCCTTGAGTGCCCCCCCCGGGCAGCCCCAGCCTGGCTATATCCCTCCCCCACTGTGACCCAGCTGCCAATTTACCATTTTGGTCAGAAAAAGCATCTTCTTGTTGCCTGGCAACCCTCGGCCGCCCGGTCCAGCGGTGGGTGTGGGGCGGGCGCTCTGCGGGGGGGTTCTCTCCTGCCCGCAGCCCCTGCCACACCGGGGCCAGTGCAGGGGTAAGGGGCTGCGGGGGTTGCTCAGTGCTGGAGGGGGGCATGGGGTGAGCAAAGCCACTGCAGCATTCCCTGTGCTTGGGATCTGCACCACGGTGCCGGGGGGCTGCCATGGCCCTGTGCCTCCTGGCTGTGCCTGGGGTGCGGAACCCGTGCCCGCCATGGGCTCACCGCTGCCGAGCACAACCCACCGCCATCGAGACAGGTTCCCCCAGGACATGATTTACCAGCCCAGCAAACAGGCAACCGCATCTCTGTCAGATGGCACAGAAAACCTCTGGAGCGAGAAAAACTCAGCTCCCACTCAGGGTGAGACCCCCGCAGCCATCGCTGCCTGGCAGAGGGGTGACAGCCCTGTGAAGCTCAGCTGTGGCCGGCTTGGTGGCAGCCGCCTTCATGGACCCCCACCCCCCGGGGCAGCCACGGAGGCATTAGAAGGTGAAATGGCCCTGTGCCCACCGCCAGCAGTCGGGGCTGTGCGGGGGTCCTGCTCCGGTGCCTGCCGGGTGCCCACAGCGGCTCTGGGTGCCTGGGACTGTCCGGTGGGATGCGATGCCGGTGGTATCGGGTGTGCAGTAGAGGGAGGGGTCAAGCGGCCCCGGGCAGGGGTCCCCGGCTGCACGCAAGCACCAGCCTCCCCCGGCACACACGTGCCTTCACTTTATTGCGAGCATTTGTCTTCCATGGCAGCATGTCTGTTCTAAAGCAGGGGGGAGAGACTCCCACTGTTACTGGGAGGAAAACAGAAGTTAATTGAATCCCACAATCCCTTGTAGCCACATCAGGCAAGAGAAAGCCAGAGGAGAGAGATTTCCCCTGCACTGCCCCCAGCTCCTGCGCCCCAGGCTGGGCTCCGGTGGTGCCGCCTTGGCCAGTGGCCCGTACTCCTCCAGGGGACCCAGAGCCCCCCAGGCTGGGAGCCCTCAGGACCCAGGACGACCTGCAGCTCCTTGTCCTCCGCGGCACTTGGCGGTTGAAGCAGCAGCCGCCAGCGGGATGTCCCCAGGGCAGGCAGTGCTGCCTGTCACTGCCAGCCCCGGGGCACGCACAACCTGTATTTTGCTTTTCCATTTCAGCTTTGTTCTCCTGCTTTGAGGCTGGCAACCTGACAAGGACCTGGGGCCAGGTCCTGCCTCCGGAGCCAGGGAAAGGCAGCAGCAGAAGGTGCCACCTTGGACTCTCCCTCCCCATCTCCTCTAGCAGAGGAGAAATTACTGGGAGCCCCTGGAGCCAGCGCAGGCTCAGCCCTGGCCCGGGGCCAGTGTACGGAGCCTGTGGCCATGGGGATAGATGAGGACGAAGGCAGAGGCTGATTTGTGGGGTGAGGGAGCTCTCCCAGTTTCTCCTTTCCAGCAACCTGCACTTCACTAGCTGCCTGCTGGAGTTTTAAATGCTGCCTTTAAAATGGTTGCAAAATGCCCAAAGCATCAAATAGGCCCAGGTGGGAGGGGAAAAAAAAAAAGGCATAAACAAAGCAAACAGGAGGATTTGTTAAACGCCAGCAGCTGCTGGCAAACACATTAATGTCGGTGCAGACAGGCACCAGTCGATATGGCACCGGGGGCCGGTCTCCGCTCTGTGCCTGTGGGCTGGTTCCCGCGCAGGGGGCTCTGGCCAAGCCCAGGGGCTCCAGCTGTGGTGGGGGGCACCTGGCCATGCCCAAGTGCTGGGGTGGGAAGGGCTGGGAGATGCTCCGGGTGCCGGCCAGGGCTGAGCTCCGTTCCTCCCCCTGCTTCCCTTCCCGGACCCCCAGGTCCCGGGGAGGGGGACACGTCTCCATGTCCCTCCCTCGGCTCTCCCAGGACGGTGGCAGCCCCGTAGCCCGTTGAGGATGTGCCAATGCCCTTGCCCACTCCAGGGCCATTCATCTTGGCCGGGTGTGAGCCAGGTGTGGGCCCATGTCGGCCATGGTGGCTGAATCCACTGGGATCTGCTGGACGCGCCGCAGGGAGCTCGTCTGGCATTGCCATGGCAATGGAGAGAGCGGCCGCTGCCAGGCAGAGCAGGGAGGGCAGGAGCTCGGGCAGGCTCAGCTCGCCAGCGAGATGCCACCAGCCGTGCTCCTCTGCGCCGGGCGTCCCAGCCCAGGGCCTGTCACCCCGACATCCTCTGCCTCGTGACAGCCCAGACGGCAGCGAGCACATCCTCGCTGGGAGGGAATCCCTGAGCACCCCCCCACCCCTGCCAAAGCCAGCGTTTGCACTGGGCAATACAAAAAAATACATATTCGAAACCTCAGATTTAACCGCTGCCAGGTTATAATTAATTCCTATTTGCAGCTCAGTCCAATTTCCCTCACACGGCTCCCAATTCAATCCAATTGCCATATGAGATTTCTGTAATCACTAATCTTATCAAGCACATCAGTGTGAAGTGAGAACACTGCAATTAGCAGGAACAAGAGCAGCAGGTGAGCTGCCGTTCAGTGAGTATTTATTTCACCTGTGCCAGGGGACGATGAGTGCTTGGTTGAGGGTTTGCTGGGGCTGGCTCTTGCCCTGGCCCCATCCCTGGGCTGGGTGGGATTCTCAGGGGGCTGTGGTGGTGTGGGAGGCACCGAGCACCAGCAGCTGTTGGGGAGGGAGCTCACCTCTCCCAGCCCCCCATCCCAGAGACCTGCCGGGGAACCGAAGGCACCAAGAGGATGCTGGCAAAGTGTCCTCAAGCAGCACTGCCGGCACTGTGCCTTGTCACCGCGGCAGGAGCTGGCGATGAGCATCAGCCTTAGTCCTGGGTTTCCTGGCTCTTCTCACCATCGCTCCCAGCTCCATCCCAGCCCTGCCTGGTGCCCATCACTGCGCAGACGGAGAGTCAGGCTTTAGGGGCAGGGGGACATTGCCCCAACCCCCAGCAAAGCATTGCCCTCCTCTCAGCAGCTCTTGCTCCCCATGGCCATGGGGGAGGCAGCTCCTGCTCCCTGTCCTGGTCCCAGCAGCACAGGAGGTTGGGACACAAGCTGTGAATGACACCCGGCGTGAGCACCCATGTTGCTGGGCCTCAGAGGAGCTGCGCAGGCGACGCTCTGTCCATCAAACCCTCCCGGGGGGATAAACCCACAGGAGATCCTGCTCCGAGCTGCTGCTCGGGGACTGACGTGCTTTTTTGCGGACAATCTGTTCCCCTCCCACCGCCGCTGGCCGTCTGCCCACAGCGTCTCCTGGCAGCACCAGGAGCGGGTCTGGCCCCTGGGCCGGTTTGCCGAAATCCCAGAGGCACCGTGGAGCCAGGCTGGGTTGAGTGGGAGGTCCCAGCCACTCCCTGGTGCCAGTGGGGTCACCGGCAAACCTTGGGGCCTCCAAGCCTGCAGAGTGGCCGCTAAGGCCTGGGAGCAGCCGTTAGCCCTCTTTGGGTTCAGGTGGGTGGTCTTCAGCCAGGATGGATGGGGCTGGTGGGTTTTTGGGTCTGGGAGTGCCTCAGCTCCCAGCACCACCGATGCCAGACATCCCTGGGGTGCAGGGGGTAGCTCAGCCCCAGTCTGCGCCGCGCCAGCACCAGGAGATTGTCACCGCGCACCCTTCCCTGCGCATGCGGGTGCCCCCCCGATGGCACTCGGCGGGGGGCGTCGGGGTCCCCACCCTCGCCGCAGTTGCAGGGTCCGTGGGGTGGTGTTGCACGGGCGCCTACCAAAAATCTCTCGCTTCGCCACCCCCAGCCGTCTGTCACTGCTGACACTCACCGACAGGAATAAACTCCAACACCTACCATATGCTTTGCTACTTCTGCTGCCTGCGCTCACTTGTTACTATATATTTCCAAGGCCGGGGCTGCCTCAGCACAGGGCGGCTGTCGGGCCATGCCCCGGTGGTGGGGAGATGGGCTGCGGCACCCCGGGGACACCGGAGCATGTGCCATCCGAGGGACAGATGAGCACAGCGGGTCTCTGCCCTTCGGTGGGCTCAGCCCTACTTCATGGGGAGCCCACGCTTCCCATCCGGCGCTGGTCTGGGCACGGCTGGCTGCCAGTGCTGTCCTGGTGGCTGGAGCTCAGGAGCTCATCACGCCAGCGATGTGGCCCCTCAGTGCCATGGGCACGGTGTGGCTGGCTACCGCCCGCCGTCACACGTCACCGGGCACTGACAATGCCCCTGCCTGGGTGCTGCCGCCGAGCCTTTGTCCTGCAGCCCCAGCCGGCGTCAGCCTGCGCCGGAGCTGGATGTGACACCCGGAGCCGCGCTCGTCTGGCCAGGAGTGGGGCACTGGCAGCAAGGGATGTCCCCAAGTCCTTCCTGGGATGGGGACACGAGCCGGAGTCACGGCTTCGGGTTCTGCTGGCAGGAGCCGTGTCCCCAGGATGGTCCCAAAGGGGAGCCGTGGGGAAGGGCACAGTGGTCGGCCGTTGCCGTGTCCCCTGGCTGCTGGGGGTGGAGAGTCCTGTGCAGGGACGGTCACTGCCCTGCCCCGGCAGGAGGGAGATTTAATCTCCCTGTGAAGGCGCAGAGCAGAGCCTGTCCCTTCCCTCCTCTCAGAGCTGCTCCGTGTGTTTAATGATCCTCACAGCTGGGAAAATTCATCTTGCTTCAAGAGTGGATGCATCTCAGCACATCCTCCGGGCGCCGGATCCGATGATGCCGTGAGCAGCAGCCAGACCTTTATGGCGGAGCTCAGCTGGGCCCAGCCTGTGCCCGTCCGGCCCCCGCCATCTCTTCCCCCCGTGCTGGAGCAGTGCCCTGGGGCCGGCGGGGGCCAGGGGGCCACGGGGTGGGCAAGCGGAGCCGAGCTGGGCCATGGCTGCCTGCTTCCCCCCGGCATCCCGCATCCTCCGCACAGTTTTAATTGCACCATGCGGCTTTGATTCCTGGTTTTAATTGCAGCCTAACGAGGCCGGGGCAGCAGGAGAGGAAAACATCAAGCTTCGGGGAAACAAACCGGGAGAGAAAAGAACATTTACTGGTGACTAATGGGTCCGTGGCTCAGCGCGTGTGTGTTTGCCTGCCACCGCGCGGGACGTTGCCAACGCGAGGAGGAGAGGGGATTTCTTCCACACGCTTGGCAAGCCCAGCGGCGCGGTGCAGTGTGGGGAGAGCAGATTTTTCCTGGGCCCGTGCTGTTTTCGCGTTATTTTTGCACCCCTGTGGTAAACAAAATGAATTTTGCCTGCCTGCACAGGCGGAGTCAGGGGTAAATCATCCAACAGTAAGATGGGCCCATTCACACTGCGCTGGTCTCACCAGAGGAAATCGAGACTAATTCCATGCTGAGGAAAGGAGAGTTTCTGGTGCTGGCACCTGGAGCCCCAGGGCCGCTGCCACCCTGACCGAGTGCCGCTGTGCCGGGTGAGGACAGGGCAGGTCAGGGTGACCGTGGCACGGGGGTCCCCCAACATGAGCCAGATCCCCCAGGGAGGCTGTGGGACCTCCCCTCTGGGACACCCTGGACTCCCCAGCCCCAGTGTCCCCAACAGCCTCTGCTCAGGGCAGACGGGGTCCCTTCGCAGGCTGGGGCCAGGGGAACTCTGCTGTCCCAGGGAGGGATGCTGGGGACAACCCCACGGTCCAGCTGGATGGGGCAGGGGAGTGAGATGGGGACAGGGGCAGGGATGTGGGGACAGGGGCAGGGATGGGGACATGCCAGCACCACTCTTTGTTGTTCCCGACCCCCACCCCACTCAGTGCCATCCTGCTCCTCTCCCTCTGCCGACAGGGCGGCCCCATGGGCATCTGTGTGGCTCCAGCGCGGCTGCCCAGGCTGCTCTCCCCACACCAGCGAGGGCTGGGATTTCGTTACTGAGCTCTTTGACTTCGAGCATCTTGGAAACCGGCGCTTGCTAATAAGACAAAAAGAATGACAGCAAATAAGCCCAGCCACAGGAATGTGGCCTTCTCATCCAGCATTTTTTATTCCCCCACATTCTCCCCCTTCCCTCCTTTGCCAACGGATTGAAGCCACTGTAATAAAATTATTAGATAAAAAAAAAAAGCTGTAGCCCCCACCTCGGTGCGGCAACCATGGAAACTGGATCAAGGGGACACCTGTACATTTCCATTCTGGGCTCCAGCTATCTGAATATACAGAGGAGCACTAATTAAAAACCCAGCGCGAGTGTCAGGCAGAGGGAAGGAGCTGGCCCCAGGAGAAGGGGTGCGTGGCTCGGAGGCTCAGCAATGCCGGCAGGCACAGGGATGGGCCCCGCCAGGTCTCCAGAGAGCCCCAAACACCGCCGTCCCCAGTGATGATGCCTAATGGGTCAGGGCAAAGCTGGTCCATGGGGCCAGCGAGTTGGGGTCTCCATACCAGGAGGAATCACACGCCTGCATGGCGGTGCTGGATCCTGCCGGGGCGCGGGAGTGGCAGGGGGAAGGGGAGCATCTCCAGCAGCGCCTGCTCCCATCCCCATCCCGCGGGACAGCCCCGGCTGGCACTGGGAGCCGTGTCACCCCCCGCAGCGGCAGGCACTTTCACGCCTGGTCCCCTGGCTGGGGGCGGGAGGGCAGCGGGTGGCGCGGGGGCGAAGCGAAGTGCGAGATCTCACACCTCCCACGGAGAGGGCGAAGGCTGCCGGAGGCTGCCAGCCTGCGCTGCCAGCTGCCTCCCTGCGCCAGCACCGGTGCTAGCGCCATGAGTGGTACCACCGGCATGGCCCCAGCAGCTGCGGGGACGGTGCTCTGCGACCATGCGGGACAGTGCTCCAGGGTGTGCGGGATGCCCAAGGGCAGGGCTGCTCTTCACCCCCTGCCACACACCTTGGGGCTTGTGCTTGATTGTAGGTTTTTAACCATTTCCCCAGGAGGAAGCTCTCCGATCTGGCACGTGAGCACCGAGGAGGAAAAGGCTGTGTTTAACCTGCAGGTTTATTTTTACCGACAGCAAAAGGCAGCGCCTGGAACATTCCCCTGCTTGGAGTTAATTTTTGCTGAAGCTCAGTTTTAGTCATTGTTGTCTAAACCTGTCTCCTCCACACTTATCCCATGGAAAAGCTGCCGGAGCTCAGCCCCCAGGATTTCAGTGGCCTCGGGGCTGGCACCTGGTGCCCAGAGTCTGCCCCCCCCAGCCCACAGGAAGGTGGGAGCGGCCCCCAGCTCCCGCTGGCAGAGACCCCCGGCTGTGGGAGAGCGGCCCCGACGCTGCTGCTGCTGCGGCGCTTGCTGGGGCTGGCAGACAGCGAAAGCTTTTCCTCTCATCAGAGCAGACATCGGGCTGTCACCCTCCTGCGGGAGGCGAGCAGAGCACTGAAACCCTCTGATTGCTGATGGACGGGTCTCAAGTCGCTCCCCAAGTGTCCTTCCCAGCCTGAGCTGCGTGGAGTTGGCTCCCCGCTGCGTGGCCATCACCCATGGGGACGGCTGGGGCAGGAGCGGGGGCTCTCTGGTCATCTGCCGGGCAATTTTCGCAGCGAGCTGCTCGCTTTCTCCGGCCAAGCTGTGGACGACAGGGTGTGCTCAGCAGGAGACATTCCTCCACCTCAGCCCCTCTCCGCCCGTCAGGCCACCCCACTCTGCCGAGGGGAGAAAGCCACCACAGTGCAAAGAAGTCTGTGCCGACCCCAGCCCTGCCACTGGGCTCCCGCTCCGCAGACACGCACCCCCTGTGCTGGTGGCACCGGGGCACAAACGCACTGTGCCAGCCCAGCCCCCAGCTCCCACCAAAGGGGTCGTCCAGGGGGGCTCCGGCACTGGGGGCTCAGCCTGGGCAGGTGAGCGTAGGCATCGCTGCTGCCCGTCCCTGCCCGCTGCCAGCCCCGCAGCCGGCTCAACTTTGGGGAGAAGAAAATTCCTCGTTTCCATGGGAACCGGAGGAGGAAAGTTTCTGGGGCTGCGGCTGGGATTGTGCCAGCCGGGCACAGCGGGACCCCCGGCCCGGTCGTCTCCCCCCTCCCCCCTGGGGGAAGGCTGGTGCCTGGCTGCCAGCCCCCCTGCCCACACCCCGAGAGTGCCCACCCGTGTGAGGGGTGGCCGGGGCTCCTCGTCCCCCCCTCCTGTGCTGTGTCAGGCGCAATCTGACATTTAGCTCCGCAGCTCGGTGCGTGGAGATGCAGCGATAGCTCTAATCTGCTTTTCTCCTCCTCACGCTCTCCCCGGCGGCCAAAGCTGCTGCTGGGAGAGCGGGGGGGCTCTGGCAGCCCAGCAAGGAGGGCACTTGCAGCACCACGCTGGGGGTCCAGAGGGTCCGGAGGAGTCCTGGCAGCACCGTGCCCTCCTCCCCATGCCCTCCCATCAGGTAGCAGCAGCCGAGCCTGGATGCTGCCAGCAGCAGAAATTTGGGGTGGTTTCAGAACATCCCGGGGCTCTTCATCCTCCCTGCACTCTCGGGCTCTGGCTGTGCCCAGGATGAGCGGGCTGGTGGCAGCGAGGGCAGCAGCTCCCCAGCGCAGGGGCCGGGACATCCCCAAGCCATGGCACCGACAGCGACAGCAGCAGCCACCCCCTGCTCCCCACCCCCTTCCCGCTGCAGCCCCGGGGTGTCAGAGCCCTCCGGATGGAGACACCCCGTGTAGCCCCCTCTCCCTTTCCCAGTGTCTCAGCTCCAATTAGTGAGGCCCCTATTAATTTTTTCCGCTCAGCAGCTCACGTCAGTGTCAAACCGGCAGCGCGTGGTGCAAGAGGGAGCCCGAGCTGCCAGGAGCGGCGGATGGGAGACGAGGTGCCAGCTTCAGCCCATTAACGAGCCCAGGTGCATGGGGGGGGGGGGGCAAGCTCTGGCCCCACAGCCACCCCGCAGTGGGAATGAGCCCCCAGAGAGGGAAAGCTCCCATCTTGCTCTGCCATCCCATCACCCCTCCCTTTGCCAGGGGGTCCCAGGCTCATCCCAGATTTCTCCTTTCCTGCAGTGTTGGCCCCAGGCATTTGGGGTGCATTTGGGAGCCCGTCGTTGCCCCTGTGCCCAGGCCAGGCCCTGGCATGCACAGAGTTGCGAGGGCTTGGGCAGAGCGGGCGCAATGCCAGCCTGGCAGCCCCACGGCTGGTGTCCCCAGCTGCAGACCGGGGTCAGCAAGGAGTAGAGCCCCTTTTGGGGGCTCCTGCAGCCACAGGCAGAGGCTGGACCCGCAGCAAGGGCCAGCAAGGGCTCCTGCCCTGGCAGCACCACCCTCCATCCGCTGCGGGTCTTGCAGGGTGAGGCCAGGACGCCCAAGACCCCTGAGATCCCCCCCTTCCCCGGCCCTCGGAGATTGCCTGGAGCAGGGGGTTAATGGTGCATCCAGACAGAGCTGACCTTTCCACCTTTCAGCTTCACCTGTGGCTCCCTTTTCCCTGCCATTATCTGCATGGATGCCTGTGGATTTCATTTCCATATTCATGGTGTTTTAATGACCCTGTAATATCTTTATGTTCTGCAATTAAATGTGGAATCTTTTTTTTTTCCTTCTGCAGATTAGCATCTGCACGGGATCATTTGTGGCATTTGAGCAGAGGAAGGGAAGGCTGTGCAGGAGGGAGACAGGGTTAATTAAACTTCAGAGATCAGCAGGCTCCGCTGCCAAATGTCCTTCTTGCCAGTGGGACCGTGGAGGGTGGGGAGGGAGCAGCTCTGGGCTGGCTGACAGCCGGAACGGCCAGGATGGCCGGCCAGGCAGCTCCCATGGCTGTTGGAGTAGCTCTCAGTAGTGCAAGCACACACGAGCATGCACAGACACACTTGCACACACATAGACACACTTGGACATGCATGGATCAAAATCTGCACCAAGATCCCTGCCAAGGAGTGTGAACCATGACTGAACTGCTGCTGGCGTCACCCCCGAGCAGGAGGGTCCTGCTCCCTATCCCACCCTCACGGGACCCTTCTCATCAGGAGGCTCTCCATGGCACAGCACACTGTCTGTCCATCACCCAGTGCCCAAAGGCAGACAGAGAGACAGACAGACTGATGGCATTGGGGTGGAGGTGCCACCAAGTGGGGCAGGGAGCTGGGGGCAGCTGGGGGCATATGGGGGGCTGGAGGTGCCCCCCCCCGCTCACCAGCCCTGTGGCCCCGGTGCAGCGTGACATCAGGGCTCCACAGAGAAGCCATTAGAGCTCCTATCGCTCCATCTCCATTCCCTGGAGCTAATGGGCATCTCCGGCTGCACCATCCCCCTCCCTGTGCTGGTGATGGGATGGTAATTGGGTTTCGGTGCTGCAAGATGGATGGGGCTGAGCTGAGAGAGGAGCAGGGAGGGAGAGGAGGGTGCAGAGGCAGCTCTGAGCAGAACAGACCCCCCTTGCCCTCCATCCACCTCCTGCCCCTCTGCTCAGCTCTGGGGCACCGCCAGCCCCCATCTGGCCCCAGATCTTGTCAGAGGCATCTCACATCGCCTTGGGGCCAGCCGGGGAGAGGCAGGTCCCGGCAGCCCCAGACCATGGGCATCCCTGGGGAGCAGAGCTGAGGTCTCATCTCCCCTGTGACGGAGGCTGGTGACGCCAGGCAGCCCCAGTGCGCTCCATGGCTTTGTGTTGCCCCTCGCAGACTCCCCCTCCTTCTCTCTTGGTCCTTTTGAAGCCGCAGCTGTGAACAAGATGTTTGCAAGGGTGAGGCGCAGGAGCAGCGCGTTTGGCGCATTGAATAAAGATGGGGCTGAAAAACACCTTCTCCCGTGGCTGTTTGATGTGAAGGGCAGCAAGGAATTCATTAGGAGCGATGCCAGGCACGCTGTGCCGTGGGAGCCGCCGCTGCCGCCGGCTGGTCGGAGCAACACACACTGACACTCTGCGGACGTGGCACCCTGGGCACCGGCACACGTGGCCACGGTGGCCACGCCAAGGCACATGTGGGTCCGTGTTGTGGGCAATCACATACCACCGGGTGCCGGCTGGACCCACGTGCCCACCAAAACGTGGCGGAGCTGCCTCCACCGCTGCGGGCACACAGCTGTGGGGAGGGCAGTGCCTGTGAAAATCCAGTAGAGAACCCAGGAGTGCAGGGGCCCGTGTTCACCCCACAGCCCCCCACCCTCCCCGGATCGGCTGGGGGCTGATGGGGGGCTGGATGCAAGATGTACATCAGGACGGAGGGCGCAGGGCATGGGGACGGCTGCGGGAGAGGTGGGGGACAGGTCCCTGCTCCCTTCTGGCCCTGCCGCCACGGCGAGCAGCAGGACGCAGTGTTTTATCATCCTGCTAAGGCTGACAGCCACCAGAATTAAAGATTTCCTCATCAGCGCTGCTTCATTTAGTTCCCTCCTGGAGTCGCCAGCTCAGGGTGACACACACACAGCCCCCCAGGCAGCATTGGAGGCTGCTGCCATGGCTGTGGGGCGAGGGGGGAGTGTGCAGGGGGTACCTGGAGCATGTGTGTGAGCACGCACAGGTACACACGTGTGTGAGCACACACAGGTACACACATGTGTGCACAGGCTGAGGGCTGGCAGGGCGTGAAGTCCCCGTCCAGGTGGAAGGAGCGTTCCGGTGCCATAGTGCCCCATAGCACAGGGGGCACAGGGGTGCAGGGACCCAAGTCCAGGCAAGGCCGAACTCTCCACAGCCCTCATCAAGGCTGAAAGGAAGCACCTGCTTTTAATTACTTGACACCAGCAAGAAACACTTGTGGGCAGGGCTAGGGAGGGAACGGGGAGGGGAGAGCATCCTCTGCTGATTACAGCTTTCTAATTCTGTGATTAGCCCCCCCCGGGGGGGAGGGTAGGCAGCCCAGACGGGGGCACCTGCAGGGCTTTCTTAAGGCCCTCCTGCAAGGGGCTACTTCACTGCTGTGGCCAGGAACCAGCTGAGCTGGACAAGGGGATCGGGGGTGCAGGCAGCCCCGTCCCTGTGTCCACCCCGAAGCCTCGTCTGCTCTGTGCAAAGGTAGGACAAAATGCTGCGGGGCAGGAGGGATAAACCTCCGTCTTGTCCTTGCTGGTGTGGCCTGCATTTCTCATCAGGCTTGTCCTGAGCCCTCTTTCTTCAGAAGGGTTTGCGGTCAGGTTCTGCTCCCCACAGCCCACCCAGGGTCGTACCTTGGGCTGCAGGGAGGTGACGGTGGTACGAGTGAAACCAAAGGAGGGGCTTAGATGGCTGTGGATGTCTCTGTGTCCATCGGTGTATACACTAGTGTTTATTTCTCTGTTTTTCTTTGCAAGCAGCAGTTATAGCTGTTACACAGCACTTCAATGCAGGCAATTCGACAGGGAAATCACAGGACAGGAACTCACCCTCAGCATATATTTCAAATACAGGTATGTCATCGGGTGTGGGATGGATCCCACAGCACCAAAGCAAAGGGTCTGTCAGATCTGGTCAGGAGGGTCTTGCTCCACACGCCGGCGAGGAGCATGACAGCATGTCCCTGTTGTTGCAGGAGAGGCTTTGTACAGCTTCTCCGCTCCCCTTGGCTCTGGCTCCGGCTATTATCACACCAGCGGAATGTGCTGGGAAAAGGAAAACATGCCTTGTCTGTTCTCTCGGTGCTGGCCTTTTCAGAAAGTCGACATTTTGAAAGGATTTACCATCCCACGGCTGGTTTATTTGGCAGGCCGTGCGGTGCGCAGGTTGCATAACTTCGAGCCCTTGTCTTCGCTGTTTGAGCCGCTGTCAGGTCTCACCTCCCCGCCGGTGCCCGCGGTGCCATCCTCTGTCCCGGCCCCGGGGACGGCAGCCTGGCCGTTACCTGGCTGTAGGACTAATCCCTCATGTGCACACCCCGCGGCTGCACTGAATTTCCCACTCCCATGGCAACGTCATAAAATCAATAGGTTGTCAAGAGGTTATTGAAGGTGAATTTAGAAAGTTATAGATTGTTGTAGGAGGGAGGGAAGAGAAAATCCTGCCTGTTTGGGATGCAAATGCAGCACAATAATTGCTGTGATGAGAATAACTGGATTGAAGGTAACAGGGATGTTCCCCACAGGAAGCTCATCACTGCATTGCAATTAAGAGCCAATGGCTGACCCACAAGAGAATCATTAGTGTGGGGTCGGCGGGAATCCCAGGTTAAGACCCATGGCTGTTGTCAGGCTGAGAACAAGACCCTCTCACGTATGGTCTGGTTCTGCCCTGGGGTGCAAGGTGCCAGGATCAAAAGGCATCAAGTGTGTGACCCCCGGGCTGAGGAGGCTCAAGAGGGAGAAGGGTCTGTGTTCCATGAGCCGCTCCCACGGTAGCACCACAATGAGCCCCAACAGCCTGACCTAAGGCTTGTCAAGGGTCTGGGGCACGCGTGGCCGACACAACCATCAGGTACAGCATCACCTAATTATGTCTGTAGATATTGCACATGTTTTTGTGAGCCACACAGAGACATTATATAATAAAATATTTTCATGGTAAATAAGCTATATCTGTGGGTTGAGATGACTTGAATTCTGTTGGGAGGGAGGAAGGATAATAGGTACAAGAAGGGAACTCTATAGCCATGACACCTCCTATCACCCAGCCCAGTGTGGGCAGATGGGCTGCCTGAACTGCCCTGGGAAAGGACGGTGTAAACGGTGTGTGTTCAGTAAACAGCTGACAGCAGTGGTGGATCCTGAGACACCAGCACATTGTAGAAGTATAAACACTTGTCTGAAGACCTAAACTAGTATGTTATTTGTGAGTAGCATAGCTCCATCTAGCATTCATGAAAACTGATGCTTCTCTAAAGCTTAATTCATTACTACTCTGTTAAGTGTTAAAAACTGTTCTGTCTGTTAACAGCCACAACCATCGGGAAACCAAGTGTTCTTTTACAGTCAGAGCTTATACGTGTAGCTCTTCCCCTCCTGCATTCAGACCATTCTGCACTCAGCAGATGCCTGCCTTCTCACAGGGCACATCCAGACACCAACCTCCCCTTTTCCTGGGCAGGAGTCAGTCCTGTCCCAATACTGATAGATTATTTTTATTTTCCCTATCAAAATTGCTTTATGAACCCATGTAAAAAAATGTATTTATCCTCAGCCCCTTGTGGCTGAACAGCCCATTGCTGAACTATAGTAGGTGAAAAAGTATTTGCTGTTTGTCTCAGGGTTGTAAAGCTTTTCCAAGAAGCAGCGTTGCTTACCGGGTAGAGCGCAGGTGAGGAAAGAAAGGAGGGCAAGACCTGGGTCCACCCCAGTTTTGCAGCCAAATTGACCCTGGATTCAGCCAAAGCTGCTTCACCCTTCCCTGTTTTGTCCACAGAGCAGCAGTTTTAACACAGCCTGCTGTTGGAGTGTCATGACTAATCACTCGCAAACACCTGGAGAGTCTAAGCCACCCTGTGTTCTAATGCCCTCCAGGTTTTTTAAAGGCCTTTGAAAATTTCGAAATACTGGATGTCAGGTGCTAAAATCCCTGTTACTGTGCTGGCGAGGGGCTGCCTTTGCTCACACACTGTGTTCTGCAGCCCGGCGCCTCAAAGGGCTCTGTGCCCACTTTGGAGTCCGGTGGTGGCTGCAGGATGGAGGATCACTGCACCTGGCAATCCTGAGGACAGGAATTAACATACTAGGCAATGGAAGTGTCTGCTGGAAAGGGTTTCACCACTCCCTCAGGAGAGCGCAGCCGCTTGGAGAGACTCAGCCTGGCAGTTGTCACTGTGATCATGAAACGGAGCAGCAGAAGATGGCATGAGCGCTGCTGCGGGTCAGCAGAGCTGAGCTCCTGGCACAGCTCTCGAAGAATGAGTAGAGCTGGGCAATTGTCACGAAGAATTAAATTTGCTGCAATGAGTCGTTCCCTGCAAACGTTCGGGAGAGTGAATCTCGCTTTGCGAGGCCAAGGAAAAGCTGATATCGAAGTGTGAACAGGGATTCACGCTGGAGCCTGAGCCTGCCCAGGGTCTCTGCGGGTCTGGGTGTGAGCACTGTGGGACAGGCAGCACGTTTGCAGGTAACTGGTCCCCAGGTTACGCTGGGGAGGCAGCCGACCAGCGAGACAGCTTCACCCCAAACCCAGGCCTTTCTGCTTTTTGTGGTGACAAAACACCTGGACACACTGTTGGGAGCAAGACAGAAAGCAGCAGTTTTTGTAGAAAATTCTCAGAAAGTTAGAGACAAGGTTACTTTTTTAATTGAATAAACAGCATCTGCAATCTGTTAGTCCTTTAAGAAGAGCTAGACAGATCTGTGTGAGGGAATAAAGGCCTGTTCAAGTGCTCTGGTTCTCAGCTCAAGGGCCACCACCACTTCAGAAGCACTTGATAACACTTTGCTTCCTGAGCTGAAAAGCATGAGCGAAACCTGACGCAGAGCAAATTGCTGGGTGCGGAGGCTGCTCTGAATGACCAAGCACCGGGAGCCTCCGCAGCTGCATCGCTGCTGAGGGGCATCGGCTGGAGCTGAACGATGATTGACTGGACTCGACAACACTGAGCCAAGTGGTGCGATGACACCCCTGAGGGATGGGATGCCATCCGGGGGGACCCAGAGAGGATGGAGAAGTGGATCCGTGTGAACCTCATGGGGCTCAATGAGGTCAAGCGCAGGGTCCCGCTGGCCAGGCTGGACGGGGCTTTGAGCAACCTGATCTAGTTAAAGGTGTCCCTGCCCATGGCAGGACCTTGGACTAGATGGCCTTTAAAGGTCCCTCCCAGCCCAAACTATTCTATGATTGATCGAATGGTGAGATCTGGTACCGAATGCAGCTGTGTGTCCTGCCAATTGTGTTGGCAGCTCGTTAATGCGCTCTCTGAGGAAAGCACCGGCTGCAGGTCCCCAAGGGGTGGAAGGGTCCTCTGGCAGGGACGTTGTCCTGGTTTCAGCTGGGACAGAGTGAATTTTCTTCCTAGTGCCTGCTGTGTTTTGGATTCAGTACGAGAATAATGTTGACAGCACACATTGTTTTAGTTGTTGCTAAGTAATGTTTATATTAAGTCAAGGACGCTTCCAGCTTCCCACAGAAGCTGAGAGGGAGCACGGACAGGACAAGCCATCCAGAGAAACACTCCCATATTGCCCCCTGCCGCCCCCACACTCAGCGTATGAAAGGGGGCTGGCTGGGGTCAGGGACCCGTGGTCACTGCTTGGGATGGGCTGGGCCACCCATCACGGAATTGTCAGAGTTGGAAGGGACCTCCTAGAGATCATCTAGTCCAACTCCCCTGCCAAAGCAGGGTTGCCCAGAGCACATCACTCAGGTCTTGAAGATCTCCAGAGAAGGGGACTCCACGTCCTCCCTGGCCAGCCTCTTCCAGGGCTCTGGCACCCTCACTGGAAAGAAGTTCTTCCTCATATTTGAACGGAACTTCCCATGTTTCAGCTTGTGCCCGTTGCCCCTTGTCCTGTCACTGGGAACCACTGAGAAGAGTCCGGCTCCATCATCCCTCAACCCACCCTTTGTCGGGGGGTGAGCAACTGCATTTGCCTCACTTCATTTTTTTATATTCTTTTATCATTTTTTTTTCTTCTCTCTTCTGTTACTATTCCATTAAACTGTCTCTATCTCAACCCACCGTTTTTTTCCCTCCATGTTCTCCCTGCCCTACCAGGGGCTGCACAGTCCCAGCCCAGCCGGGGCTCTTTGGCCTTGCCTCCTTCGGACGGGATGGCAGACAACCTTCCCTTACCGCTCCCGCCCCGACTCCCCTCCGCCGCCACGTGAGATCTGGTGACTTTTTATCAACAAGTTGCTTTATCAACCAGACTCGGGCCGCGGCAGAGGCCTCTGGGGGCGCCGTGGCGGCCTCCGCCCCAGGCCCCGGCGCCCCCTGACCCCTGCCCCGCCCTCGCGGCGCCATAGCCAATGAGCGGCTGCCGCCGCATCCGGGGCTTCCACACTCCCCCCTCCCGCCGCTCGCGCTCGGCCATGGCGGAGGTGAGTGAGACGCCGCCGGGCCTGGGGCCTCCTCGCCTCCCCCGGCCTGGCCGGGGCACCGGAACCCCCTCCTCCCCCGAGCCCCGGCAGCCTCCGGCCGTGGGGTGGATGGGACGGGGGCACTGGGGCCGAGGGAGTTGGGCGGGGGGCGGCGGCCCGGCGGCGGGCAGGGGAAGGGGCCGGTGGGGGGCAGCGGCCGGGCCCGGGGAGCGGCGCCGGCTCTGTCCTTCCGCCAACGCCGAGGAGGCAGCAGCGGGGCTTCCCGAGACCGGGCCTCCGGGAGAGGGGCCCCGGTGGGCGCTTAAAGGGTCTTTGGGCCGGGGGGCGGCCGCGGTGCCTGGGCCTGTGATCCGGCGGGGGATGGTTCCACCGCGGGGCAGCGAGGGTCCGTAGGGCTGGCGGGAAGGGGCAGGGAGCAAAGTGGGACTCCCCGAGGCTTTGGCACAGCAGGGTCTGACAGCGTCTGGGGAGCCAGGGTCAGAGGGGTGCGGAGCTGCTGGACAAGGGCTTGCAAGGGTGGAGGTGAGCAACGGGGCCTGAGCAGCAGGAGAACAGGGAGGTGGGGAGAGTGGGAATGGCAGAGGTCTGGGGAAGGCAGCAGGAAAGGCTCGGCTGGGTAACTGGGACCAGGAGAACTGCCCTGCTAAGAGGGCGAGTGGGAAAGGGGGCTTGTGCTCTGAATCCGGGTGAGGATGCCCCTGCTGCCTCTCCCATTGTGATGCCATGTTTGTTGTCGTGCATTGTGCCGAAATGTTACTGCCGTCGCTCCACCACACTTACGGTTGGTGATGCCATTACCTGTTGCGTCTTGACACATCCTTGAAATATCCCTGTCCTGTCACAATGGTTGTAGTGGCACATCTGCCTTCATTTCCGTCATGAGGTCCTTGTGGTGACCACGATGTGGGAGAAGGATGCTGGGAAGACATTGAGGTAGCTGGCTGCTCTGTTGCAGGATCTCAGAACACCATTAGCTGAGACAACTTCAGTTCGACAGCAGGGCTTCGTTTTCAGGGTATTTCAGCATTTTGCGTGAGGAGGGTGCCGTCTGGCCTTCCTGCTGTCCCATCTAGAGTGGCTTGGTCTTGGCTGCCGCCTTTGGTGGATCACAAAGGGTGCTGCGTTCCTGTGCCACAACATTACTTCTGCACGTTGTTGGGCTGATGTGACACGCTGAAGTGCTGCCCTGGCACGCTGCACCGCATTGCCGTTGTGCACGCACTCTGTCATGGGTAGATCTAGGAGTTGTCACTGTCCTGCAGAAGAGGTTTGCCATCCAGAGGGACCTGGACAGGCTGGAGCGTGGGCCCGGGCAAAATTCATGGAGTTCAACAAGGCCGAGTGAGGGTCACACCTGGGTCGGGGCAATCCCAAGCACAAATCCAGGCTGGGCAGAGAATGGATCGAGAACAGTTCCCAGTTGGAACTAGATGATCTTGAAGGTCCCTTCCAACCCAAACCATTCTATGATTCTATGAACTGCACAGTGTCTCTGCTGTGACATTCCAACGGCATGTGATTTGGGCACTGATTGTCCTGAGCAGAGCAGCAGATTACCTGTGGCACTGGCAATCTGTGTAACCAGGAATATTCTGTCATCATTTACCTGTTTAAGCCAGACCTGCCTTTCTTCCTTTTTCATTTGACTTTGACTCGTTTCCATGGTCTTCTGGATTTGTAAATAATCTGAGGGATCGTTCAGTTTCACAGGTGTTTAAATGTGGGTGTGGAATGGGCCCTTTGTTTTGTCTGTCACTTGTTTCTCTTCTCAGCCCAAACAGGGCAGTGGGAGTTACTTTATGGTGACTCCAGCTCGCAGCAGTTCCCGCTTGCTCTAATGCTACATTATTGCTTTGGGGAAATAAATTCATTATTAGTTACTGAATTGCCATCCTGTCCTACTGACTATTACTCTTCATTTCAGCACCTGGTCATTAGTATAAGATCTCACTATTCCTGAAGTATTCTTGACATCTTTTCAAGCCAGCCCATCCACTGCTAACAGTTTCAGTCTTTATTTTCACAATCCTTTGCATGCGGCTCCTTATTGATCCCCATGCGAAAGAGGAGCACTCAATATACAGATTATTGTCTTAGGAAGGAGACTTCTGCAGATTGCTCAAGACTGGCGGGAGCAAGTGTAGACCTCACCCTTATCCTTTCCATGAAACCAGGGTTGTTGCTTGGAAGGATTTATCCCAGAGGGTTTTGTGCTTGGTCACATTCCAGAAAGGCACAACAAAAGGGCATTTGACACTTTCCTGAGTTCCAAAGCCATTTCCCAGTAGGACCATCCTCCGAATGGAGGCTGTCCGAATCCTTTCTATTCCCTTCTGCTTTCATTATCCCATAAACTCCTCCCTTTTCTTTTACTGTGTGCAGTCACTGGGCTCTGCCTGCAGCCAGAGTGGTTTCCAGTGGGGTTATCTTGCTGCTAATAATGAGACCCTCGGGGCTGGTGAATTGCAGCACAACATGCGCTCACTTCACTGGAGGCATCCTCTTTTCACCACTGCTGGTAGAGGAGGGAGCAGGAATTCCACAGGTGTTTCACAGATCCTTTCCCTTCCTCCCTGCCTGTCCTTCTCTCATATGGCAATATCTTCTGCTGCCTTCCAGGCCAACCATTATTTTAGCAGTAATTATACTTGGAAAAAAGCTGCCTCTCTAGTTATTATGGAATGTGCAATATATGTGTCAATACCTGAAGACACTAACTTGGAACCCAAAGTCCGGGGTAGCTTTTCTGCTGTATGCTTTGCTCTGTTGTTAGAGGATGAATTTCGATCTGAAGCTGCACCATGTTTCCTTAAGTCTTAAGAACCCCGTACTGAAGCGGTGTAGATGTCCTGGCTCCCACAGAGTAAGTGAGGAGTGATGGTGCACAGCTGAGGTTATTAATGGCTGAGGATCACAAAGAGGTGTCATTGGTGACTGGGGGACTGACACTGATTTTCTTCCGCAGTCAGATGCTCTCAGTCACCCAAAGGCATTGGTTAATTACCTGCTTGCTCCCTACCCCGGCTGAACTTGATGAGCAGCATTTCCATGTGCAGCAGATGTTTGAGGTTGTTTTCCAGGCCCCAGCCCATTCTGCTGCCTCAACTTCTGACCCAGCACTTAATGCTGGAATGCAGGTGCCTGTTCTTGGTGTCTCCCTGTCCCACCTCGCCTGTGCCACTTGCACTCCTACCAGCCTCCTTCACTGCTTGCCCGGCTCTAGATTTCTTTGCTGCCCCCCACTCTGAGCCTGCTGAATGCAGGGGGGTGTAGGGAGAACCAGCATCTGGTGGCCGCTGCTTCTGATTGCCACTCCAGAGAGTGGGTTGGCTCATAAAGGCACTGTGTTCAAACAGCAGGATGTGTGTATTTAGAATAATTGCTTAGGGTCAAAATCCTTCTTTTAGGTGAAATTGTAAGCCATAAGGATCTGAGGTCTTAAACTGGTGAGAGGATAAATAATTAGTGGAGTGCTGAAGATAAAAAAGATCAAATGGAAACACTGCCATATGCAGTTAGAGACCAAGGGGAAGGTGATGAACCCAGAGGAGAGGAGGCCGGGAAGAGCAGCTAAATACACTTGACTGGAGCTCTTTTTGCATAGTGCAGTTTCTAATGCGACCCTGTGTGGGTTTTGTTAACTTTTGCTTTGAAATTAAATTAATTGCATTTGCTGGTGGGGTTAAGTGGCTGGAGGCGTGTTACATTTTTAAGAAGAGATGTCTCAGCCATATTTTTCTCTTTTCTTGAAGGCCTCGGTTGGCAGGCAGAGCCCGAGGGTGGTGCCATACCCAGCCCACAGTCTATGTCCTGGAGAGCCTGGCCTTCAGAGTGCTGCAGGTAGCCACAGTTTAAATATGCTTCTGTTTGTTGGTCTGGTTTCCTGAGGAAACAAGGCTCCTGTGATCAGCCTGTCTGTTCCCTTCTCCTTCCAATGTCTTCTGAACCTGTTGGTTGATTCCCATGCCATTTGACAGAGAAGAAAAGTCTTAAAGATGCCAAAGCTCCTACAAGTGTCCATTTGCCCGTTCTTACAATAAGAGGTAATTATCCTAAAAATGCCTTGGGCGAAGGAAGGGCTGCAGTGTGCGTTCACATGTTATGACATCAGCGAATCCAGTCAGGAGGGACACACAAATGCTCAGAAAACCTTCAGATTCAGCTTTCAGTCAGTTGTGGGACTTGAACATGCAGAGAACCAGGCTTTGCAATTTAGCAGTCATGGAGTGACTTCTTTCAGTCGTGTTCCCCGGCCCCTCTCACTCCTTCCCACCTCATCCCTTCCCCTGGCTCACCACGACTGCACACGAGGGGGGCGTCCCAAGAGTTCTTGTGTCTGAGGATCTGGTTCAGGGTGGTGCTGATATCCCACCTTCTTCTCATCCCTGCAGTTGTGTCAATGGGCTCAGCCGACCATCGACTGAACCTGGCAGAGATACTTTCCCAGAACTATGGTGTACGGGAAGAAAGGGAAGAAGATGATGATAGCCAGGAGAAGCAGAAATCTTTAGAAGAGCTGGAGAAGAGTATCAGCGCCTCTCAGGTAAAGGCGGCAAGGGAGTGGAAGGGAAATGAAGTGCTGGGTTCTCTTGTTTGCTTTGACAGTTTGGGTACCAAAGGCCTTTGTGAGAAACTCTGACTTGCTCAGCTGGCAGTGCACTGGGCTTAGGTCCACCCATCGATGAGTCTTACGTTTGAATTCAGATAGGAAGGAATTGGTTGACAACAGGTAACAGCAGCAAATCTTGGAGTCCTCCTCTGCCAAGTGGCCTCTCTGATGAGGTGGTCCTCGCTCACATTGCTGAAGAGCCATCGGCTGCTGGGTGTGTGTCCATTTGACAGTGGAGGAACGCCAAAGATGAGGTGATGTGGTCCTGCTGTGGGTGGTCCCACAGAGGCCTTTGTGGAACAAAGTGTGTTCTTGGTGACACAGACTCTTCAGGTCCAGCACAAGACTAATAGGGATTTGCTCCTTCCCTTCCTCAGTATAAATACAGTTCTGCTTCCTAGCATCTGTTCACCAGCATGAAACCTAGTATAAAAAATAAGAATATTTTTAAAAAGCCCTGGACTGTATTGCTTTGGGATGAAAGTTTCTGGCTTCTGCATACCTTTGAGAAGGTCACAGGGGGTCTTGATAGACTGTGCCTCCCTTACACAGCATTACCCAAGGCAGCTCAGAGCCCCTAGAGGAGCAGAGCTGCCATGACTGCCTCTGCGTATCTCTGTGTTCACTACAGCCGTTGTTGTGCTTGGTGATTGTTCCATTCCTGATGAATCTTTGTCCTCCTCTCACTCAGAGCAGTGAAATGCCATTTGAGGAGCTGCTTGCACTTTATGGCTATGAGGCGTCTGATCCCATCTCGGAGCAGGACAGTGAGAGCAATGACATTTCTCCAAACCTCCCGGATATGACTCTGGATAAGGTAAGAGCAGCTCTGTGCTCGGGCATGTGCCATTAGCCTCTGCTGTGGGTTACTCTTGTGGAGCTTGAGATATCGGGTACCTCTTTTCAGGTGGGATTTGATGCCGGGGGAAGGGGCCTGCTTAGTTCTCGTGTCCCCCATGAGGAACAGAAAGTGCAGAAATGTGGATGCAAAGACCTTAGAGGGGACCAGGGAAAGGATAACTGTTTTAAAAAGAACACTGTAAAAGCCCTTTATGGATCTTGGGTTATGGGTCTTTGCAGGTAGATGTGGATCTGTGGAGAGTCAGGGAAGGTTTGCATCATCCCAGGTGAAGCTGCGGCTCCTTCTGTTCTAGCTAAAGTCTGTAGAAAGCTTTTTTTTTTTTTTTTTAAACTTCCAGAGTCTTTAAGATATTTGCTGTGAGCAGAGCTCTACAGAAAGGGCCACTTGCTCCGCTTCCGTAGGATCCACTCTTGGACCTTGTAGAAATGCTTCTAGGGAAGATAATCAGGGGGTGGTGGAGCGTGTGAGAGGGAATCTGACTTTGGAGATGCTATGGGAGGGTGAGGAGATCTGTGGATGTGGCCACCTTTCGCCCAAAATGCTTTCCTGTAGGCCTTTTTTTTTTTTTTTTTAATTTAAAACTATTTTTCACTTTCTTGTTGTTGTTAAAAGGAGCAAATAGCGAAGGATTTGCTTTCAGGGGAAGAAGAGGAGGAGACGCAGTCTTCAGCTGATGATCTGACTCCATCCGTCACATCCCACGATGCGTCAGACCTATTCCCAAACCAGCCTGGCTGTATGTGGTGCTAATTTCTAAGTCATTCTTTATTACTGTACAGGGTAGGGCAAGAATGTTTTTCTTTATTTTCTCACTTAGTTTCCTGACATCAGTTTTTCCACTTTCCTTCTGGGGGCTGCAAGTAAGCCTGGTTGCTGGTGGTGTTACTGAGCAGTGGTTAGGACATGGTGGAGCACAGATGAGCAGTGGGATGAGGAAGAATTATCTCTAGCTGCAGCTCATAACACTGAGAAAGTGAGAATTTTTTTGTTACCTGCCGTAATGGCAGTCTGGAAGATCAGTACCTGATCTGACATCTCTGGAAGTAAATAAATTCAGTAGTACTAGTGGTGTGATGTATTCTGGCAGTTCCTAAATGTTCGGATACGTGGGAAGCCAAAGTGTGTGACAGACGCAGCATGGAGTGGTGTTACTCCTTCTGCTGGCCTGCAGAACGAAGCAGTGGGAGTGTACAAATTCTTTTATTTAAAAGGAGAAAAATAAAATATGGATAAGCTGTCACTGAGGACCATTCTGAAAGTGACTTTAGGACAGAAAATGAAGGGAAGGAGAGGGAACATAGAGCAGTAGAAAAAAACCATCTCATAACTACAGATCTTCTCCTTTCCCACAAAGCAAACAACTTCCTTGCTGATGAAGACAAAGAGCCCTGTTCATCTCCATGTGCCTCCTCCATGGCTGAGGATTCAGAGGAGGATTCCATCCCATCCAACGAGTGTAAGAAGGTAAACGATCCGAGCGCATTGGGAAGGGGAGCTAGTGCAGTGTGCCCGAGTCTGAGGAAAGCACGACACCAAAGTACTGTGATATTTCCCCAAGAAATTTTCTTTCTTTTATTTTCTTTTGCTCAGTGCCTTGTGTTTTGTGGGAAGGTGGTGGAAATGGGTTACAGGAGGGTTTTTTAATAGGATCTTGAATCTGTATCTGAAATTATCTTCTGCTTCAGATACAGAAAATGCTGTTATGACTTGGTAAATTAAAGCTGCAGCCTGTAGCCCTATAAAGGTGAAATGCTGTGTGATATTCCCAGCAGGATTTCCTGAGAAGAAAGCATCACACAAAAGAGAGGAGCAGGCTTCCAAATTCATCCTGTTTGTGAAGGTTGCAGGAGAGGTTCTGCATTCCTTTATCGCTAGCCTTAGCTGTTTGCCATATATCATTAACATAAAAACTATGTAAATGCCTAAGGTCCCCGAAGTATCATCTGGCTGGTAGTAACTCTTTTTAGTTACCCTATAAAATAGTCAGGGCTCCCTAGAAGCAATAGTGACAGCAGGGATTACCGATATATAAATCGGCCCTGTGGTGTCATAGTCTCTGAATCGTGAATTACACCTCAGTGCCTGCGTGGAGCATTTTCCATTTCAATTTACCACTTCTCTGTGGTGATGTTTCAGGAGATCATGGTTGGACCTCAGTACCAAGCCAGTGTTCCCATCCTCCACTTAAGCCGGCACGGTGAGAAAGGTAAGGCTTGATGGGTTCTGTTTGGGTGTGGGGCTACTGGCCCGGGCGTCTGGGGTAGGCCTGCTTCACCAGTTCTGCTCTGTGGACACCAACATTCACAACTACCTGTGAGCCGGCTTTAAATGAGCCTGTTCGAACATGCATTTCTCAAAAGCAGCAGAGTTCTCCGATTAGCTTATTTCAGTGCTTTTTCTGTTAGCCTACGAGAATGAGGATCAGCTGCTTTGGGACCCAAACATACTCCCTGAGAGAGAGGTTGAAGAGTTCCTGTACCGTGCAGTGAAGCGGCGCTGGGAGGAGCTCTCTATCAGCAGCCTGCCGGAGGGAGAGATGGTGAAGGACAATGAACAGGTACATGTGGGGGCTTCTTGATGCCCACAGATACTCCTGTGGTGCAATGTTTACTACAGAGATCCTGACTGAGACCCACTTAAAAGAGAACAAGACCCAACTCTGCTCCTGATTCCTGGATAGGTGAGGGTGTGCTGCTCAGCTGCAGTCTCAGGAGACACTTCCTCTCCAGCTGGGAAGCCTGGAGAAGGCTGTAGGGGATGCCTTTCTAGCTTAGTACTTTTCTTCCAGCACAGTGACAGATGTTTGTGGGAAGCATGTACCAGACTGGGCAAGTAGAGGGTCATGGGTGCTGTTTTGACTGTGTTCTCCCAGTATCCTAAACTCTCTGAGTCAGAGCTTCAGCAGGAGCATCCTTTTGGATCTGTCCTCTGTAGCATTCTTTGAAGCTAGCAGAAGATAAAATGTTTGGCCAAGAAATGTCAGCGCAGTTGCGTTTCCTCTCAGCTAGCCAGGTCAGGGTCTCACAGTGAGCCTGCAGGAGCACAGAGGCACACCTGTAATCTGCAGAGCTGCTGGTGGAACCACATCTTTTCAGTCCCATGGTTTGTTATCCAGTGCCTTGAAAACCTGTGCTGATGGTTGAGCTGGGGTTAATGGCAAAGTGGCTTCTGGGAAAAATAAGTTTTACGAGGCAAACATGAGTCATGAGCAGGTTGGTTTGTGGTGTGTTGCTCCGGTAGGTGCTCTCGGTAATTTTCTTCTGTTCCCTAGGCTTTGTATGAACTGGTGAAATGCAATTTCAATGCGGAAGAGGCACTGCGGAGGTTACGGTTCAATGTGAAGGTTATCAGAGGTGAGAACCCCTCCCATATTTAGATTTTACCCTGAACATCAAAGCACATGTAAGTCTAGATTCTGTACATCTTCAATTCCTCTTTCTTCCTGCCATAGATGAGCTTTGTGCCTGGAGTGAGGAAGAATGTAGAAATTTTGAACATGGCTTCAGGGTGCACGGGAAAAACTTCCATCTTATCCAAGCGAACAAGGTAAGGAGGCTCAGCCCCGCGCCCTGCTAAGGCAAAGGGAAGGGGGCACGTCGGGAGCCTCGGCTGATGCAGGACATCCAGGACCGCTGGGTTCCCACCCCAGGCTTTGTGTTGACTCGCGCTCGCAGGTGATGGGCTGTTCACTGCCCTGCTCTGCCTTATTTTCCAGGTGGGAGAAGTCACAAACACCACTGACCTGCATGAATGATGTCAGTTAATTACTGATTAGCCCTTTCTGGAGTCTCAAAAGTTCTTTCCAAACTCTCAGCCCTTGCAGTACTTCTGTGAATGAGTGAGTTGAGCATGTGGATGTTTTGTAAAGTCCCCTGGGGTCCTCTAGAATGAAAGGTGCTGTTGTAGGGAGAGCTGGGCCCCAGGACATATGCTGCTGTGCTGGGAGTTGGCAGAACCAGAGAGTCCAGTTCTACCGCGCATTAATTGTGGGCATGTTGGCGCTGGCCAGTGGAAATGGATGCAGGTTTGCTCTCTTGGTGTTCAGTGTGCTGCTGGGCGTGCAGGAAGGTCCTGCAGGAGTGTACTGAGTGTGAACCCACACCGGGGTCTGCAGGAGCAGTTGTGCGCTGTGGGGAGTTCTTTCTCTGGCCAGTTACCATCTTGGAAATCTCAGTATGTGCTTCTGTTCTGCAGCATAGATGTGTCCGTAGCAATATAAATTACTGTAATGCACTTCATTTTCCGTGCTGATTAAATGGGAGAATAGTCCTTGCTCCATAAGGCACCTCTTGATGCGTGGCCTTCTGACTGTGGTGTGTCTCCTCAGGTCCGCACCCGGTCAGTGGGCGAGTGCGTGGAGTATTACTACATGTGGAAAAAATCAGAGCGCTATGACTACTTCACTCAGCAGACTCGTCTAGGAAGGAAGAAGTACGTCCTCCACCCTGGAGCCACGTGCGTGGAATATTCTCACACTAAAATTAGTAATATTAACCTCCCTGTGAAGGTTCCTACTGTAAAGCACCTGTGCTTAAAAGACCGCGCTTTCTGCTCTAGGATGTTTCTTTGGTGGGAGCGTGGAGGGGTCAGTGGGTGTTCTCAGCATGTGAATGCTGCTGGTGCAGGGAGGGAATATAAGGCAGTTATTTGCTTGGATGTGGACTTTCTTGTATCGGAAAATACTGGTTTGTTTCAGACAAATGCATCTGCAGAAATGAAGGCCAGGGTCAGGGATTCAGAGCTGATCTTGGGAAATATCTCAGTTCAGTGAGGTTTTGGGAAGGAAGCATTTTAAGTTCAAAAATACACTATTTCTGGTGTTTTGGAACCTGAATTAATTTCTTTCCCTGCTGCCACCCTTTGAGGCAAATTCTTCACACTGAAATGTATGCTATTTACAGAAAATACTTTTCAAAAAGGTTGAAACTGAAATATTTTAAAAGATCAAAATGAAATACTTAAATTGAATCAATTAAAAACGTTAGATGAAGTTTTAGATTTTTACTTTTTCTTTAATTCTGATGCAAGACAGGAAAATACCTGAAATCTCAAATCCCCACAGGGTGGGAAAGTATTTTCTCAGCACTTGCTCTTTGCTGGCACAATAACATTGTCACAACCTGCTGCAGCTGCTCTGGGAAGCTGTTCCCCAGGGAGAACATTTGACGATTTATTTCCTTACGGAGGGGGCTGGGGTCAGAGCTCTTTGCTTTGGAAAGACAGAGCCTGTTCTGGTTTATCCTGGGATGGGCTTGGCCCTGCGGAGTTAACTGCGATCACCTCAGTGCAGAGTCCATGCTGGGGACTGACATTCCTCCTAGTGAGGTCTCTGGAGCCCTGTTGCTTTATTTGTTAACGGGTTTTAATCTGTCCCCCTTCTCCCTGCCTGCGTCTCTCTGCTCCACAGGTGGTGGCACTGCTATCTGTCTTTCCCACAGGGATTACGCTGACAACGACTTGGATGGGGGTGAAGTAGAAAACACCAGTCGTTCTCGGGGCTCTCCACCGATCCCGTCTGCAGCCAGCTGCCTGGACCCTCACTTTGGTCAGGATCAGCTCGCAATGGAGAGCACAGGTAACATCCCTTCCTTCTCTTCCATGGGGATAACGCCTCTCCCTCGCTCAGCAGCACAGACCCCCCCCTTTGCCATTATCCAGCTGCTGTTCTCCCTGCGCTTGCCCGTGGGCTCGCTTTGTCCTGGGCAGATTTCGGTGTGGGCAAAGGAGACTTCTGTTCCTGGGAACCGCTTTCGGAGCGAGCTGGGACTCGCAGGGAGCTGGAATGGGTTCATTCCCTCATCGTCCTGCCCTAATGAGGGCTTTGTGTAGGCATCTCCCAGGGGCTGTCAGCATGAGAGGGTAGGACTTAGGATTTGGCTTATCTTGGAGTGTCTCTGTGAGATTTCCTTTAATTTCCATAGAAACACTGATGGCCTCCCGTCTGCTGTCTGCATCTTGTCTTTCTTTGCTACATGCTGGCGGGGATCTTGGTTGCTATAATAAAGAAACATTTGTGCCATCAAACAAATACTGTTGTGATTAGGTGGGATTGAACTGGATTCTGTTTTTTTGTGTTATGGACTCACTCTAGCTTTCTTTCACTTACTGTGCCCCCCTCTTCCTCCCTCCCCGTCTGTCTTTCCATCTCCCCTGCGGCACAGAGCCCCTGAGCGTGGAGAGCACTGCCTGCAGCCTGGGCAGCATGAGCGAGTCGGGGCAGGGCTATGAGTGCAGCACTCCTTCCGAGACGAATTGTTCCTTCGACCCTGCCGAGGAGACGTCCTCAGGCACCATCTCAGCTCCCTGCACGCGACACACTGTCCCCGCCTCAGAAGTGGGGCTCTACGCTCTGCCGCCGGCAGGACCAGGACTGGCAGAGAAGCAGGAGACGTTGCAGAGCTCTGGTGAGACGATAACCATGGACTTCACTCTCCCTGCAGACATTAACGAGGGTTTGCCTTTAATTGCTGGCCCTGTGGATTTGGACAGAGACCCAGAGGCAGTGGTGGCCCCTGCGCAAGTGTCCTTATCGGTCACAGATTTTGGCCTCATTGGCATCGGAGATGTAAATAGTTTTCTGACTGCTCACCAGGCTTGTCCAGCGCCTGTGGCTCGCTCGGAGCCGCTGTCACAGTGAGAGTCTCCAGTCACAAACTTGTCACAGACCCAGCAAGGACTTTGGCCTGACTGAGGGAAATCCTGGAACTTCCGCTGTTCTGCAGGGACAGTTTGGAGCTGTTGGTCAGAATCCGTCTTTCCATCCTCCTTGATCCAAGGCTACCGTGAAACTAAACACCTTCCTGCTCCAGTGTGTTCTGACACGATCACGCAACGCTGGGGCTGGCTCTAGTGAGGGGGGAGGTCTGTCACCCCTGTTCCGTTGTGTCACCCCAGGTAATGCCAGGCTATTGGCAGAGTCCCTGCCCTCGGGACAGGGGAATGTCCCGTGGCCCCAGAGGGACAGTCTGAGAGCAGCAATGCTCTGAGGACAGGGACATGTCGCTGGGGCGGGGGGAGCGGTCTGGAGATCCGGGAGCTGAGTTGATCTGCAGGGAGCGCAGCCCACCTGGCTGCAGGGCAGTTTGCCTGCAGCGATGGGATGGCCATGCCAAAGGAAGATGGGTCTTGGCCCTGGGCCCACAGATGGTATGTGGCAACAGGAGTCACCTCCCCGTTCCCTCCCAGCAGCCGCCCCATGCTGCGGGCTGTGACAGCGCCCACGCTGCTGTTGTCACCTCGCAGCTCGGTGCCTTTGCCTGCTCCTCTGCCTGCTGCAGGTGCCTGGTCCAGCCCTTTGACAGCAGCATCAGGCCTCGGGGGGGGGACCCTGCCTGGTGAGCACTGCATGCACTCGAGTCCTCGCCGTCCCTTGGGGTTGTTCTGGGAGTGAAGGGAGTTTCTAGACCCGCAGAGCGACGCTGGCCCTCAGGGTGGTGCCGCTTCTCTCACTGCTGGTGAGTGATCCCTGCTGACGGCTGCAGTACAAGGGGATAAAATCCAGATGAAAACATCTGTAGGTTCCCAGCTCATTCAGACAATGTGAGAGGAGGAGGAGGCTCAGCTGCCAGGGCACTGGTGCCAGCACAGTCCCAGGAAGGAGAGAGCACCAGTCCCTGGGCATCCCTGCCCCACTCTGTGTCACAGAAAGCTCTCTGTTTTCTGAGAGGAAAGTGTGTCTTTACTGCCATTAGCAATGTCTCAAGGAGGTGACGATGGTGGCCCTGCATGGCAGCGAGGTGGCCACAGTGGCCTGTCTGGGTGTGCTGGAGCCCAGAGCTGCTTGGCTTCCCCGGTGTGTTCCGGGTCTGGGGTTTGCCACTGCCCTCCAGCCACATCCCCTGTTCCCATGCAGGCTCTGCTGCAGGGGTCCCTTCCTCCCTGCACTTGGGAAGGGGTCTGGATTGAGGTTTTTTGCTTGTTTTGGTCAAACCCTCTGGGCTGTGACGCTGCAGTTGGTTCTGCTGCCAGTGGCTTTGGAAAATGGCTAAAACCATGAGCCTGGATTCTCCTTGTACCCATCCCTGTGGAGCTGTGCTGAGCCCTGCAGTGGGAGCATGGAGATGGCATCGGGGAAGCTCCGCAGGACACAGGATCAGACTTTGTCTCTCATCTTCCAAGTCCCAGATCCGTTCTGCTGCCATAGTTGGGGTTTGCCGTGGTCCCCAGCCAGCCCTTCCACAGGGTGCTGAGCTCCGGCCTCGGCCAGGCAGCGCTTTGTCAACCAGAGGTGGAGACAGTGTCTCCCCTCCAGCTGCTCCCAGCTGCTGTGAACGGAAGCAGATTCGAGTGCCTGCTCCATAGTGGAACTGCCCAGGCTGTGATTCCCCTTTTCTGGGGGGGAGAGGAAGCTCCTTGGCTGGAAGGAGAAGAGGAGGCGGTGAGAGAGCAAAGGCAGCCCTCCCAGGGAGGGTCAGCCCTTGGCATCTCCTCTCCATCAGCCAAGAACATTCTTAGTTTTCCTGAAACCATTTTTTTCTTTGTTTTGTTTCAAGCCCTAGTGAAAGGAGAGGGGAGGCCAGGGGAGGCAGAAATGTCTCTTATTTATGTTCTTCAGTGTTGTTTACAGATTCGCATGGGGTCTTTCAACATGAGTGTGGCGCTTTTTCCACATAACTGTAAGGGAGAGGGGTGGAAAGGGCTGGGATGGGAGGTCACTTGGGGAGGAGATTTGGTTTTGGTTTTCTGTTGGGGTTTTCTTTTTCCTTCTTACAAAGCACATTCACTTTGAGCCACTCCCGATGCTGGACTCTTCCCCCCCTTCCCCTCCACCCCAAGCCCTACACTGTGAAAGTGATACTGCCTTGAAGACCCCTTGACATTATTTATTTAATTAAAAACCTAATTTGAAAGTGAGCCAGAAGCCTGTAGTGTTTTTGGAGACTGAGATCTGCCATCCTGTGCATCGCAATGGTGGAAGTGAGAAAAGGGGTCCTTGTCTTTTCTGTCTGATCCCCCCTGGCCCCGGCGAGGGCTCCATCCTGCCCGGTCCTGTGCCAGGGAAGCAGATGTTCATGGTGCCCAAGACAGGGGATGTGCAGGGTAGGGTGTATGGCTCAGTGCTGATCTCAGCCCATCCTCAGGGAGGTGGGGGACCACGTGGTGACCCTGAGCCCTGCAGGGTCATGTCCTCCCCTCTCAGGTGCCATGATGGCCCATCAGAGCAGCCCCAAGGGTCCTGGTGCAGAAACTGAGCTCAGTCTTGAGCACAGCTGCTTCTGCTTGTGAGGAGCATCTTCATCCCGGGATCAGCTTGTGCCTCCAGCCCGCCCTGACGGAGCCAGGTCTGCTTCCCGTGGCCCAAGCGTGGCTGAGCTGCCCTGGTAGCTGCAGCTTCTGTCCTGGGGGGCCCTGGGGCTGGTTCTTGGGCTCCCTCCTTTCTCCATTCCTGGCCCTGCCCAGCTTCCCATGCTGTGTACCCGCGATGCCATCACAACCCGGGAGGAGGCCTGGCTTCCTCGGCTGCATTTACCCTCCCGGCACTGTGTGTGAAGGGGAGGGAGGTGTTCACTGCTCTTACAGGTGCCCCAAGTCCTCTGGAACCCTGGCAGCCTCCGGAGAGCCCGTGGTGGTGGGAGGCGGGGGTCCGTCCATGTCTCACCGGCTTCAGCCAGAAATAACATCCTGGAGGTGAGAGAAACGTTCCTGCTGCAGCGGCGTTGTATGTTTCCACAAGAAGTCTCGTTCCTCACCACAAAGCTCCTCTGTTTTGTCAGAAACCCCTTAAATTCTGTTCCCCAGCTCTTGCCTTCTGTCCCAGGACCTTGGGGTGGGATGGGGGGGTGTATTCTGTCTCCCTCGCTCACAGCTGGAAAATGCCACCTGGAAAACCAGCAGGAAAGGGGCGACGCACCCCTCTGGGAGCTCTCAGCATTTGTGGCAGTGCAGCCAGGCAGGGCAAGTGCCCATGGGCAGAACGACGGCCGGGTGGGAGCGGGCAGAGCTGGGACCCACAGGATTCCAGGGAATAGCCAGGTGAAGTTGGAGGAAACCTGTCAAACAGGGCCCAAATTCCGCCAGCTTCCCCCGACAGCTGAGGGCAGAGACTGCTTTCCTCCCTGTGACACCCCTGAGTGTGGACCGAGCCGAGGGACTCCGGCCAGCCAAGCTGGGCCATTCCAAGGTGGCTCCTGCCGCCCCGGCACCACCCGACCGCCACGGCACCACGTGGGGCAAAGTCCTGACACCAGCGGCCGCCCTGCGAGGCCACACGTCATGGGCAGGGAAGACGCCACCTTATCTCACCCTGCTCTGCCCCGGGCCAGCACGGAGCCACACGGACCAGCACCGCCCTGACGGGCCCCATCCTGTCCTTGCTGAGCCCCATACTGCCCCATCTGCGTCCCCACTGTGGCCCAGCCCAGAGCATCCACACCAGCCACAAGAGTGGCCAAGGACTGCTGGGGGCTGCGATGAGGAGGGGAAATTTATCAGCAGTGGGATAAAACCTGTCAAACCCCACATCCCCCCTCTGACACAGCACACAGGCACTGTCCTGCGGCATCCCCGCAGCCCTCCTCCCCTGGGGCTTTCACCCGCTCACCACCAAGATTCGGGGCAGCACGTGCAGGGCGAACCCTGCCACGGCAGCCGGGCCAGGACCCCACAGCACCGACAGGCAGAAAGGAGGCTGTAGGAGGTTGGATGGGATTGGATCAGAGCAGAGGAAAGCCACAAGTGGTTCTGTCCCTCTCCTTAAATCCAGGGCAGCCCGAGAGCGTTTCCAGCCCTGCTGGCTTCCCACAACAGCCCTGACATTCTCCACAGGCCACTCACACTGCACTTAAATAAACCAGCCCAGTAGCTATCATTTGGGTGGTTTCTGTATTATTTATGTTTCCTTCCGTTGCTGGCCAAGAGTCGGGCCTGGAGCAAACAGCTGGGCTGTGGCCATCCCCGCTCCCACCAGGGACTCGCTGCGGGGACCCACGCTCAAACCTCTGCTCCTGTCCCTGCTGCGGGTGCCATCGGCTGGGCACGTCCCCAGCCCCAAAGGGAAGCACCGGGAGCCTGTCCTGCTACGGCCACTGCGGAGGCTCGGGAAAATACCACTTCAGTGGTTAAATCACAGCTTAAAACAAACACATGCCTCGTTCTGTGTTTAAATCCGGATGCTCTGCTCCCCGCGGTCTGTCCGCCACGTCCGAAGACTCCCGGGAACCCTCCTTCCCCCCAACACCCACCATCGCGACTGGGCCAGCCCTGTATCTGCTGCCGGTGCAGCCAGTGCATTTCTGTGGCCGCGTTCTTCCACCCAGATTTCTCTTGGTTTTTCCCTTTATTTTCCTCAGGAAAGCAGCCCGGGGCTGCCAGGACACAGGCGGCTCCCACAGGCGGCCTCACTCCTTCCCTTCTGCCCCTTCTCCTCGCCGCAGCCCGGGCGGGGCGGGGGGACCGAGAGGACCGGAGCCGAGGACGCTAGAGTGGGGACCGGGGACCGGGGAAGCGGCGGGGGGTGAGGACGATCCGGGCCCGAGCCGCCCCCGGAGGGAGACCCACCGCCCCCCGGCTCCCGCCCCAGCCTCGGGCGGGCTCACCGGCTGCCGGAGCCGCCCCCGGCAAGAGGGAACGGCCTCAAGTTGCACCAAGGGAGGTTTAGGAT
>JAOXNO010000015.1:3124734-3135841 GCA_028565335.1 Limnodromus scolopaceus | reverse complement strand
GGGGTCCTGCGGCTGGCGGGTCCCGCAGCGCCCGGGAGGATCCCCAGGGACCTCGGGGGGACGCGGAGCGGCGCGGGCGGTGCGGGGGTCCCAGTTCCCGCCGGCTGCGGGGGAGCTCCGGGTGGGGCCGGTGCCCCGGGGCTCTGCCACGCTCCGCGGTGACTCCTGCAGGGCTCCACACCGCGGCCGGCGGTGACTCCCCATCTCTCTCCCAGGGCCTGATCCGGAGCTGGGTGGCATCCCCAGGACCCTGTCCTGAGCCCGCATCAGGGCCCGGAGCGGTGAGAGGGATCCTGGGCCTGTCCGGTGCCAAAGATGTTCCCACAGAACCGGCCCCCGGTGAGCCTGCGACTCGGCCTCGTCCACTCCAGGCCATGGGCAAGCACATGGTGCTGCGGCATGGTGCTGGCCGGGCCCTTGAAAAGTTGTGCTGACAGCGTGTAACGTGCCCAGGAGTGGTGTTATGGCTCTTCCCAAAGCGGTGCTGAGCCCCAGCGCTGCAGGGATTTGGGTTTCGTGACACGCTGGAGGCCAGATCGTGGTCAGGGTGTGACCGTGGGACCGGTGACAAGCGGGCAGGCAGCTCTGCTGTGTGGCACGTGGGTGAGGATGTGCCCCCAGGGCCAGGGGCTGCACGCTCTGTGCCACCCGTGGTTGTTAATCCTCCTCTTCTGGCTCAGTGGCTGAGCCGATGCTGAAAAGGTGGAGAACCATTGCCCTTAGTGCCTGGCTGTAACCGTTTCCCGCTGCAGTAACGCTTTCTGTCTCCTCTTCCATGTGCTGCTCTCTCAGACGGGCCGTAGCCTCTTCCCTGGGTGCGGGAAACCCCCGGGGGACTCATGAGTCTCGCTGGGCCAGCAGCAGTGACCCCGGGGTCCCCTCCTCTGCCTAGGCCCATCTCCAGGCACCCTCTGCTGCCTCGGGAACCGCTGTTGCTGCCAGTGCCATCCCCAGCACCCCCCAGTCCCTCAAGCTGACTTATCCAGAGACCTTGGACCGCATCAAGGAGGAATTCCAGTTCCTGCAGAACCAATACCACAGGTGAGGAGCTGCCAGAGCTCGTGTGCCAGCAAGGCACTGGGCACTGAACTGGTGCTGGTGAGAGGCGGGCAGCCCCTCAGCGCTGGGCATCGCTGCGGGCTGGCAGGAAGCACCATCCCATGCTGCTGCGGGCACCGGTCCATCTGGAGGACGGCTGTGCCAGGCATCACCTTGGTGGTTTGAAATTACACTGTTTGAGGGGGAAGCTTGCCCTCCTCCTGCCAAAAGCCATGGGACAAGGGTGCTGGCTTCCAGGGCCCAGCTTCTGGGCTGAGCTGGAGCCGTCACTTAGCAGACCTGGAGTCCCTGTGGTCCCCCCTGCTGCTGGCCAGGATCACCTCCCCTTCCTGCACGGGAGCAAGGTTTGAAATGCAGCTCAGCTTGGCGGCTTGCTCCATTTGGGAAGCAGATGCTGGGGAGGGGGTTAAGACTCCGTGCAGATTGCTCCCTGACGCCTGGATCCCTTTGCTGTCCATCTCCTCTTTATCAGCCCCTTCCCACCCTCTTTCAGGTGGTTTTCTTGGCTTGTGCTGGGAGATGGGTTTGAATCTGAGAGCAGGAGGCTGAAGCACGTGGTGCGTTGGGAGGGCTCATGCTCTCTCCAGCCTGGGAGATCTTGTCTGGGGGGGAGCAGGGGGTCTCTCCCTCTCTCTTCCTCCCTCTCTCTCTCTTTCTTCTTTTTATTTTTACAGCTTGAAGTTAGAATGTGAAAAGCTGGCAACAGAAAAAACAGAAATCCAGCGTCATTATGTCATGGTTAGTGAGCTCCACCTGAAAGGAGGAGGGCGGTGGGGGGTGTCTCCTCTGAACCATCAAAGGACACACAGCCCTGGGATGCTTTGGCTTCCTCTTGCGTTTGGGTTGTGTGGCCAGGCCCTGAGATCTGGTTCCTATGGTTGTTATTGTCTGTCTTTCCCCCAAAATGAGTGGTGGTGTTTGAGCAGGGCTTGCTGCCACGGCTCATGGTGCCAAATCTGCTCCTGTGTGGGTTGTCTCCTTTCCTGTGGGCTGTGAGTGGGAGCCCCAGCCAGACTGTGTCTGTTCGGCAGCCGTGTGCCGGAGAGAGCTCCTGGGTGAGGAGCTGGGGACTGTTTTCTTCTGCTGGCCTGGGCACGGTGTGGGCCTTTATGGCTGGGCTGACCCCACACACCAGCAGCAGGGTTTCTGTTTGTGTGTCCCCCGGGCCCCCCAGCCGTACTGATGCTGCCTTCTCTCCCCCACAGTACTATGAGATGTCCTACGGCCTGAACATCGAGATGCACAAACAGGTGAGTCTGGGTGTCCTGGCTCCCCTGTCACCACCCAGCCCTTTGAGGTTGTCCCTTCCCGCAGAACGCGTGGGAAGTCGCTTCCTGCAGTAGCCCAGGGAAAGCCGTGCTTGTGGGGCCGCGCTGCCTTTTCTGTGTTTTGGGGGCTCTGCCCTGCTCAGTGTCATGGCCTTAGGCCTGTCTCAGCTCTCTGCACACACATGTGTGCTCTGGCATGAGCTGCCGTGTGCTCGCTTGGTTTGGGGAGCGTGTTCGTGATCTGCTTGTTGCAGTGGGGAGAGAGTAGCGGTGGGTGATGTGTGCTTGCACGACTGCTCACACCAGTGGTGAGTGGCTGCTTGGGGACTGTTGAGGAGGACACTGGCTCCCGCGGGACAAGGGGTGCTGCAGTGTCAGGGCAGGGTGATGAGCTCCAGTTCGCTGCCTTTGCCCCTGTGCAGGGCCAGCTGGCCCCAGGGGCTGGGACTGAGGAGCATTGTGAGGTGGGAGGAGGGGGCTGGGGTGCAGGGTGGGCTCCCCAAGGACTCGGGGCTTTGCTTCCCCCCTTGCTGCCTCCCCATCCTTCCTCCCCTCCCTCCCTCCCTCCCTCCCTCCCGCTGCGCTGCGCTCCGGGTCACCAGCTGCTCTGAGACAGAAGGTTTCTTCTCATCTATTTTTAAAGAGGCTGCGGAGGAGCCTGGCGGGACGTGCTGCAGCCGCGGCCTCCTTCCTTCCCGCCCCGCACCCCGATGCTGCCGACAACTGTTGCATGGGAGCCAGGGTGGGGGTCCCGGCCCATGGCCCCCCAGCACAGGGTGGCCGTTCTGTGCCTGCTGGGGGGGTGTTTCTGCCTCTCCTGGCATCTCCCACCCTGCCCCGTGCCACTTCCCACCCGCGTGAAGCCGGCCGAGGAGGAGGCGTGAGGCCACCCTTGCATGGGGCGATGCCGAGGGTCCCCCCGGCCCGGCACCCCCTCCCCACAGGGCTGTGTGCTGCTCTCATCTGGCTGCCGGTTCTCTCCCGGCCCGTGCAGGCTTGCGCTCTCGGCCGGTCCCAGGTGCCGCTGGCTGCGTGCCAGCGAGCTGTCTGCACTTTTAACGAGGGCCCGCGCGTTGGCTCTGACAGCCAGCGGCCATTGTGTGAGAAATGGAACTGCCTATGCGGGAGCCGCGGGTTATCACTGCCGCGGGGAGATCGGGTCACCATTTCTCCTCCCTTTCCCCCAAATCTGGCGCTGGTCCTGGGCTCAGGCGGGGGTCCTAGGCTCTCTCAGCTGCCCGGGACCCCAGGGGAAGCGCTCGCCCCATCGCCGCTGGCGAAGGCAGGGCAGTGCCATGGTGCAGTGCGGCCTCCGTCCCTGCTCTGTCCCCAGTGTCCCCCAGAGGTTGCCCGGGCACCCGGCTCCTGTGGCACTGACATTGGCAGAGCTGGCACCAGCGAGGGCTGAGACACAGGGTGGTTTTGCCCTGGTTTGTATGGGGGGCAATGGGGCTGGGGGGGTGGCTGCGGTGCTGCAACTCCCCAGGCAGCCACAGGCTCGGCAGGGGAGGCTCAAGATGGGAACGCGCAGGAGACATTAATTTTTTATTGTTGTTTTGTTTTTGGCGTGGAAGGGGCCTGTAGCTTTTTATAAAACCACCTCCCCGAATCTGCTTGGCCTCGGACTTGCTCACCGCAAGCCAGAGGGGAGGTGACGGTGCTGGTGGCTGGGGGGGCTGCAAACAGCATGATCATTTTTCATGCTGAGAGCGTTAAAGTGCCAGTAAATTGCACATTAACGAGTGCGAGTGAATTGGAGGCAGCTCTCCCCAAGGAGCTGCTGCCCATCAGTGCATTAGGGAAGAGAATCCATCACTGCCGGCCCCAGGAGACAGCTAAATCCTTCCCAGAACTGCCGGCTGCCAAATCTCCTTGCTCCCCCCCTCCCCCCCTCCCCTCCTTTCTTTCTTTTCTTTCTCTTTTTTCCTCCTTCAGAAGGGGAAGCAAGGGCGGGTGCTGGATTGTTTCTGCTCTCTGTGGGTCTGGCAAAAAAGGGTTGTTGGCTGCTCTGTAGGGTGGCACGGGGTGTCCCTGGGTCTGTGTCCCTACACCCACCGGGCAGCGCCGCAGCCCCTCACCCTGACACCGCGGCGCCTGCGCCAGCCGGGCTTGGGAGACATGCCCAAGGGGGTCTGCTCCGTCCTTGGCTGTTGAGCCCTTCAGCCTCAGGTCTTCTCCAAGGGCCAGCAAGAGAGCCTGGGTTTGACCGCCTCCTCTCAGCCCCATGCTGGCTTTGTAACGCTTTCATCCTCCCCACCGGGGTGGGCAGGGAGCTCCTTGGAGCTTGGGTCAGCACCTTACCTGCAGCCCCCATGCCTGGGCCATCCCCTGCCTGTCCAGGAGCAGGGGACACCCGGGTGCAGCGAGCGCTGCTGATCTCTGCGCCCTCTCTGCCGCTGAGGTGGGGTGGGATCCCCAGCTCTGCGCAACAAGGAGCAGCGCGGACGGATCCGCTGCTGCGTGGAGCGGTGTCTGCTCTCCCGCTGTCACCCGCTGGTGCTCGGGGCAGGGGCCTGACCCTGTAGCCACTGGGGATTCTCCCCAGGGATGTGTCTGTGGGGCCAGGGATGGCTTAATGTCTGCGCTCGCCCCCGGCACAGCACGACGCTGCGCTCCCTCCCCGCACTGCTCCTGCTGCTGATTGCCTGTGGCACTCGAGTGTTGCAGGAAAACAGCAGCTGTAAGGAGAGCACCTCTCCAGGGCTTCCTGCGGGCGGGAGAGCAGCAATTAGCGGTCGTGGGGCTGGCAGGAGGCGGCACGGAGCCTGCCGGGGCCTGACCTGCGGGCTGGGGCTTGCCTGGCCATGGCCCTCGGTGCCATGGGCCACGGGGCTCCCCGGGAGGGAGGAGGCAGGAGCCATCCTGGGGCACTCGGGGAGGGATGGAGGATGCTGGGCTCTTGGGGACAAGTGCCAGCACCTGGTGGCTGCTCGGGTGGTGAACGGGGGACCTCTGCCTGCCCAGGGGGGGTCTCTGGTGGCATTGGGGCTGCTTGGTGTGGGGCAGCTCTGCCCTGTGCCCTGACGCTGCCTCTCTCCTGCTGCCAGACGGAGATTGCCAAGCGGCTCAATGTGATCTGTGCCCAGCTCATCCCGTTCCTGTCTCAGGAGGTGGGTGAGCCCTCAGGCCCCAACTGGGCTGGGGGGGCTGGCTTTGCCCCATCCCCTGAAGGAACAAGCCTGGGGCAGCCCCACTCACTGTGGGGGCATCTCCTGGTGCCGACGGGCTCCTCTCTCCCTGCAGCACCAGCAGCAGGTGGTCCAGGCCGTGGAGCGTGCGAAGCAGGTGACTATGACCGACCTGAACGTGGCGATCGGGGTACGTCAACCCTCTGCCCGTGTCCTGGGCTCCCGCAGGCAATGGTGCCTCCCATCCTGCCATCCCCTGGGCTGGAGACCTCTCCTGCCCTGAGCCCATGGGGGTCGGCTGCAGTCCCCCCTCCCATTGTCCCTCCCTACCCGTGGCTGAGTTGGAGAGGGTGAGGGGGGACAAGCCAGGCTAGGTTGGGGTGCTGCCAGCGGTACTCGGGGTGGAGGAGATGCTGCTGCAGCAGTGTCAAAGCAGGGTGTGGGGCTGGTGTGTGTCGCTGTGTCCTGATGCCCTGTGGCCCAGGTGGAGGAGGGGTTGCTGCTGTCCCCACGCTTTGGTTATTTCCTCAAGACAGCAGTGGTATGGGTACAGATATGGGCAGGGTCCCCATCCGTATGGATATGAGTGGGGTCCCCAATCTGTCCCAGTAGCTCCTGTCGCAGGGTGGGAGGCGGCAGCAGGAGGGACGTGGTGGTCCCCGCAGCTTGGCTGGGGCCACCCTGGGAGTGTGTCCTGCCCCTCCTCACCCGGGCCCCCGTCCCGGGGCTGACCCAGGGCTGCCAGTGGGGAGAAGCGGCCTCTTGCCCCTGCCCGGTGGCCATCCTGATGCAACCCCAGGGCTCTGCTCTCTCCTCCTGCTCCTCTCCAGCACCAGCTCCAGACCCAGCACCTCTCGCACCACGCTCCCCCCATCCCGCTGACCCCCCACCCCTCCGGGATGCAGCCCACCAGCCTCGCGGGCATCGGCAGCGCCTCGGGGCTGCTGGCGCTCTCAGGGGCGCTGGGGGCCCAGGCCCAGCTCCTCGCCAAAGACGACCGAGGGGCACATGACACCGAGCCCAGGGGTGAGCGTGGGGGGACGGGAACTGGGGGGCATGTCTGGTGTCACGCTTCGGTGGTGGGAAAACCTGGGAACAGGTGGTGCTGGGTCCCGGGGCTGCCTCTGCTCCCTGTGGCCCCTGGAGAGGGGCCAGGGCTGGGTGGGGGGCGGCTTGTCTGTGCCTTGGGGCTCCTGGGGGAGCTGGGGGCTGGTGGAGCAAGTGGTTGCCGGCCATGAGGGGCTTGGGTGGGGAATGTCCCTCATGGAGCAGCACCTCCAGGGAGGGCAGTGGGGTGGGCTGCGGAGGGTCATCCCTGGTGGGCTCCCAGGGCCACCCTGCCATGAGCGCCCCAGCGCCTGTGGGAGGAGCGGGCAGTTTTCCTGGGGGGCTCTTGGCAGTGGCACACCGTGTCCCTTCTTCCCTCCCTCTCCTGCTGCTCCGCGTTGCCACGGCGACAGAGCGAGACCCCGGCCCCGTAAGTGCCTTTTCCTTCTCTTGCGCCATTTCCCTGCAGCTGCGCAGGCTCCGGCTGGGACCCCTGGGGGAGGGCGGCCGCTAGGGAACAAGTCCTGGGGTCCTGCTACCCAGCTGAGGCCCCACTGCCAGCACAGAGTGGGTGGGTGCTGTCCCTGTGGGGAACCCTTCCCCATGTCCTGTGGGCAAACCACGCTGTCCCCCCAAGCGGCATCCCCCTCGCTCCTTTGGCAGGAGCCGAAGCCCGTGCTGGTGGCTCGGGGAGCCTGTACTGGGGCCCTCCAGGAAACAGCCGCAGCCTTGTGTTGGTGCTGCCTGTCCTGGGCGCCGGGCACAGTGGCTGGTGGCCCCTAACGCTGGTACCCCCGCCCCAGAGCTCCCTGGTGCTGCCCAACGGGGAACGGGCGCGAGCCATCTCCGAGTACCTGAGCAGCAGCAAGAAGAGGAAGGTGGAGGAGAAGGACTTCATCACAGACTATGTGAGCCCGGGGGATTGGGGCTGGGGGGCTTGGGGCATCCCCATCCCCTCTTGTGGGGTGATGAGTGGGGCTGCCCACACCTCCGGCCCTTCCCAGGCGGGAGCGAGGGTGACCGCAGCCCCTTTGGCTCCAACTGTTCTCTGTTTCAGGGCAGTGATGCGGACAAGAGTGAAGACAACTTGGTGGTGGATGAGGTCAGTGTGCCAGGCTCTGCCCATCCCGCTGCCCGAGTAGGGAGCTAATGCGCTATTACAGGTGGAGGTGGGCAGCAGGGGGAGGTGGCAGTGGGACCCCCAAGTTGTGCTCACCGTCCCTCGCTGGTGGCAGCAATGAGTCCTGGATCCAGGCTCCCAGCCTGGCCCTCACTCGAGCCACCAGCTTGCCGTGGCCTGGGGCGTCCCCACACTCCTGCCTGCTCTGCTGCCTGCTGATTCCACTCCCCCCCGCAGGATCCCGCTTCCCCGCACAGCGTCCACTCCTACTCGTCCCGGGAGAACGGCGTGGAGAAGGTCCCACTGGGGAGGAAGGAGGCCATGCCGCTCAGCCCAACCTCCATGGCTTCCTCCAGCAGCACATCCCCTTCTCGGAGCAAGGATGCGCCCGTGGTATGTGTGCTGCGTTGGGCAGCCAGGCCCCCCGCCCTTGTGTCCCCCTGCCTAGCTCGGCTGGCAGAGCCATGGGTTCACCTGCCTCCAAACCCATGGGGGCACAGGCGATGCTGGGGGACAGGGGGGACTCCTGCTCCATTAGATCCCCTTGTGTCCCATCCTGCAGACCCTGCAGTGCTGGCTGGGCTGGGCTGCCATCAGGGGTGAGGAACAGGGACTAGCACACTGGGGGGGACTGGAGGAGACCCACTGGCAGGCCATGAGTGTGGCTGTCAGATCTCCCTGCTCTATTCCCGGTAGGTGGAGAAGGCTGGGACGCCCAGCCTGAAGTCCAGCACCCCAACCTCCCAGGGGGATGCTGTGGCCCCGGGCTCCAGCAGTGTCCAGCAGTTTCGCCCTGCCGCCGCCAAGGCCCCCGTGGACCCGCTGGGTGAGCTTGGCCCCACTGGGGCACAGGCGGGCAGCTCCAAGTGCCAGCCCTGCGAGGATGGACCCTGCGCCCTGTCCCTTCATGTCACCTCTCCCCCAGCAGCCCTGGGCCTGAGGAACCCACTGGGAGTGCAGAGCCCCTACTCGGCTGCCTTCGGCATGGCCCACCCCGCGGTCAACGGGGACATGGCTGGCACTGGTGCCTACGCCAGCCTCCACCTCATGTCCCCGCAGCTCAACGGTGCTGCAGCTGCTGTGGGAGCTGGCAGCTACGGACGCTCGCCCCTGGTGTGTGAGCCTCTTCCCATGGGTGGTGGGGGCCACGGGGCGCGAGCTGCTCTTACCCACTGTCCCTCCAGGTGGGCTATGACCCGCACCCCCACATGCGCGTCCCAGGACTGGCGGCCGGCATGCAAGTGGGGACCTCGGGGAAACCGTAAGTGTGGCCGTGCAGAGGGTGGGGGATGAGGTGACTTGCAGGGGTTAATCTGGGAGGCGCAGAGGGCCGGGGCCAGCAGGGGTGGGGGGGCACAGCCCGGTGGGTGGCACTGGTCGGGGTCAGCAGCCAGCTATGTTGTGCCCAGCACCACTTTGCTCACGGCTCCAAACCAAACCGTGCTGGGTCCGATGCGGTGCCAGCTGCTCACTGCACAGGATCCTCAGGTGGTCCTCACTGCTCTGCCATCTTCCAGCGCCTACTCCTTCCACGTCAGCGCCGACGGGCAGATGCAGCCTGTGCCTTTCCCCCCTGACGCCCTCATCGGCTCCGGCATCCCCCGCCACGCGCGGCAGCTCCACACCCTGACCCACGGCGAGGTGGTCTGCGCCGTCACCATCAGCAACTCCACGCGGCATGTCTACACCGGGGGCAAGGGCTGTGTGAAGGTGTGGGACGTGGGGCAGCCGGGCACCAAGACGGCTGTGGCTCAGCTGGACTGTTTGGTAAGGGGGGATGTGTGGCCTCTCTGGCACAACTTGGCCCTGCACTGTGCCAAAGACGGGGTCTGGGGGCCTCAAGGGCGCAGGGGGGTCTGAACGTGATGATGCTCACTGGGGAGAGTCTCCATGTGCGTTTCTAAGTGGGGACAGTGTGGGACTGCTGAGGAGGGACTGTGGCTCCGTGCTGCCAGCGTGCTCCTCTGCGCCCCCCACTCTGTTCTGAGTGTCCCAAGCCACTGGGGGGGGTTTTACACCCCTCCCCTCCCCTCCCTTGGCACTGCTTTGTCTGGCAGCGCCTGCCCGAAGACAAGCCTTTGCCAGTGTCAGCCCCCCAGTCAGACACTTTGAATGGGCCAGAATCGCACGGGCTGAAGCATTGCTCAGGTTCAGCTCTGTCCTTGTTTCGGCTTTTGCTTGTGTGAGTCTGGCTGTAGGGAGACCTTCTGTTTCTTTTAAAAATAAATGAAATGGACTGTCAGACCACAGCAACTCACCAGAGCCAAGCTGGAGGCATAGGCATCACCTGAGACTATTTTTAACCTGTGTTCTTTGAGGTTTATTTTAAATGGGCTGCTGGAACTGGAGTCCCTGTGCCTGCTTTGAACAGCCCAAACCCAAGTCCTCTCCTCCACTTGCTGGCCTTGGGGCCCGGGCAGCCTGACACATATTATTCCTGGAAGGTGCTGACCTTGAAGATACAGATGCGTAAACAAGGAAATGACTGAGTCATGATAATTTCAAGCTGCATCAGAAATTCAGGAGTGGTGTTTTTGCTGGGAGCCATGGGCTGTTGCAGCTGCCTCCCCCTTGTCCCATGTGTCCTCCAGGATGGTCATGTCTCAGGCAGCTGCTGGTGGGGACACTGCGGGGTGAGGGGGTCCCTGAGGCCCTTCATAGCACAGTAACAAACTGGGGGCTGGCGGGGGTGACGGCTCTGGGGACAGGGAGGGGTGAGAGGCACAGCCCCTGCCCCAGCCCTGCTGTCCTGGGAGGGCGTCTGGGGGTCTGCCCCACCACTGCTGCTCCTGCCCCCAGGACGAGCTGCCGGCCCTGGCTGAGCAGATGGTCTGGAGTTGGGGCAGAAGGGCAGGAGGGGAAGGGGTTAACAGGGTCCTCCCTCCTGCACCCCAGAACCGCGACAACTACATCCGCTCCTGCAAGCTGCTCCCTGACGGCCGCAGCCTGATTGTGGGGGGGGAGGCCAGCACCCTCTCCATCTGGGACCTGGCGGCCCCCACGCCCCGCATCAAGGCTGAGCTCACCTCCTCGGCCCCTGCCTGCTATGCCCTGGCCATCAGCCCTGATGCCAAAGTCTGCTTCTCCTGCTGCAGCGACGGCAACATCGTGGTGTGGGACCTGCAGAACCAGACCCTGGTCAGGTGAGACCAGGGCAGGGGACCGTGGGCAGGGCTGCTCAGGGCTCCTTGGGCCAGGGACAGATCGATCCCCTCCGGGGCATCCCCATCTCTCCCACAGTTTCTCCCTGGGTATGGGATGGTCTCTGTCCTTGCAGTGGGGATCTCCCGCTCCTCACGGCTGGGTGCTGCCAGCCCTGATGGCCGTGCCTTCGCCTCTCTGTCCCCCTCTTTCCCAGGCAGTTTCAAGGCCACACGGATGGTGCCAGCTGCATTGACATCTCTAACGATGGCACCAAGCTGTGGACAGGGGGACTGGACAACACTGTGCGGTGTTGGGACCTGCGGGAAGGCCGTCAGCTGCAG
>JAOXNO010000015.1:3045427-3075645 GCA_028565335.1 Limnodromus scolopaceus | reverse complement strand
GGCCCCGCCGCGCCTCGGCCGTGCCGGGGGCGGGTGTGGCGGGGACGCGGCGGGAGCCACAAGCGATCCCCGCCTCGGAGCCTGGCGCTCGGGGCGGCCTTCCCCTCGGCGCGGGGCCGGCCCTCTATTGGCTGCCCTTTGTTTGTTTTTTATGATGTGTTCTCTGTCAAAATGGATTTTGACATAAGCAGGAACTATGAAGCCGAAATTACTGGTTCTAGATGCAGGCATGCACACCCGCGCGTGAAAACGGTCTCAAGGAACTTCTCCCCAGACTGTGCTGGCCTTTATTGGTGTATGAAAATTCACTGATGGAGTCGATGCTTTTCGGTATTGTTGCTGAACTTCTGGGCCTTGAGTGAGCATCTGTGGAAAAATTGGCCTCCAGCTTCTAAACCAACGAGTTCCCTTTGCACAGCCCTGGGAGGGCCCGTGGTCAGAATGTGGTGTAGCAAATCTGAAGAGAGATCAGGCAGTAAGAATGCACAAGCTCTGTCTGACGAGGAAATGGCTATAGTGTTCAGCATTACCCTCGGAGGCAGAGATCACCTGTGCAGCGATAAGGATGTCGGTGTTCAGATGGAAACATGGTAGTGTTCTGTGGTTGTGCAGATGGATAACTATTGCGTGTTTAGTGTTTAGATAAGGTTTATAGGGGACGGGTAATCAGTTGCAAGAGCAGCCAGCTAAGATTTCAGGCATTCACATTCTTCAGCAATGAGTTTAATGTTTGTGTCCAGGTAGCCCCCAAATTAAACTTAAGTTACAGTTTTTATGGGTACTGTTATTTATCATTGCTTGTGTATGTATCCTGTTTTGTGTCTTAAATACTGTATCATCTCGAGCTGAAATATGAAGCAGGTCTGATGGATTGAGTTTATTCACATGGGGTCTGTCATGAGTTGGCAAGCCATTAAGGTACAGGTGAAGAATTAGGATGATTCTTGTAAAAACAAATGTAAAACTTTACATGTGAAGCGAGGCCATGTCTGCACAGTCCTTTGGAGGGCTCCAATACTGACATTGTTGCATATTGGTAATTGTTAAGTGAAGGCCAGGGCTTTCCTTCTCACCGTGAATCCTCAGCAATTAACATATTGCTATTCTTCAGTTGAAAGGTAAAATCGAGGGCTTGACGTTTGTGCTCCTTGAAGATGCTGTGTCAGTTTCAGTGAGGCTTCTTGTAGACCAGGGAACATGTCTCTTGCTCTAAAGCAGTCCCACAGAAGCAGCTGTTTCAAAATAGGATGGTGTTACACGATAGATCTGGGTTAAGAAGATCCCACTGGATCTAAATATTTCACTTTAGAAATAATTCAAATTGCTTGAGAATCTTTTCTGCTTGTCTTTTAAGACAAAAGCATCAGATTTAAAAAAAAAATAGTCTATATGAGGTGCTTAATTAATATTTGATAAACACCACTCCCATTTTTAGGACATGTTTGCTAGATGTTTTCACTGCATTGCACATTGCCCACCTTAAGTTGTGGCAGGTAGTGTGTGTTCTCTCTCCTTGATGTGACAACTGCTGTCTTGCTCCTATGATGAGCAGTTCTTAAATTCACAAATATTAGTGATCGTATTAGTGAGTGGGCTTTCCTAAATCTTCAAAATTTTGAAAAGAGTGCGTGTGTGGAGGGAATAACTTTTCTTGTCACTACATCTAGTGACAGTTAGTTTGTTGAAACCTAAACCAGAAAATTGGTGTGAAGAATAACAGTGCTAATCAATGATGAACCTGGTAATAAGGAATTTGATTTCAAGGTATTGGACATGAGGTAATCATTTGTCTCCTTACTGGGTAGGGAGAGGGGAGAATACTTTATATAAAAATTACTTGTGATTAAGCATGGGGTAGTGTCGACCGATTAATGTATTTACAAGTGTCTGTCATGTAATTGAGGGTCATTAGTAACTTATTGTAAACTCTGCTGCTTTCACTTGTTGACAGAAGAAATGGTGAATTCAGATTATCTCCTTGTCTCAACATTGTCATATTAAAAAAGGTCATTGTGCTCTTATAAATGTAGGAGACCATACCCACCAGAGCTTATAATGTTCTGATGTAGTGCTGTTCTGCATTGTTGATGGCCCAGGCGAAAGCAAGTGGTGGCACCTTTCAAAAAAAAAAAAAAACAACAACCAAACCCAAAAAACCCCAGACACCAAAAACCAGGTGATGGTGCAGTGACAGGAAGAATCTCTGTTTGAACTCTTAAGTTCTGATGTAAGTGAATGGCTGGTGTTGAGGTTTCTCGTATGTTTTCATTATTGGAATGCTTTGAAGCACTACTTTTTTCTTTTTTTTTTCTCAGTTTTGGTCGCTGTGGTAAAAGACAAGGAAGTATTTCTCACCACAGTGAGAGAAACCACAAAATATTTCAGTTTCCAGTTTTTCCCTTCCATTTATGGTGCAGCTTTCTGTTTGAGATGGAGATAGTTTGCTGCATGTTAATGGTGTTTATAATGTTAATTTCTAACAATGTAACTTCTGTCAGTTCTTGGAGATGGGGAGTTTGTTTATTTTAAGCATGCTGCTTCTAGTTATATGCTTGCTGCTTTTTTTTGAGCATATTTATTTGTTTGCCTTTTAGCCTGGCACTATAAACATGAGTAATTGAGAATCTACATGTGAGTAGTAATTGTGTATTGTGATGAATGAGATCCTGTCTTAATATATCTCTCCCCTCCTGTGAGGCCAGTACCTGGTGGCTCCTGTGGTGGAAGCCAGGGCTCTGCCAGCATCTTCATTTGTAGCTGCAGATCAGACAGATTTGTCACTTATGCAATACATTTTAGTTTTTGCCCTCAGTAGTCAGGCCAGCTGGGCCGCTGTATTAAAAAGAGCTGTTGTTTTATATATACATATATATATTCTGCGTATCAGTAGCAAATTTTAGAAGATTGACCAAAAGTAGTGAGCAGCCGCATCAATGGCATACGCTTGGGCTGTTGCTCGTGGGATGGAGTGTGAAGCAAATGCTGATCACACGCAAGGTGTGACCCGTGTGTCCCCTCCGCAAAAGGTACACGGGAACTGCTGGGTGCTCCCCATAACACCAGCTGAATCGTGAATTTAACAAGGCTGTGTAATGGCATGGATACTATATCTGGTGATGTTTTTCCTCTTGTATTTACTGTGTTAGAAAGCTCCCACCATCTTTTCTAATCATCTGTTGGCCTTTGCGTGTTAATTGATGCTTTTCTGGGGCCATGGATGCAGGAGCGGGAGGACCTGCCCTGACTGTGCAGGAAGTGCCTTGGCAGGGCCGGGCTGTGCAGTGCCCTCCCGTCTGCGCTGGGACCCGGCTTCTCCAGGCGGTGAACCTGGGCAATAAGGAATCTGTAGCCTGGCACTAAGGAACCAGTAGCCCCGCCGAGGCGCCTGCTGCCTGTTGGGGATCCAGACAGAGCACGGAGAGCTGTGAGCAGCATCCTACTCGGTGCTCCCTGCCAGCTGCTAATTTTAACTCTGTAATATCCAAAGGCCACAAGCAGTATTAGAAGCATCTTGCCACAATGATGATTATAATTTCAGTCCTTAAGAGCAGATGTTATGTTTTCATAGTAGTTTGAGAGACCGGGCAGATGCAGTGACTGGATTGTTCATGTCAGATGCATAAGCAAGTAGTTTCTTGCTTAGGAGCTCCATTTTCCTTTAGAGTTGATTTTTCTGTTGTGTTCAGTTCTTTTCTATGAAAAGACACGTAGCCTCTAAGTTAAAGAGCATTTTGCGCCAAGTCCCAGCGAAAGAGAATTCACTCTTTGCTGTGCAAATAGGCTTCCCCCAGCGCACTCGCTGCCATCTCGCTTTGCAGTACTTACCGGCTGGAGAGTGCATCTGGGCCCTCTCTGGCTGGTGCGGTGGTGGTAGCATCTCGCTGGAGTATCTGGGAATAGGTCAGGTGTGACGGACAAGGGCCTTTTGACGCAGAACGTGTGGGAGTGGCTGTAACGTGAGATTTGGAGTAAGTACCGGAGCTGCTTTTGAAGGCTGCTGTAAAGGACAAGATGTCTTCCTTCTGTGCTGTTAGGTTTATTGTGGGGATGAGCAGGACCATCCAGAGCGTCTTTTAATATTCAGGAAAGTGAATAAAAAAGTGGCTGGAGGTAGAGTGTACTTGGGTATAGTAATAGGAACTTCGGAGTGTGATGTGATTGGTGTCACTTGCTTTCTTCTGTAGAAAGCCTTGATTGTAATGGCTCCTAACTCTCTCTCTTGAATTCTGTAGGCACCGGGGAGAGTGGAAAAAGCACGTTCATTAAGCAAATGCGTATAATTCATGGCTCAGGCTACTCTGAAGAGGACAAAAAAGGCTTCACCAAGCTGGTGTACCAAAACATCTTCACTGCCATGCAGTCTATGATCAGGGCCATGGAAACCCTGAAGATTCTGTACAAATATGAACAGAACAAGGTAAGTTTCTCACAATTTTTGCATTTATCTTTAGGCAATGGGGGTTTTAGGATTTGACTCCAAAGTTTCTGTTTGTTTGTGTCCTTCTGCATTGCAATCTCAACCTCCCTGAACTCTTTCCCATAAATGTTTGGTGCTTAAGGACTGCTTTTAATGAGATTTTGCTGATAGCTGATTCCATTTGCTTAGTTGTATTAAGGGATAGAGCAACTTTCTCAGGATGGTTTGTGCGCTGATCTGCACAGTGAGTGGTAGGAGCAAGAGAGTGGGGTACAATATAGGGTAGGGTATAGGAGAGGTGTTCTCTTTACTCATTTCAAGGATTCAGTGTTGTTAAATATGTTGGACTTTTGTTTGCATGAGATATTATTCGCATCGGAACTTGCAGCTGACAAAATACCTGCTGGACCCAAAAGACAGTTATCACTATTACTTCAGTCTGACAGTTTTTCTGATAGGTATTGACCAAAGGTACAAGCCTTTCTTGAAGGGTTTTGGTCTCAACCACAGAAGTCTGGCTTGCTGATTTTGGGTCCAGGAATAAATTTTTCAGCCAGATCTGGTCTAAATTATTTTAGCTTTTTGGGGGTAGGATGGGAAGGGCAAGGAAACTAGATTTTTTTTTTTTTTTTTTTTTTTTTTTTTAAGTCATAATGTAAAGACTTAGTTCATCTAAGAATTTTTTGCCTGCTTGTGACCGGTACCTCCTGCTCCTCCTTCCCACCCACCCAAACTTTTTGTTTGTTTTTTGCTTTTCAACCTCCAGGCCAATGCAGTGCTGATCCGGGAAGTGGATGTAGAAAAGGTCATGACATTTGAGCAGCCATATGTAAGTGCAATTAAAACATTGTGGAACGACCCTGGAATACAAGAGTGTTATGACAGGAGAAGAGAATATCAGCTTTCTGACTCGGCTAAATAGTAAGTATGTAATTGCTGGCATGCACTGGTAGATGTTAGTGATGGTCTAACAAATAATAGCTGTCCAATTTTTTTTTTTATTGAAGCCTAGAGTTTGTTTCAAAGGGCAGGAACACTGCCGTAGGTTTCACTACATAGTTTGTTTAAACTTTTATCTTTTTCATTGAGGTGGATGAGTCTCACTAGTGCTTTAGACAATCTGCATGGTCTCTGCTGGTTATGTGTATTGGGATAAAAATCATAGGCATATGGGAGGGGTAGTTTCCTTCTATCAGCCAGAAGTATCCTTAGGAAAAGTTAAGATGAAAGAACAGTGGGAGCAGGTTACTGATAACTTGTTTGAATCTGGCTCTAGAAAGGCAAAGAGCTTTGCCGGAGATGGGGGAAGCTATGTTTATTTGGGGATAGATTAAAATCTGGAAATTCTTTACCATTTGCTACTTTTCATGAGGGTATGAGGTGTTCTGTTGGGTGATAAAAGACAGTTGTTCACGCATCTGTATGTTGTTGTTCACGCATCTGTATATGCCTGAGACTAGAATCTGCCTCATGCCTTCTGCGTTGGTCCTGGCTCTTAGGCAGCAGAAGTGTTGCTCTTTCTCTTCAGATTTCTCCCTTGGCCTACAGGTGTTTATGGATGTGTAACTTAATTGATTTATTATTAACAAAGCCTGAATCTGACATAGGTTCATTTGTAAATAGAAAACCTCAGATGAGACTTGGTTCTGAAACATAAGCATCTGCTATACTTAAACTTTCGCTGTAGTAAAGATTGTGTTCTGCACTCCTATACAGAGTTGGTAAAGTTGTCCTTAACGTATCTGTTTATCCTCTGAAGGGGATGGCTGGTGAATTACTGTTCCCCAAAAAAGTATTCTGTTATTTTTCCACATCATATTTTAAATGGTTCAGGTGACTTCTGACTTTCTTGTTATGCTAGGGAAAGACTAAATGTAGCATGTTTAAATCTGTATATTTATGTATTGCAACCTAAGGTAGTTTGTTTTGTTTTGTTCTTTTTCCATTGTGCTTCTTGTAGCTATCTTAGCGACGTGGATCGTATTGCTACCCCGGGATATCTACCAACTCAGCAAGATGTGCTACGGGTTAGAGTTCCTACAACCGGTATCATAGAGTACCCCTTTGACCTAGAGAATATTATCTTCAGGTACTGAAGGTGTATTCATGTTACAGCTAAACTGAGTAAGGAATTATGTGGTTTCAGGAAGGATGAGTTCTGGATTGCTCTAGAGTGTCCAGGTGCTTAGTTGAGAGGCCTGAGTGGATGTATGTGCTGTGGTATTATGAAGTGTCTGTTGACGAGTGCTCCTGTAATGGGGATGGTGTAACGTTTTATTCTGATAAGGGAAAACTCCAAGCTGAAGCTCTGACTGTCACAAAACAGAACATGCTTTTGAATCAGTGACACTTAAAGCCCAGCTAAGCATCTTGCAGTAACTGGTGTCCTTCCTGGCAAGGATTGCCACTTTTTGTGCAGAAATACGTCCTTGTGTATGATACCTACTGTCTGCCTTCAGGGATGGTACCTTGTGATCTCAGGGTGACACCAAAACTCGCTGCCTGTGCTGCTGCAGCAATAGGTGGTATTTGGAGGCTTAAGCCAGCAATTGAGCATGGCATAAAGGGCATAATGACATGCCCTGTCTATTGCAAAGCTATTTTCTCCCTAGCTCTCTGGTAGTTACATGCTCCCTGCCCTTCTCTACCACAGTGTTGGCGTTAACAGGAGAGGAATAAAGAAGCCTGCATCCTCTCTTAAACCATTCAGTTGCAGATAGATAGATAACAGAAAGTTACTCTCCCTATTGTGGTTTGCTCACCTATGAAATAGGTATAGGGTTTTAGCAAAGATGGACTGGGTGTGTTGCACTTTAGGTGAGTGACAAAATAATTTTAGTGTATTATACAGGTGAGACTTAAAACTGAGGTGGTGAAGTGCATAAGTGTTAAACAGCACGTTCTAAGAAGAGTTTAATAACTAAGAAAGCTCTCTGTGCAAGACAAGTTTTGATGCAAGCAGATGCTTTAATAAAAAATAAAAATAGTTTGCTCATTTGACAGAGCAGAGTTTTGAAGGACTTGTCTTTCCCGACTTAGGACTGCTACTTAGCAAGCCAGAGCAGAATGCAATTAAAAATGGTAATGCTGATATTGAATTTGGTATCACTCGCCTATGGCCATCTCTTCAGTTTGATATATTTCTGGAACAGGATATTTGGTAAACTTGATGGTTTTGTTAGCAAGCACATATTATTACATACCAAGTTAAGCTGAATGGTAAAGAGCCGCGTTCATTCTCATCACATGCTGGTTCTTTACATTCAGCTAGAGAGCTGCAGCTTCTTCTGTGATACTCTATGTGTTTCTCTTCCTTAGAATGGTGGATGTTGGAGGTCAAAGATCAGAACGAAGGAAGTGGATCCATTGCTTTGAAAACGTGACTTCCATCATGTTTTTAGTAGCACTTAGTGAATATGACCAAGTTCTGGTGGAATCTGATAACGAGGTAAGCCAAAGAATGGAACTCTGCAGGAGGGTGGAAGAAAGGAGGAATGTCTGTCTAACTTCTTGGAGATTGGTACCAAAGTGCTTGGTGCCAAGTTGGATTAGCAAGTATTGTTGGTTTTGGCCTTCAGTTCTTCCTGTTGCAAAGGAAATGTGAGCTTCAATGGGTCATGATGTTCCTGAGAATGGAAAATGCGCAGTGCATTCAAATCATCTGTACTTCTCAAGTAATACTGAAATATTCCGAAATTGCTGTGTGCCTTGGAAGGTACTGTGCGGTGTGACGGCATGCTCTTAAAAATCGCCCATTCCTCTTTTCTATGCTGAATTACTTAGTGCTGTTACAGCTGTCTTGTTACATAGTGACTGGTCTCTTTGAAGGTGCGATACTGAATTTTTGCACTTGCTAATAGATTAAAAAAATGGCATTAGGTAGCAGCAGTTATTCCTTTTCTGCTAGACAAAACATGTTCACAAAGTATCATGGCCAGTCCTCTCATGTGACTGTCAAAGCCTAAAATGACTTTTAAACCTTTTGATATGAATGGCTTGCTAATTGAACGAGGCTTGAGTCTGACAGATTTTGCGTTTCCTTTCCATTTACTGGCGCAGCTTGAGCCAGAACGTTACCTGGGGCCAAAGTATTCTGTGTACAGTATCGGAGACGCTGGATCGATGTACAGGTAGCAGAAAGGCATCTTAGTGCTCATTTGTGAAAACAAGGCTTTCTTTTTCTTATTTCAGAACCGGATGGAAGAGAGCAAAGCTCTCTTTCGAACCATTATCACTTATCCATGGTTCCAAAACTCTTCTGTTATCCTGTTTCTCAACAAGAAAGATCTGTTGGAAGACAAGATCCTATATTCCCACCTTGTTGACTATTTCCCAGAGTTTGATGGTGAGTGGTTTTTAAGAAGGAACACTGTATACCTAGAAGAAGGGGTAGAGGTGGTGGTTAGATTTTTTTTTTTAGTTTTTAAAGAAAACTCAGATCTAGAGATGGGGAAAACATCTTCATTTGAGAAGGAATGCCTGCAACATGAAAATGTCTTAAGCATATGTAGATAACTGGAATCTGATTGAATGATCAAATAACGAATCTCTCCTAGATGAGGAATTACTCAACCTCCTCTCCCCCAACATGCTCTTCAAAGTATTAAATAATGGAAGTTTATCTTTTCTAGCTGTATGTTTGTGCATATAACCCATTTCATAAATACGTGACAATTCACTGGTAGACTGGGCACTTTAACCCTCTAGCCAGGAGGTGACTTGAGTCCTTGTTTTGAGAAACAGACTGGTCAAATACCCAAGTTGTTCAAGTGATGGTGCTGAAAAGTCTCAGGTAGCATCAAATTCTTACTAGTGTGCCATTCTTAGTTATGGAAAAGTAATACCTATGTGAAACAGAGAAATTCCCACCTGAAACAAAATTCCTTCGCCAAAATAGCATTTCAAGCTCTTCAGGTGATTGCATTTAAAGTTGGCCTTATTAGTTGTCCTCCTGCTTCGGGAGTTTCATGCCCCCTGCTGTCTGAAAGCACGAACACCCTGAAATTGTCAGCGATGGAAAACGTGACGTTTTTACAGCAGGCTGGGAATGGCTGGTGAGTTTGTTGGTCAAATAGTGTGTAATTCTAATATAACTTAACAGCTGGAGACAAGATCACGGCATCAGGAAGTGTCATATACTTTCAGTTTTTTTCTGTAAGTATTTCCTGTAGCTCCTCCAGGAATGTTGCATGACTTGTGAGTGGGAGGTAGCCTGTCAGACCACCTCTCAAGAGATGGTCTTTGCCATGGAGAATGCAACAGCACCAGTTGCTGTTTCTCTCTGCTGTGAGAGAAATACCAGCAGGTGACTTTTTTTCTGAGGAGCTGGCAGCAATATGAAGTAAATACTGGTGAAAATGCCAGTTTTTAGCTCCTGTGAATCAACTAGCCAGTTAGGACAGACTGCAGTGTTGGCTGAAGATGACCCTTGTTTGCAAAGCGTGCACTTGTGTCCTTCAGTGCATAAGATCCATCTATATATTAGGAAGAAATATACATCCCATCTTGAGAGAAGAGCATTGTGTTAAATACATCCAGCATCTGTCACTGCGATCTAGTGAACGCAGCGCATACAGGGTTGTACCAAATGCTGTATGTCAAAGCACGGTCTGAAATGATGCCTTCATTTCTGTCAAAACTCGGCCTTGGAAAAATGCCTCTTTTATGTTATGGTTAGATAACTGAAAAGCATAAGATGCTCCAGCTCCTGGGACTTTAGTGCAATAAATTATCTTAATTTCTACTTTATGGCTCTCTAACCCATAAGAAAAAGTGCACTAGCAATTATTCTGATGGATCAAACTGGGGGATGCACTTAGCGTAAATCAATTAACTGGTTTCTTTGCTGCAGGCCCACAGAGGGATGCACAGGCAGCCCGTGAGTTCATTCTCAAGATGTTTGTGGATTTAAATCCAGACAGCGATAAAATCATCTATTCTCACTTCACATGTGCCACAGACACAGAAAATATCCGTTTCGTCTTTGCTGCTGTCAAGGACACCATCCTACAGCTCAACCTGAAGGAGTACAACCTGGTTTGACCTGCTCTGCTCTTGGCCCCCTGAGAGGCTTCATTGTGAAGAAAAGACAAAAAAAGAAATTTTAAATATGACAGGAAAAAAAGTTTTAATTTTTGATGATGTAATGATTGCAAATTGTCTGATCTGTGGAGTGGCAAGTGCTCAGTGTTATCCTGGAGTCTCATGTCTCTGTCCACAGAGTAGTTGATTTCATATTTTTAACAAATTGCTTTTATTTCACAGTTAACGGGGATATGCCTCATTTCTTCAGCACCTTGCTTACTTCTTAATTTTTGCCAAACAGCTAAGGCAGTCTCATCTTGAGCTTTCCTTTGTTGCTTAGCCACTTTTTTTTCCCCCTTTTCATTCCCATGGTATATAAATAGACAAAAATAACTTTCCAGCCGAGATTGTGAATTCACTGGACTGTGGGAGCGCAGAATGCTACTGGTCCCTTTGCCTTGTGCTATAGGGTGCCTCTGGTGTAATTTGCTAATCCTGCTTGCTTTTTCCACACACACCCCTCCTTCTTTCCCTTCCCCAGGACACGCTCCATGGTTCACTGTGATGAAATGTTGGGGAGGAGCGATTGCTCTCCAACTATTGTGCAAAAAAAGGAAAAGGCAAAACAAAAAAAAAAAGCCATCACTTTTCCATTCTTTATATGTTCTAGTTCTGAGTTATTTTTTTCTTATCAATTATAAAAGGTATGGAGACTGTGATTATTATTTTTTTTAAATTATTGATGTTCTATACATAGTTTGCTACGTGTTGCTGTATTTTGTTCATGGACTACAAATGATGGAAGCTCTTGGAGCAATAGCTGCTGAGCCTGGGGAAGTGCCTGACTGTAATTGTTCTTTTTTATTTTATTTTGGTTTTTTTTTTTTTTTTTTTTCTCACATATACACACATCCCCCACACACCACAAGCGCATGCGTGCGCACAAGGCTCAGTTTGCAGAGAGAGACTATGTTTTGTTGAGTAGAGTATATGGCATCAAGTGAGCAACTTCTCTATGCAGCAGATATCAAAGCACACTGAGTAATTATGGCATTTAAACATCAAACTTTGGCTGGATTGAAAATTTTAGTCTTGTGCCACCCTCTAGTTCTTTTCTTGCTGCTAGTAGCAAACAAGCCTTGTTTATTGCATTTTGTGCCAGTGTGTTGAATGACTTTGTAAGAATTCTTCGGTCCTGTCCAGCTTGCAGCTTTTCAGAAAGGACCAGAGTTGTTGGGTGACAGACTTTGGGATGTAGGGAGGGTTCTTACTTGAAAAGAAGGAGGATGGCTCCTGGAGGGAGCGCAGTTCTCTCTCCCCTCTTTATGCATTCCCCTGAGGCACATGCTGCTGTTCCTCTTCAGAGGAGCGTGGGTCCTCTCTGGAAGACTTGCACACATGCCTGCTCCAGGGCACATGCGGTGGCCCCGGCACAGGAGCAGTGGCTGGAGTAGGGGCTGCTGCGGAGCCCAGAAAGCCCTGCTGGGGCTGCACTTCGGTTTGGCAGGAGAGTGCAGGCAGAGACAGCGGGGTTTGTTGGCGCAGGTGGAAGGTAGAGTGGAAGTAGTTCTGCATTCTAGATTCCAAATGAAACTCCACTAAGCAGAAGGATGTGAAGGCTTTGCACTTTAGAGAGCTTTATCCAGAGCTGAGGCAAGTGAGCAAATGTGCTGAAGACCTGCTGCCAGCCTGGAAGATCACTGCAGTGCAAGGCAAGGAGCGAGTAGGAAACAGGGAAATCTGACCCACCTCTGGATGTGTGTCGTTTGGTCATCACTAATGCTTCTGTTTGAATTCCGACAAGTAGCATTGGGTCCAAATTCTCTGGATCAACCAGATTGCCCCCATGAAGGCTAGCAGGCTGCTGGGAGATAAAGACTGAATGAGCTGCACTGTTGAAGGGGGCTGTTGATATTTTGTCTCTTTTGTAGACAGAGCACTACATCAGTGTTTGCACAACATGTAAGAGTAAATCTTAACTGTCTAAGATGCTTAAGATGCTTTGATCTAGAACACTAAACTACGGAGGGATGTAATTTTGAGTAATTCTGTTCACAGGTCCCTCTTTTTTTCCAGAATAGCTAAGGGAAGGCTCTGTATGTCTCAGAGCGCTGCAGAAGAGAGCGAGCTCTGCGAAGAGTGGTTAGAGAGCTCAAGTTGGAACAGTAGCCATGGGACCAACAGTTGAAGAGCCAGTCTGGCTGAGTGGTGATGCTGAGGGAGACACAGCATCTCTTTAAACTAGCCATGTTCTGGACTGTATTTAACACTTGGGAGGAATGAGAGGGATTCCCATGTGTCAGACAGCTTTGCATCAATTTTACTGCTTTTTTTGTCTTTATGCCAAAATGATCCATTTTGTAGAAACTGTCCTATAAAGAGGAATTTATAATCATCTTTGTGTATTCTGAGTGCTGTTCATCTGAAGCAGATGGCAGCACCGGCCTCTTCTGCTTCTGTGATCCTCTTATAAATGGTTCACACTACAGCTATTGCCAGCAGCGAACCTGGCGCTGAGATATACAGGTTCTTGGAAGTAAATTCCCAGAAGGTTTTTTTTCCAAGGTGAATGATGGTGGTACTGCCACTTGAATCAGAAACTTTTTTTTTTGTTTTGTATCCTCCCCTTGTTTAAGAGCTGCTGCCCTGGCACGGGAGGAGGGATCCCGGCTTCTGCCCCTTGCAGAGCATATCTGTGTTGTGGGGAGCTGTGGGAGCCATGGGCACCGGGATGTGCTGTCCCTCACTGAGCAGTGCGGCTGTTGGGCTGGCAACTGACTCGGTGTGACGATTATTGCAAAGGGAAGGGGAGAACATGATGGGATGGCTGTCTCATGAGTTCCTGAAACCTCATTCTGAATTAGGGGAGGAATGGGTCAGACTTGTACACATAATCTGGAGTTGTCTGTGGACTATATGATGTGTGAGAAGATACCAGTGTTAGCACGCGCTTTTCTTAGCGAGCAGTAGCTTGTGTGCCTCCAGCTTGGCCAGTGAAGCGTTCCTGCAGAACTGGTTCATGTCTCTGTTGGCTGGCCCTTTGGCAAATGCCTGCCCTAGCAAAAGTGCCAAACCTTAAACCAAATTTGCCTATATCATCTTTTCTGAAACTGAGGCCAGTCAGAATTTTCTGCAGGTTGAGATAACAGATTGACCTTCAGAAAAGAGGTGGAATTGGGTTCTTGTAGAGAATCTAGAATCCTGAGTCTGAGGAAGTGGTCTCTTGGCTAACCTCTGCTCCTTGTGCACTTTTTATCTTTGTTCTGCTGAAGAAACCAACATACTTTGAACCAATTTGAAACTTGAAGTCAGTGAGGAGAGGACCATCCCATTTCTTTGCACCATTCTGTGTGGATTGGCTGCCTGGTGAGCAACAACCCCTTCCTGCTTCAGCGTGTCAGATAGCTCCTGCCCTTTCTGCCTGTCTCCCCTTCTCCCAGAGTTGGATTCTTTGGTCTCTTGTTGTTGCTTCCTAGCAATGTTGGCCTTGCGTTCAACTATGGTTTTTCTTCATGTGTTTTATTGGTTTAAAAAAAAAAAAAAGTACTTCCGGAGTGTGCTGACCATTGTATTGTACTGTACAGAGCCCAGGTTGTTAGAGTCCAGCGGAGATAAAGTGTGTTATGCAGCACCCAGTTTTATAAGAGTATGGTTTGTGCCAATGCCCCTTCTTTAGTAGTGCCAGAGACTCTTTACAAGTGCCAATGTGGTGGAAATTATTTGGTTATACTTGTATATTATAGGATCCTGATTTAAGACAATTTAAACATTATCCTATTTAAAAAGATACTATATAAAATGCTGTTTTTAAACCTTGTCATTTGCAATGCATGTATTGTTGTGTGTGTTGGGGTGGGGGGAGGGAAGAGGGTAGGGTAAAGGAGTTTCTGAATAAGATGCCCAGTGTCAGGATCTATTCAGGCTCCAAACTGTCTCATTCCAGTCCGGGAGTGTGATTGTTTCTTGGAATGATCCCACTCTGACTGCTGGGCAAAACCCCTTATTACGGAAATATCTGATGGAAATTGATTTTCATATCTTTCTCCTGAAATAAATTCTCTGTTTGAAATTGGAATAAATTTTGTTCCTAAAAGCTGTGGTGGTCACACATGCGTTTCTTCACGGGTATATGTTGCCAATAGGAGACAACTTGGTGGGACCAGACCTGTTTCCAGTCTTCTTTGTTAGCAGCATGGGCTGAAACATGAAACACTGCTTAAATTTATCCCTTTATGAGTCCAGGGATGGGTGATTGTGAAAGCTTTCACAAAGGGATTTCCTGGGATGAAGGTTCTAGAATTTAATTCTCCTTTCCTGGGGTAGTTCCCCAGGAATTTCAGATTAAATCAGGTGGGAGTGGGTAGAGCTGTCAAACTTCTTCGGTGTAAGGTTTCCTGTGTTTTCAGGAAGCTGCAGCCAAGGATATTCTGCTCCCTTTTATGTTAATGCACAGGTGAAGTGGCAGGGTCTGGACAGCCTGAGATGCTGTTCTGTCTTGGGCCAGGAAGATCCCTCCGGTCTGACTGCCCATGATACTGGCAGGTATTTGTTGTTCCTGTTTTCTAAGGGTGAATCTGTCTCTTTTCTTGGTAGCTCTGTGTTCTCACCAGTTGGAAGGCATTAAATTAGTAGCTGAAAGAAGCGTGTTTGGTTTGTTTCCTTCAGCTCCACGTGGGTCGTGTGTCGTGCCATTCTTTGCAGAGAGAGTATAAATGTGCTCCATTTAAATAAAGCATAGTGATAGATTCAGACTTTTTGAGGAAGTAGGTGAAATCTTAGAACTAAAGCCCAGTGTTCCCAACTAACTGCGAGAGGGCCTTGTGTTTAGGCCTTTCACAGCCTCCAGCCACCACGCATGTGCCAGTCGCCCGTCTGTGCCGTGGGTGGTCACCGCAGGGGCTGTCTTGGGGCAGCCTGCTGAGCGGTCGGGTCCCTCCTGTCCTGGAGCCACCCGGGAAAGCGCCAGCTGGGAGAAGCCGCCAATAGAACCATCCCGGTGCTTTGCTCACACTTTCCCAAGGGCCCCTCAAACACAGACGGAATAAACCGTTTCCAGAAGATGGCGAGTTCCAGCCGCAGCTGCCCGGCCCTTGGCTCCTCCGCAGGAAGTGCCTGACACTCAGGGAGAAGCCTTGGGACCCTGGGAGCAGCTGCGGCGTGGAGCACCCTGCTGCCCTGGACATCCCTCCTGCCTGCAGCCCGCTCTCGAGAGAGCAGTCGGGACTCCCTGCGGGGCCGGGTGCGTTTTCTGGTGCTGGCCCAGGGACTGGGGTGCTGTTAGTGTCGCAGCTCACTTCACGCCTGGCCTTTGGGTGTAACTGCCAACACTGGAGCAGGTCCTTGGGGTTGTGTGCATATGTGGACCCAGATGTTAAGGAAATCAGTTTCAATCTTTTTCATATTAGAATATCTTGTGCAGAAGAAGAGGGCAAAGAAGAAAGAATTTGGGATACTCCTTGTCCTTGGACAGCCACCATCCTCATAGCAGGAGAAAGCTCTTTTCTTTGAGCATTACATTTGCTCTCTTGGGAAAGCAAGGGAAGCAACTGCCCAGCATGAATAAAATGCCATATGAAATTTATGAAGCAGGAATATAATGCCTCCTTCGTCTCACTTCAGGTTTCTCTTCCAGTGTCTATCCTGACCCTTATGCGGGACTCGGCAATCCATGGCCGGCAGGTCAGAGCCAGGGACCAGCGTCACTTACTGAATGGCAGCCGTTGATGGAACTTCACTGTTGGGAGCAGTGGCTTCCTGGACCCTGAGCTCAGTGAGGGGGGTCTATCCAGTACTCTCAACCACTAGTTTATGGTTTTGTTTTCCCGTGCAGCACATCTATCCTCTGAAGGCTGCAGGGTCCTGCCTCCCACTTCATTGCCTGCTTTTATCCTATCTAGTCATCGTGGTCTATTCACTGCGGCGAAGATGTGGCTCAGCAGGGACGACAGATGCAGCCTGGGGACTGTCCTGCCTCCAGGTGCTATTACCTGCTATCACTCCCACTCACTGCTCCCAGAATTGCTCCTCCCTTCATCTCAGGTGTGTATCTATAGCTCCTGGCCATGGAGATAAATGGTGTTTGTATGAAGCATCCAAAGGCAGGTCTCTCCTGCTGGGCTGGTTCGTGTATTCCCTGCCAGCAGCTCAGACCTTCGGTCTCTAATACTGCAAACAGCCGATAGCTTCAGTGCATCTCTTTGCAAAGTAGAGGTGATGTAGGATGAGAACATCTTTGGAATTCTTCTGGAAAGGATTAGGCAGCCTGATCAGAAAAGAGCTCTCAGCTCAATGCCAGCTTTGCAATGCTTAATTCGGAGAAGATTAAATGCTGTAAAGAACCCCAGGGGAAAGAGGTGCCTTTCTCATCTTAGCAACGAATTTACTTCCAAACTGGAACCTTATGCTGTGTTGTAAAGATTTTTTTAGAGGTAAGTTTGTTGGGTTTGTTTTTTGTGGTTTTTTTTTTTTTTTATCAATTCAGAAGTTGTTCAGAGACAGAATCATGAAGAACCTGTGTTGTCGCTAGCCCAAAGAGGGCACTGTGTGCATGTAAAACCCACAGCATCAACGTGCTCTCCTTGTGCAACTCATCATCCACAGCAAAAATCACTGATAACTTTGTTCAGTTACAGTTTTTCTTAGTCACGTAAATAACCTAGGGGACTTTAAGATGTTTTGAATTACTAGGTTTGGAAAGTACTTGGAATCTTAAAATCTAGTATTTTGTATCCAGCGCTGGTGATAGAGATGACTCTAACAATTCATGCTTGTGCAAAGGGGAACACAAGGAAACGCAAACACTCCCCATAAGTACTACCTCTGAAAAATAAAATCCATTAGCAGTTTCTTTTAACACAAAAACTTTAGTCTGACTGCTGCTTTTCAAAAATTTTGGAGATTGTGTTTCTATAATCAGGAAACTGAAGTGTACCTATAGGCTTAAGGTGGTTTAAGAACAGGAGTTGCCTGGCATGAAATTGGGCTTGATGAAGACTTCCAGATCAAAAAAACCTTGCACAGGAGGGTCATTGTCACCAGGGCATTTGGGCACTATTGTAGTATGCAGCACTGAAACATCTCTGATTTTATGGGTCACCAATGAGCTACTGCCTCATCTTTCACTCTTGTTTTCCAGTACTACCAGGTGCAAAGATCTTTTGAATCTTTGGGTGGGATTTCTTTCCTGACATGCTGAAGTTGGGGTTGACTCTGCAGAGAGCCTGGCTCTGCCAGGGGCTGTCCTGGATCTGGAGCACTCTGGGGCTCCTCTTTCTGAGCAAAACAAACCTTCTGAGGACACGATTGCTGCCTGAGACACTTTATCTCCTCCTGTGGTAATGCGCTCCTCCAGTGGCTGGAGCAGCCGAACGTGGGGAGCTGCTGCTCTCCGGCCGCCTGACGACTGGAGCGGGCTGGAGGTGGCAGAACTTGGCACAGCCCATGGCACGGGGCCCTCGGGCACTCCTGGGGCTGGAGCCAGGGCTGTGGTCCTCGGCCACCCTGTGACGAGATGGGCTAATTGTGCCCCCGTGCAACACTGGGGGCGCATGCGGCAAGCGTTCCCGTAGCCCTGGGGGCCCCCTGTGCTCAGTGCCCCTCCCCTGTGTAGTTCTTTGCTGCCTGCTCACAGCAGCGCAGGGGGGAAAACAACTCCTGCCAGGAGACGGCTCATTAACCATCTTTTTCAGTTTTGCAGAGCGCTCTACTTGGAGGAGGCCAAGAGGCTTCCCTGCCCCGAAAACTGGGCTGGGAACCTGTTCTGGGGGTTCAGGTGGGACAGAAAAGAGAGGCCACTGTTCGGGTAGAAACGTCCAGCTTGGGATTCAGCTGTTTGAGCAGTGACTTTCTTCTGAGCTGTTCAGGACTGGAGCCAGCGGCTGAGAGAAATCCAAATCACAGAAGAAAAAAGCTGTCAAATGCAGATGCAATTTATTGTTTCTATGTATTCTTACAATACTGGAGCTACAGCAAGAGGGGAGAAAGGAGGCAGCAGGATTCAGAGGTAGGAGACAGCAGCAGTAGTGAAGCAGGAGCTGAAAGTGTCCTCCCTGGAGCTGGGCAACCCTCTAACCCCAAGGCTTGGACAAAGGAGACCAAGGTGTCACAAATGCAAGGGTCAGGGAGGAGGCTGCTCTTTGGATCCCCCGATCTAGTCATACTGCCTTCCCCAAAGTGCAGCAGACATCCCAACAGCTACTGTCACCCCACTCAGGGCTGTCCTGCTGCTTCCTTTCTGGAGCTGTAGCCACGAGCAGCTTGACAAAGGGGTAAATCAGAGCAGCAAAGTGTGGGAGTGTGCACTGTGTAAATGGGCACCCTCTGGCTTGCATAGGGAACAAACACCCCCAAGGTGCAACCTCTGCACCAAGCCCCCCACTGCCATAGTTGGCTTTGCCAGAGAGAAGTCCTTGCCATATCCATGAGGATCAGTGGAAGGTGTTTCCCAGGAAGAAAGGAAGAAAAAGCAGGTGAGCACAGGGCCCTGATGCATGAATTTTCCAGGGAAGCAGCAGTGGTTAGAAGCAGGATCATGACTTCATGACACTGTTGACCCAGGGAAGGTAAGGAGCAATGTGTGTGTAGAAACCGGGCCAATTCTTTTGCCTATAGGAGAAGATGCCATATACTTTGTTTTTGCAGATAAGCGGATTCCCAGCATCACTCTGTAAATGGAGGAGGAGAGAGATCAGTGTTGATTTACGTGGGGTGCCCAGGAAAAGGGTGCATTTGCAAAGAACAGGGAGGCTGCAAATACCAGGATGGAGTTTTCCCAGGAGAAGCCTGGATTCGCAATGGATGTGGGTAGCTCTGGGTCCAAAAGGGACCATTGGCAGTTTTGTCTGGGACCCAGCACAACTACAGCTGGCCAAACACTGAAGCTTAAAGTATTGCTTCATTTCTGCTCTTCTGCTGGCTGCAGAGCGCTGCAAAGCACACTCAGACCAGCTGTGAGATTTAGAGCAAACCCCTCTTCAGTCAAACGTTTGCTGTTGCAGACTCCTGGGTCCTCTGCTGTGGGAAGATAAGGATCCCCTCGTCCTGTGATGCCCGCAGGCAGGAGGAACACTGCTGACCTCCCGAGGGTCTGACCCTTGGAGATCAGACCCCGGGCCCCTCTTGTGCCAGGACAGCAAGTGAGGGGGATGCTGGTGAGGAAGCACGGAGTGATGGGGGGGGAGGGGGAGAGTGAGGGAACAACAAGAAGCAATTTTAGACAGTACCTTTTTGGTAAAGTTTTTTTAGCCCAGATCAGGTTTGTTCCCAGCACCAGGCTGAAACTTCCCCCTCAGCCTTCTATTCCCTAAGTCAGAGACTGACCTCTTCAGGTATCCCAGCAGATTCGCTGTAGCCACAAATCAAGTTGTCAGCAAGCCCGGGGTTGTGGCTGAGGCAGTCCCTTTGTTTGATGATGGTGACATCGGCTTTGCGATACGTGGGAGTGGTTTTGTGGCCCCAGCCAGCTAAGGAGCACAGGGTCTCACCAGGGACTTTTGCTTTTTCAAAGGAAATGGTCCTAACATTGTTGCTGGTGGCATTGCCTTTCAGCTGGGTAAAGGGACAGAAAATACAGAAATAAGTCCTTGGTCTGTAAATGTGCTGTGACAAAGGGTGTCCCCTCCTGCTCCAGGGTTATAGCCCAGCCCTTCACGTCAGGCAGACAGGGCTGTGCTGATGCTCCAGGCAGGTAGTTACCTTCAGCAAGAGGATGTCATTTCCCTCCTTAGGATTCCTGAAGCCTGGATGGGGGTGATACTCTTGGACTTGGAATTTTTGCCAGCTTTCCTGGATTGTGTGGGTTTCAAGGATGACAGTCAGAGGTTTGTGCCTGGTAAAATCAAGCACGGTGTCTGTCATTAGCTTTCTCCCGTCTTCTCTGGTAACACTGAGGCTCATCTCCCAGGGGCATGGCCAGGAGAGACCAGCTCAGCTTTAAAGAAAATGGTGGGTGCAAGGAGCTCTGCCAGTGAATCTACACGGCCAAGAGGCAGAGTGAGTTTCCGTCTGACAGACCAGAGATCTGCAAGGGTTACTTTTCCTCTGAATCTGGAGCTGAGCAGGTTTGGTCTAATGCTACTGCTGTGTACTAGGATACACGGACTGTTGGTCTGGGCTTCGTAGGCCCCTGGAAGTCTATGGCACCAAGGAGGGGTTTCTAAATCAGGACCCTGCTCTGTGCCAATGTACCTTTACTGGCCTCTACGTCATCTGCAGAAGGGTATGCCTTAGGAAAATGGGGAGGGACCCTGGGTATGGGTAGGAGTCCCTCTCAATCTATCAGGTGGGACTTGGGCATCTGGGCTCCTGGGTTCTGCTAATCCTCCTTTCTGCTGCTCGGATGTAGGGACTGGCCCTGAGCCTGGGCTACTGGCACCGGGGCGGAGCCCTCAGCCCTGAGGAGTGCAGTAACTACACCCAGAGTCAGGTGCATCTAGAAAAGCCCCAGTTTCTCCAGCTGGAGGGATGGAAGAGAGCTGGGAAAGCACCTTGCTCATAAAAGATTATTGATTCTGATAACAGCCTTGGAGGTCTTTGGTGGCAGAAAGGGCAAAGCCTGACACCAGCAGTCCCTGCTGTGCCAGCAGGTCAGTGACGGCAAGGGAAGAAGCTGGTCTGACTTCTCACTGTTGACATCTGGGAAGAAGAAAATGAGTCACAGAGGGGGACAGAAACATAAAGATAAGTATCTGAATATGGGCTGGGGAGGGGCATGGGGAAGGAGGGAGAGATGCAGACCCCTGCTTTTTTGTCCCCCGCAGCCTTGCCCTGTCCCAGTGGTGCCACTTGCCCTCCCTGCTGGAGAAAGGGTTTGGCCACAGCTGTGAAGGAAGTGACTCGGACACTTAGACCTCCATCTGGGAGATGTTCCCCAGATTGTGGCAGTGTGATGATTGTGTTACGCCAGGCGCTGTTCACAGAATCACGGAATTGTCAAGAGTTGGAAGGGACCTCTAGAGATCATCTAGTCCAACTCCCCTGCTAAGCAGGATTGCCCAGAGCACATCAATCAGGACTGCATTAAGGTGGGTCTTGGAAATCTCCAGAGAAGGGGACTCCACGACATAGCAAAAACTTACCTGGAGCACTGAGCTGCTGTCATCACCCAGTTCGGGGCCACGAGGAAGCCTCCACAGAATTGTTTGTTCCTTCCTTGCAGATAGACCACACAGGGTGTGGAGGGTGCCTTGGCTTTACCTCCTCCCTCCATCCAATTCCAGCAATAATCTACAATGAGCAGGACTGAGGATGAGGGGATCGGAGCACACAGGACACACTGTCTGGGACTTATTTCCCTAGCTCAGTCCCCTTGCCTCTGGGACACTCCACTTACCGGCGTTGGCTGGGGGCCATGCCACCAGCAGGAGGGAGAGCAGGAGTTTCTGCAGGTGCTTCATCCCAGTGTTCTCGGCTTCGGTGGATCCCTTGAAGGTAAGGCTGCAGCTGGGGTCTCTTCCTGCTCCCATCAAGGTTTTATAGCATGAGACTAGACTCCAGGAAACCACAGAAATCAGATTCATCTGATTAATCTATCTGCAAATTGCATGCCTCAGCAATCCGAGAGGGGAATTCAGTCAGCCTTAGCCTTGGGCATCAACCCACCTTCACGTCGGGCCCAATCTGGGGTTTCTGACGTCCTTCTAAAGCCAGAGCTGATTTTAACCCATTGCCTTTGGGCTGGAAGCTATAGGGAGCATATCCATCTTCATCGCTTTGCCAGTGGGGGTCTTCCCTTGCAGTTCATATTTGTTGGTCACTTGCAAACGCTCTTGATTTTTATCATGAGCCTTACAAGAACAAGATTTCTCTCACTCAATGTACCAGTTCCAAAGACCATGCAGTGGCAGCTGAGAACCCTCCTGCTCTTTCTTTGTAGGTGTGGTCCTGGCTAATAGAGCAAAATTGGTGTGAGTGCATTTATAGCACCACACTAGTCATGGCTATGTGAGGGCAAGCAGTTGTTGTGGCAGCTTCATGACCATGGCCCACAGCAGCCTAACTGCTGCTGTTGCCTGTGAGGTCTCTATTCTGCGCCAGCTGCTGACTGTTGTGCTTTCTACAGCAAAAGAAACCATTTTAAGTGTTTGTTTCTGGATATAATTGTTCACTGATAAGTAGGGGAGTTTGCTGGATCTTACCAGACAATGTGAGAGAAGATGGGAGGACCCTTCCTTGAGGAAGGACTCGCTTTGCCTCTGATATGTTGAAGGTGGATGGAGACAAGGGATGCAGGTTTGGGATTCTGTCCCTTCACTAGCTAGAGATAGCCAATGGCACGCCTCCCTGAAGCTGGTCTTGTTCCTCTGGGAAGGGTCGTGTCCAAGCATGTCCCCACCCTGCCAGGCGGCCAATCTGAGCTCCCAAAGAGGGTCCAGGTGCCTCTCTGCAGTGCACAGCAGGGATGTGTGTGTCTTCCCTGGACCAGGCCCACGGCAGATTCACCTCCTGCTGCTCCAGCCCACGGCCAGTGGAGGGGCTGGTGGTAAATCACTGAACACACTCCCCCACCTCTGACCCCCAGGATGTCCCCTTCCCTCCCCGCACCAGTGAATGGCTCCAGCAAAAGGTGGAAGATGAGCATCTTCCACAGCAGCAGTTCCTTCCGTGGCTGTGACAAAATGGGGCTGTTACATCTTTACTGTCATCACTGGCTGCCGGTAAATTTTCTTTCCTATCTGCCCCCAGTGTCACAGGCCAAAAGCGGTTTTAAGCTAAAACTTGTCATTCTCGTGCAAACGCTGCAGTAGCTGGAGCTGCAAGGAAAACCCTGACGTGACAAAGATTTGTGCTATGAAGATAAGCAGTTGCAGCCTATTCACTTGCAGATTTCCTAGCTGATAGCAGCTGTTAGTAGAAGCCCAAACTATGGACCCTTCTCAGTTTCTCCAGGATGTCATGGGTGCTGAAGGCAAAGGCAACGTCATTTCCCTTCATTCCAGGCAATCACAGGGACATTCAGGGCCAGACCACAGGCCGTCTCCTTCCTCTGACAGAGGTGGCTAGTGGGAACCTAGGAAAGACTATGAGAACAGGGCAAGTGTCCTGTTCCCTTGAATTGCACATGGGTTCTGTACGTTTAAAATTCACCTCTGGGTTTCCCCGCATCAAACCAGTCTGGTCTCTCCTTGAACTTGCACAGACGTCTGTCATCCTGCACCAGTGAGTTCTGCAGCTCGTTTACTTACAAATGCACTGTCTCTGCCCCTTGTTATCTCCTCCAGGAAAGTGTCTAGCGCTCTCCTATCTGTATATGAGAGACGTCATCAAAAACTAGCTGCAACGAAGGAGACTAGAGCTCAGAGCTTAGGCAGGCTGCTTTACACCCAGTGCAGGCTGCGGAAAGAGGGGCTGGTGCAAGGTATTCAGGGTCTAGTGCAGGGGCTGTCTGAAAATGGCACTGGAGCATCCTCTGTGGGGAGGAGAAGCTCACCACTGAGCATTGCTTGGCTGAGGGGAGAGTTGTAAGCCCTTTTAGTTTAGTGCTACTGCTAGAACAGTCTCTACTCATGCTGTACTGTAACGGCTGGGCTTGTCTTCTGTGGCAGCGTGCTTTCCATGTTTTTTCCCCCCCCAGCTCCTGCTCGGGCTGTGGCCACCATGGCCATCACAACATCAGTTGTGATAACTTGCACCTGGACTTTGGGGGATGGCTGGCAACACAGCCAAAACACTCTCTGGAGTGGGGACCTAGAAATTTTGTTCCCATGAGAACATGACTATAGGTCAATTATTTTACTGTATAAATAGTGGACAGCCCAAGACCCCTTTGAGCTCTCCTGTATGGCAGTGGCTGCACGCCAGGATCTCCCCTTTTGTGAGGACGCTCGCTTAAGGTTCTGCTCCTCAAGGTTGAGAGATTCCTTGCCCCAACAGATTCTTGGTGACTAATAGCATGCTAAACTTTGAAATCTTAGTGAAGTAATATAAAGAATTGATTGCACATATATAATCCTTTAGACATAAACCGTTGACCAAGTCTGGGACTAGGACTGGATCCAGCTGCACCTGGACTCCTCTCTGAGGAGTTTAGAAAGCAAGGGGGTCCTTTCCGAGCCTCATAACTCAACGGGAGGGTCTCACTGACAGCTCGTTTGACCCTATAATAGTAGAGTGTAACTTGACAGCGAATCTCATAAAACACTATTGCATTTACTCCTGGTTTTTTCACACTTACTACTGATTTTGTTATATCACTGTTTCACCTTAATAAATATTTCACTACTTCACTCTAACTAGGGAAGTTAATCACTCTGTCTGCGACACCTTCCCAAGAGGGACAGAAACATGCCAACAAGCTCCAAGGCAGATGGCTCCCAGCTCCTGGACTCGCCCTTGCCTCCTCCAGGGAGAGTTGGTCTCTCCTGCTATAGTTGGCATGGGGTCAGGTTCTTTTGTGAGCCCGGAGCCTTTATCAACCCTTCCAGTACAATCCTTTCAGAGACTGTATCCATGTCTCTACCCTGGACAACACGTTGCTGTTCAGGAGATGGAGGACTGTGGCTGCTGGAGAATGGCAGAAGTAAAGACCGGAACCACTGCTGTGCAACAAGCTGGGACTTTGAGTATGTCTCCTCTCTGGGATCCTAAAGCCCCATCCCTGTGATCTCAGCTGCCACCTGCCCTATGCCTGAGGAGGGGGGGCATAAACAGCACAGTCCACAAAAAGTTCAGCTCCCTTCACCTGCCTCTTAGAGCTAAGACAGCTGAAAAGATTGGCTTGGTTTCCCCTGTGACTCAGCCTGCTGTCTTTGCTGCCCTATGTCCTAGGGTGCAACATCACCCAGGCACATGGTCCCTGCAGAGGGGACAGTCATCACTCTGCAGGGAATGGCAGCTGCTGGCACGCCATGTCCTGACTGTCAGCTGCTCCCAGGTGGGTGGTGATGTTGCTGAGGTTGGTGAAGGCAGTGTCACTTTTCCCAGCCCAATTCTACCTGGCCAGTTTCTCTTCCTGCAACACGCTCGTCCCCATCACCCCTGGAGGGGCAACTGTTGTCTGGCAGCAGCTCAGAGGGTGCGGAGTTGCGGCTGCCTCTGTCCCAAGGGGCTGACCTCCCGCTGTCACCAGCCAGACCCCCTTCCCTTCCCCCCGGGGCAAGGTACGAGACAGTGCATACACAGGGAAGCGCAGCTCTGAGTTTACTGTGGGTGTTTTAAGTGCAGCAAGGTTCAAGCAGGGACAGCATTAGCTCAGAAGGAAATGGAGTCTTGTAGCACAGCCTTTCTCTGGTGCCACCCGGGATGACCCCTGCTTCCGCCAGGCGATTTAACATGGCCCTGAACTGGCTGCCTGAGATGGGCAGCGAATGGGACAGCCAGCAGCCTCAGGACAGAAAGAAGGGGACCCCTAGGCACCAAGCATGTCACTCGGGTTCACGAGGAGGGGAGGGAGTCAAGCCTTCAGCAGGGACAGGAAGGAAATCAGCGCAGTCTCCAGGGCCGCATTAACACTGGAGCAAGTGCTGCTGCTGCTACTTCTTCTTCATGATTTTTTTGATCCAGGGCAGGTAGTTGGAGATGCGAGTGTAGACGCCGGGTGGGGTGTCATACCCGAAGGACACGATGCCTTGTGCCACCTTAGTGCATACCAGGGGCCCACCAGAATCTCCCTGAGAACAGATGAGAAACTGGTTTTAGAGGTCTCTTCCCTGTGGGAGCAGGTTTCACCTCGGTGCCTCCCTCCCCAGGCACTGCCAGCAGGGCTGTGTCTCTGCTCCGGATCTGTGGCTCTGCTCCTGCCCCACATGCCCACTGGCCTGGAGGAGCTGCCTGGAGCCCCTAGGGCTGTGCGTGGACCGTGGTGTCAAAGCATCCAGAGAGCTAGTCCACGTGAGAGCTACAAATCAAATGCTTGTCACGTCTCCTGGAAACCAGCTAGGTCTGTGCCAGCAGCAGCCCCTGCTACTGGAGAGCCAGCCAGCCCCCAGCCCATCACAGCCCCTACCTGGCTGGAATCCCTGAGGTCGTGGAAGCTGCCAGCACAGACCATGCCAGTGCTGAGATGTGGATAGAAGTGGATGCATTTCCTGCGGCTGTAGATGGAGACTGTGGTTTCAAAGAGCCTGTTGGTCGCCTGGTCGTTATCGATCATTCCCCAGCCAGCTATGTTGCACTTGGTGCCCGTGGGGAGGTCGCTGCTGGTCTTGGGCAGTGGAATGGTCTTCACATAGTCATTGAGAGTGGCCTTCGCTGTCAGCTGGGAGAAAGCAAGGTTTTTGGAGAAGGCTATGAGCAGAACAGCTGAAGGACACTTTGTGCACAGAGGTAGGGGAGTTCTAGTGGGACATAAAGCACTGCAGGCTCTGGTGAGTGGCTGAAATAGGGCATGTGGCTCCAATCCCTGCCCACCCTTCCCTCCCAGCTACTTCACATTCCTGCCTGCCTCCAGCACTCATGGGCAACAGCAGCTGATGGTTTGTGGATGGAGCTGACAGCAAGACCCTGCCAGACCCACAGCCCCACTCTACCCTCCAACCCGCTGCAGGACTGCCTTGCCTTGAGCAGCATGATGTCATTAGACACAGTGTCGGGGTCGTATTCAGGGTGCTGGTGGTATCTGACAACTCCCCGAATCTGCTGGGTCGTTTCTGGCGCGAGGATGTTGTGAGCCCCCAGGATGACTGTTGCATTCCTAGCCGCGGCAGCAGAGGGGAGAAGGGGGAAACCAGGTTGGGTCTCACCCGCATCTCTCCCCTTTTGCAGGCAGGTGGAGAGAGACGCTCAGCACAGGAGGAAGGGGAACCTACTCCAAAATTACTCCAGTGGTGGACTTCACAGGTGAGGGGAGGAAGAGGGGGATAAAGCTCCTGTATGAAGTACTCACCCCATGCAGTGTGCGGCTGTCATCACCCAGTCAGGGGCTACCAGGAAGCCTCCACAGGAAAGTGTCCCTACCTTCAGGTATGCCATGTAAGGGTGGGAGTGGGGCTGAGCCTCATGGCCCCCCACAATCTGATCCCGTAGAGCACCTGCAAGACACCCCACTGCAGGATGAGCCGGTGGCTGCTGAGGTCGGGGCTCAGACTAGCAGCATCACTCGCAGCAGCTTGTGGCACCCCAGCTTACTGGCGGTGGCCCATGGGCAGGACAGCAGGAGCAGCAGGGCCAGCAGCAGCGGCTGGGGCTGGCACATCACTTCCCACAGCTGGACACTCCTTCCAAGGTGTGTGGAAGTCTGAGTCTTCCAGTGCCCAAGGGCTGGTTTTATACCCGGGGACCAGCTGTACCCAGCAGCCAGGAAGCCATGTGCGATGGCCTGATTGTGCTAATCAGAGCAGTGCAGCATCCCTGCAGGTCTATCTGCATCTCTGCTGTCCCGGCCTGCTCACATGCCCAGCATGCCCCAAGGCTGTGATTGATGAGTGATAGAGCAGGACAGAAAGGCCAGGGCAGAGAAAGCATGGTATGCCACAGTCCCCAAGCCTCAGGGGTGCTGGCTGGGAGAGGTGTCCCAGGGTGTTTTTGAGGTGTGAATTAGCATTTCTCCCACAATTTGGCTGCAGGACAAATCACATCCACCTGCTTCAAAGTGTGGTGTTTTCGACTGCTGGCAATCAGACTGTTTCACACTGTACCTTCAGTAGCTCGTGCCACTTGCTCCTGGGGGTGGTCAGGTCACATCATGTTTTGTTGGCAAGTGCAATGGCTGCAGATGCTCTTTCCCCTCTATGGTTTCACCTCTGCAGCTGGACTGTCACCTCTGTTCAAATGGCACCATCTACCCTGCTCCGGATTCTCTGCTCTCTCCCTTCCCTGACCTGAAATTCTGCAAACCAGGCTGCACTTATTGTCTTCACCTTGCCCCTAGCAAAGTGTGATTTGGTTAAATGCTAAACTGAGCACCAATCCTGCTGCTCTTGTCCCTTCTTGGCGTTGTGGACAAAGGCAACAGAACAATTATCATTCTGAAGCTTTGTTGCCTCCCCTGCCCTGTTCCCAAATCCTTGATCCTGCTATGGGAAATTTTTCTGCCCGAAGGCCCTGTCTGTGTGCCTGTTCGCTGGGACACTTTCTGCCAACACGCCTCAGGGGCCTACATGCCACTTGAAGAAAATGGGTCTTGTTTTAATCCGAAATCACAATCTCTGGAGCAATCTCTGGTTACCAGTCCTACCATAGGTCTGTGAGAAGTGGTTTAAACTCAGCTGTGCCTGCCCAAGACACGATTCCAGCTTTGCTTCCTGCTGCGTGTGATTTCAGGTTAAAAAGCACATACAGTGCCAAGGCTCCCAGCCAAGGAGAGTGGATCAGGAGGAAGATCTATCATAAAAACCCCTTTGTCACACAGTAAGGGTGCTGCTTTCTGGCAGACTGCTGCAGGCAGTGCCTGGCACAGGTACAGCATGAAGGTGCTGTCACTGCCTCTGCCCGGGGCTGGCTCTGTGGTCTCCGGTAAGATGCCCGCCAGCAGAGGCACAGCACTCGTCTGCTTGGGCCAGTCCTCATTGTTCCCAGCCAGGGCTCAAAGCTGGGGGACTCTGGGCAAGCTGACAGCAGGGTACCCATGCTGGGGGCATACGAGCAAGCTGACAGGGCAAGTGTCCCAAGAGGGCACCAGGGTGTCAGTGGGGCTGATCTGCCAGTTACTCTGCATTGCTGGGAGGAGGGCATTCGAGGGAGAGCTGTGATATGAGAATGGAAAACCCCAGAAACAGTTCCTGGAAATAAAATCAGAGTATTTGTGCGGGTATAAACAAACCAGCAGATAAATATATCCCTCTCTTACTGCCCAGAGACAGCAGAAGAGCCACTGGGCTCATAGTAGGGCTGTACTAACTCAGGCAAGCCACTCCGGGAGCACGGGCTGTCCTGCATCAGGGCTTTTGTTTGACTAAAACTTTACTCCCAGTTACATCTCTCTGTCAGCAGCAGCTCTCTCCATAAGTCTGTAGCCTGCAATAGCTTTGGGCAAAGATCTCACTTTCTCCTTGGTCCCAGTGGTGCTGAGCCCAAAGCCCTGAGCTCAGGTGCCCAGGGCTACTCATCGCTCTGTAACAGCTGAGTCAGCAGGACCAGGGCCAGGCTCTGCTGTTCTCTGGCAGCAGTTCTCCAGGCAGCAGTTCTCTGCTCCAAAACCACTCCGTATCCTTATGTATCACAGGCAGGGAGGGAAAGCAGAAGGTGGAGGAAGCGATGCAAAGGAGGGTGAGCAGCAGAGCTTGAGTTGAGTTTATGCTCTTCAGACACCAGCTCTGCTGCTGGTAAACACGTTGCCGCTGCCCCAGCCAGGCAGCACGAACCACAGGACGGTGTGTTGCTTGTCCTTCCTCTACAGAGCTCAGGGCAGGCTTCAAACCAGCCCCGTTTCCTCTGCCTGGCACTGGCACCACACCCCTGCCGCCCGCCAGCGCTGCCATCGCCCTCCTGTTTACGCTGAGCCCTCCCGGCCCATTTCCTGGGTGAGGGCTGGTTCCACCCCGCCATCGCCACATGAACATGGGAAGAAACAGCTCTCGGCTGTGAGCCCGTGGGGGCAAGTCTGGCATTGTGCTGGGCCCTGCCCCAGAGTGTGCAAAGCAGCGTTGATGAGCTCACATGAGGGGTTTTATGGGTCCTGCACAGGGGACACCAGGCCCGAGGCTCCAGCTAGGTCTCTGGAGTAGCCTCATGACCTTGGTCACACCACACTGACCATAGAATCATAGAATCATAGAATGGTTTGGGTTGGAAGGGATGTTAAAGATTGAGTTCCAACCCCCCTGCACTGGGCAGGGACACCTCCCACTAGAGCAGGTTGCTCAAAGCCCCGTCCAGCCTGGCCTTGAACACTTCCAGGGATGGG